>JARPMR010000019.1:8390920-8990920 GCA_029955525.1 Oeneis ivallda
GACGCGATATACCTGTATATTATATCCCGGAAGATCGATGGAAGATCAAGTCCCAGAGAATGGCGACCTTACACTGGAAAGCGCAGTAGATCCCTAGTAGTTGGAAATGGAACGGCAGCGAGTAATACTACTTATGTGTTTTCTAAAACTCAGCCAAGTGCGAGTCGGGCCTCGCTCTTTTAGGGTTCCGTTAAAAAAATTAAATTAAAAGATTTCCATCTACCCACCTACCACCTACATTTTAATTTAATTTTTTTACTTTAATTTAATTTTTATTATTTGTTGTTATAGCGGCAATAGAAATACATAATGTGCGAAAATTTCATCTGTCTATCTATTACGGTTTACGAGATACAGCCCGCTGACAGACGGACGGACGGACGGACGGACGGACGGACAGCGTAGGCTTAGTAATAGGGTCCCGTTGGTACCCTTTGGGTACGGAACCCTAAAAATTGTGTTATAAGGAAATGTGAAGTCACGCCGATGTCGATGTGCTGATTGAAAAGTTTACCAAATGGTAGAACAGAATGCAATCTCAGTCCGAGATCTCTATAAGATCTCAATCCGTTGATTGATTATTTTATTGACACGCTACATTATAATATTTGAATAAGGAACTCATTCAACTTTAGATTTTTATAAAGGACATGAATGAAGATATCAATTATGGGTCATGATAAGGTTTCGGTTTGAGCCTATAAGATGCCTATTTACTTTCGCCATTGAAGGTATACCTGCTCAAATTATACGTCGTAAGAAACACGGACGCCGAAAGGGCGTTCCAAAGTTTAGGGGTTCGTTTCAGAAATGTTGAAATAAAGCGTTTTATAGGAGTATAAAATACAAAAAAAAATTCAAAATTAAAATTATTTATTTCACGTAGGCCAACCTGTGGCTCTTATGACACGTCATGACTCTACCACCGGTTCGGAAAGCGGATTCTGCTGTGAAGAGCCGGCAAGAAACTCAGCAGTTGCTCTTTTCAAAATAATCATTTTACAATATTATTAATGTGTAGCTCAATTACATTGTAATAAGTTTTTTATACTACCTTTTGGGCAGCTGGATGCCATGCCGATTTAACCAATGCAACTTTGTTAGAATAGAAATTAGATGTAAATCGATGATTAGATAGGTTGGACGTAAGATGTGCGATCACGGTCAAGTGCAAATATCAGCTGAATTTGATAAAATGTGGCTAAAAATAAAAATCAGCATGGCACTATTATTATCTACTGTCACCGAACGTCCTTCGCAATCGCTGGCGCTGACCCGATGACATATCGCCGTGCCAAGTCCCGTGGGAAGAAAACTGTTATCTGACAGATACGAGCGGCCGCAAACGAATGAAAATTATATTGATAATAATAGAACCGGCCATAATATATTTTAATTGTTTACGTCTCTCGTGCGGTTTTTGTTACAGGCGGCGGAATAATAACAAAATTTCGCCCCGGGCAATGACATGGCCAATCAATTTGTTTTATTTAGTTTAACATAAAATTCACATAATGTGTCGACAGCGAAAGTTGGTAATGCTGTTAGTAGTGAGATTTTATTGAAAAATGTGTTACTGAAAAATGTGTTAGAGTAGAGCCTTGTTGACGCAATGAGTGACAGAGTGACCTTTATCCCGGAAAAATAGAGGGTTCCCGTTGGATTTTTATAAACCTAATTCAATGCGGATGAAGTCATGGGTGAAAGCTAGTGAAAAGTAAAAAAGATGATGAATGGTATAGATGGATGGATGGAGGAATGTACCTAAGATTGAAATTCTACTTAAGATGGTAATGTCTATTTTTTCTTTCAGTCAACTTTTTAAAACAGGTAGATTTTGCTTACTAGTTTTAGAGCGTGGTTCCCTGGGCCCGTCGACGGTCACCTTGATAGCTTTCTGGTACGTGGCTACCTGCGGCGGCGACGTCGATATCGTGATGGTGAGCGAGAAACTCTTCCCTAAAACAAACAGTACAATGAAGCTTAGAATTTCACTGGTTATTTTGGGATAAAATGTACCTAAAATGGATCAAAAATTATTGGATGGAAAAATTTAATTATATGTATATGAATGAAAGATAAGATAGATTAATATCTTTGTCCTTTTTCAATCATTCCATAAAATACTATATTTTTATTAGCTTATTATGAAAAATATCATAATAATTCAGCCTAAAAATGTTTGCAACCCTACCTACAATTTAGCCACAGCATCCATTCGCGTAACCAAATATTATAAGCATCGCGCATTTGGCAGTCAGCCGCAAGACGTGTCTACTCGTAGGCTTTGACTATATTATAGTAAGTTTATGCTCGTAGGCCGTAGCCATAGACTTATTAGATTTACCACCGTAAGGCCGTAGCGACCAAACTTTGTGTACTTTACTGTGAGGGTAGGAGCTCGACACCGTTCCCGCACGTTAAAAGAATTAAGAATTATAATATAGTGTATCTACATAGCATGTGGTTACTTCGTGTACATGCACATTGCATAAGTGTGCGTGCCTGTCAAAGCCTAGGTGGGAGCGGGCAGGCGCGAGCATTGCGCTCGCTCACACTTATACAGATACGACACACACACAAACATAAATCAGTCGCCCTCGTGAATTGCAAAAACTATACTTTTATGATTAAAACGATTCTTATGGGGAAACACTGTAGGAAACATGTAAATAAATAAATTATAAATAGGTACATTACATTTATTTGATTCTGGGGTTTTCGCGGCTTATTATTTTAGGGAAAATAATACATACGCTAACTTTACCTACTCAAAACAGAAAACCTATACCTCTATAGGATTCTACGTACTCGGCGTATGCCATTTACCGTAACATCACTGTTCAGTGTTCACATCCTTACTAATATCGTTAACAGGTACCGCCGGCGGGAATGGGGCTACCCGTCTTAAAATGAATTGAATTGTAGTTTTTTTTTTGGAACTTGTCATTGTGGAAATGTTTTATTTTATTCTAACAAAGTTGCATAGGTTAAATCGGCTTGGCATCCAGCTGCCCACAAGATAGTATAAAAAACTTATTACAATGTAATAGCTTCATAATAATATTGTAAAATGATTATTTTGAAAAGAGCAACTGCTGAGTTTCTTGCCGGCTCTTCTCAGCAGAATCCGCTTTCCGAACCGGTGGTAGTCATGACTTGTCATAAGAGCCACAGTTTGGCCTACGTGAAATAAATAATTTTGAATTTTGAATTTGAATACCCATTATAAGTAGGAAAGTGCGTTTATTTGTTGGTTTGTACATTAATCACGTAGTACCAAAGAATCAACGGATCGGTATAATTTTTCCTGGGTAGAGTTAGGGACCTGGAGAGTGACATTAACCGGAAAAACAAAGGGGTTTAAAAAACTCCACACCCATGAAGTGAAAAAAAACTGCTAATTTGACTACCATTTTCAATTACATAGGTGTCTAATAATGAGCCGGTCGCATAGATAACGCAGAACGCTGAACTCCGAACTCTAGACCGTTATAGTGAGTTCGATGTATTCAAATTTCAGTAAAAGAGGAGCAACGGACATGTTCCAAATAGGTTGATGTATGTTAAATATTGTTGAATGACACCCTCACGTGTGTTGCACATCCCGAACTATTGCGTATCGGTAGGGCTGTCGCCTCCTCAGAAACCACAACCCCTAGCAAACCTAACCTAGCGAAGAAAAACTCACTAGCATTATTTAAAAGTAAATGATGCCCGCGACTGCGTCCGCGTGGTTTCCCGCGGGAACCCTTTAATTTTCCGGGATAAAATGTAGCCTATGTTAGCACATAGATATGTAGCCTATGTTAGATTATACCCTGGAATAGCTTCCAGGGTATAATCTATCTCCATTCCAAATTTCAGCCAAATCAAAAACAAAGAGTAACAAACATACACACACACACACACACACACAAACAAAGTTTCGCTTTTATAATATTATAGTGTGAAAGTGTGATTCTAGCAAATTTTTCTTCGCTGTCTTCTACACTTTTTTCATTTTATTGCACAACGTAAAAACAAAATAATTAACAAAATAACAGTATAATTCTATGTTTAAAGAATTTTTTTTCCATTCTACTTTGGACGTTCGACATCACGCGTACTTATTCTTTTAATTCGACAAAAAACGACTTCTATTTTCCTACTAACCGTATAATTTTTAATTTTTCATGCGATACAACCAATCAATATAATTATAGTTTCAGCCAGTGAAAAAGCGTCTGAAAAAACTGAAAGTTGTTAACGTGTTCAACCATTTTCTCCTAAAGTTGACGTTAGTTTTATTTGGGCTGCACAAAAAAAAGGATAGGCAAATGTTTGTTTACAGATCTCCCGAAAAAATAAACCACTTTTTTATTAGTTCATAAAAAATGTGTTCTTTTTCTAAAGTACAGGGAACATCTAAGACGAATTATATTTACTACCGTAAGAGGGAACGGTTAATTGTACTATGAAACATGGCCGCGCAAGGGAATCTGCATTCTGCAGCTTCCTTCGTGATAGGTATTATTATAATGCGCTGTGGAAAGTTTTCATTTATTTATTTTTGGAACGTAAGTTCCTTATCGCGCGGTGCGGAAGGGGGCTGGACAGAAAAAATTAAGGAACCGACACTCGACACTTTTTTGAAACCGACACTTTTTTGTTGAATGTGAAAATACCGAACACAATGCAAAATGCATTGTGTTCGGTATTTTCGCGGTACAATACTGGGTCTTCGTAGCCTAGTGGCTTCGGCAGTCGCTTAACAGTTAAAAGTCGATGGTTCGAATCCCAGCTCGACAGACTGAATTTTCTATTTTCAATTTTATTTTAAATAATTTCTACATGTGGAATTTTTCCCTAATTTTTTATTGTATAAATTGGATAAAATGTTATTGTACTACTAACGCCATCTGTTAAAAAACCAGAGTAACTCTTTGGTTTTGTAACATTGCTGCAATAGAAATAAACTTAATATAATTCATCGTAGTTAATCAATTTAATACTAGATGACACCACTAGTTTATTACAATTCCTTCACTAATTAATCGAAAGGAACTTCGTTCCATCCGGGTGTCTCTTGACACCTCTCAAGTTTTTTTTTATTTACAGTAAGTTAGAGTCAGAAATAATTTCCAAATAGGTTGACGCATGTTAAATTTTGTTGAATGACACACTCACGTGCGTTGCACATCCCGTACTATTGCGGGCGGATAGGGCTGCCACTTCAACAATTAAAAAAAAATAAAAAATTTCTTTAAATCATCGAAAGCGTCGTGTTGGTATACCGACAAGCCCCACTAAGTCGACCGACGATATGAGTCGCAGGGAGACACTAGATACAGGCGGCACAAGACTGAGAAATGTAGATGTTCATACAAGAGACCTAGATCTAGGCATATTGGCTAAAAAGGAAGAAGATAAGTAAGTTTATACTGTCAAATGAACGTGATTTTTTTACACAATCGCATGATAGTAGGTACTGCATTATTATTTATTCGAATTAGCTGACAGTAGGGGAAAGGTGTACGAGATGATCCCCTTAAGGAAGAACGCTAGTATTTTTCAATTATATGCAACTTAATACAGATGTTAAAACGTATATTGATGGCAAATTTATCTATCTTGCTATTTATATACGGAAAACTTAAATTTTTTTAATATTTTATTGTTATATTTAATTTTTTTAAAAACCCTAACAAAGGATCATCTTGGACACCTGGGTAACCAAGATGATCCCTAGGGTAGGGACAAGATGATTCCCGGGATCATGTTGCACCTATTTTGGAAAATCAAAGCAAGTTGTTAGATATGGTAAAGTATTTATTTGGGTTATCTTAGGTATTATTTGATATAAAGAATTCTGATATCAAATGACTCTGAAACATTATTTTTAACTTATTCTAATAAACATAATCTAAGCCAGTCTTCTAAATAGTCTCAAAATTACTAATTTTAATAAATATTCGTGAGATCACTATAAAATCAAGTAGGTTTAACATAAAAACAATCTTCTAGAATATAAAAAATAAAACAAATATCCTTAAAAAATAACAGACAAGCTTATAGAATAAAATAAAAATAATCATAATGGCACTGCTGTAATTTTTCTGCATGTTTTTATTAGAAATTCAAACGCTTCTTGCCTGGTGTGCTAATGCAGAAATCACAGGTGAATTCCTCAGGATCATCGCTATCTATCCCCGCACAAGCTTCATGACCCCATTTTTGACATACACAACACTTTATCCATCCTTCACCCCTGTTATCCCTGGAAAATGCTTCCGTGCAAAATAAACATTTTGTGTCTTCTTCGTCAGACGACTCAGACTCAGGAATAATGGAAGTTTTCTTCCTCCTATTTGATGTGCCTTTACCTATTCCTTTTCCTTTTTGTTTCTTTCGTGAAACCGTGTTGTTGAAATTGTGTTCTTTTTGTGCTCTTTTATTTTCTTTTTCAGTTTTTTTCTTTGTTTCTTCTTCTAAAAAAGTTTTATAAGGGGTGCTGGTGAGAATTGACGTATACATTTTTTTTCTGTTCAAATTATTTCTTTTGCCTACAATTTTCGGGATTGGTTGTATCTGAGCTGGAGTAACAACAAGACTGTCATCAAGGATTGATGGTGATGGAATTTGGTTCAATGCGTAGCTTGTGGATGGCACAGGCGATAATGGACTGCGAACTGAGAGTTGATCCTCATTCATAGGTGACGGTGTTTTATTCCGGATATCGTCAATGTCTTTTACAAGTGAGTCTTCAGTTGGTGCTATAACTACAGAATCGGTTGAACGTTCGGGATCTTCATTCAATTCCATTTCCGTAGTTGTAGCAGCAATGAAATCTGCTTCACTGAATGTGTCCGGGTTGAAAGGATATATCCCTGTTTTCACAAATCCATTGATGGCATTTAGTGGTACTGCTGCTTTTAAGTAAGCTTCTCCAAAAATCTTTGCAATCTGAAATACAGTCACTGGTCTACCAGGATTGTTGTTCATCCATTTTTCGAGAGATTGATTGTGATAAATGCTCAAGGGATACATTACACTGACGTCAAGTGGCTGAAGTTTATGCGTGCAGTGTGGTGGTAAGCAAACAATGGTGACGTGGTTTTCCCGTGCTTTTAAAATGACATCTAAATTTTTTGTATGAGTCAGGTGCCCGTCTAAAATTAACAACACTGGATCTTCTTCAGAAGGCTTCGTATGGTGAAGGAAATGGTCAAACCACTGCGTAAATATATCTAGTTTCATCCATCCTGATGTATTACATGCCCATATAGAGCCTGGCGGTGCACCATCCATGAGTTCAATCTTCATGCGGATTCTTCGAAAGATAAACATTGGTGGAACAAATGTTCCTGAAGCCGACATGCAAATTACAACTGTTGTAGTGTCTCCTCTTTCAGCTGATGTCACACGTGCCACCTGTTTGCGACCAGTTTCTGCAAACACCTTCGTGTTTTTGGTTGGGACAGTCGATACGCTTGTTTCATCTACGTTATAGATTCGATGGGGTGGGATTTGTTTTGCCTCTTGAACGCCTTTTAACACGGAATAAAACTTATCTACAACAGGTTTGTTAAAGGCACGCGCTCGAGCCGTTGAAGTGGACTCTGGAGCACGAAGAGTAATGTCCGGGTGTCGTTGGCGAAAACCTCGCAGCCAGTCATAACCAGCTTTTTCATTTTTGAATGGGTGCATGATGTTATTTTTCTCGGCAACTTGGAAAGCTAACGACAGCACGTCTTTTCTTGTAAGGCCGTACATCCTCGCCTCCATATCTTTTAGGTGATTCACGAGCATGAGTTCTTGGTTCTGTGTAAAAACAGGTTTTTTACCACCCAAATATTTAATAGCGCCAAGAGCCACTTTGTTTTTGCCCTTGGCCCGTCTTTTTAATGACATAATGGGCACTGCAAACGTTTTGCTAGCCGACCTGAAAGGCATGCCAGCATTTACGGCTTCCAATGCTTTCAGCATTGCCTCTTCTGACCATCCACCACGAGTCGTTTTTCTCTTGTAATTACGCGGCATCTATGACAAGGAATAGTGAACTTTTAAAACAATAGCAGAAAAATAAACCGACTTCTTTAAGTTAATTGTACTTACTACTACAAAAAATATCTATTGTACCAAGTTATTAGAGCAATAAAAGAAAAGAAAAGAATTAAGTATAAGATAGGTCTAATTTTTATGGTACAAGATGATTAGCATGGATCATCTCGTACATCTATACTATAATCATCTTGCCCCAAAGTCAACTTTTTTATATTTTGTTCGATAACATAACCTATAAGTTTGCTACTCTTAGTAAACCAATCAAAAAACAAAATTGAGAATTACAAAAAGCCTCATGTTCAACAGTCATTTCATTAGACTAACAACAATAAAATTACCCAAGCTTAAAGTTAACCTTACCTTAGATCAACGGCACACAATTTTTGTTTTTTTTCGTAAAATTTCACTGTTAAGTCACGCCGCCATTACGAATTGACTGATGCAGGGGTCTATCGGGAAGTACGTTTTACCATAATTTTCAACTAGATGGCGTTTATAGATTAACCAAAATTTAAAAGAATCATCTTACCTCAACGGATCATCTCGTACCCCTTTCCCCTACCTACTGTCGAGTTGCAGCTCAGCGTTCAAATATCAGCTGCTCACTTATTATTTATTTATTTATTTGACACACAAAACAGCTAGCAATCCAACAAAAATAGCATTACAAATAACAGATCGGTCACAAAACTGGCTGCTCGCCAAAATAAACTGGACCACGAAGAAAAAGGGTCGGTTAGAAAATCTTCAAAATGGAAAACTACGCATTTTCAATTATTTTACATTTATTAAAAAAAAGCTTGAATTCATGTTTTTCTTTTATTTTCATTTAAGCACATTAAATATTCTTTAATTTAGTTTTTATTTCATTAAGCTAGGTCAGGTACTTTTGAAGATATTGAAGATTTTCTAACCGACCCTTTTTCTTTGCGGTCCAGTTTATCTCACTTCTCTGCCTCGCTTCTCTGTCTTGCTTCTCAAAACTGATCTTGTGCAAAACTGCCATAAATAAGAGAAAAAACCTCGTGTCAACATGAGACATCCCTACAGACGGGCGATGGAAAATAGCGAGCTTTTTGGGCGCCCGATTTGCGGTCGGCAGTAATGAATGCACCGATAAATACGGAATAAAATTACAGTTAAAATGAGTGGATTAACATGTCTAATGCAGATAATTCGCGTGTAGCGCACTCGATTTAGTATAAATGATTGATTCATCTCGACCGGTTTTAGCTGCTATTTATGTATTCCTTTTTGGAATTTCAGATCAGCGGAGGGCCTAGTTATGGAAATTTTATTTTGGCGGTTAGTCTCTAGACTTTATTGTGCTTTAGTAGAATTCAAGTGATAGTGCGGATTGGCAGAATTCAGATACCTACCTACCTTTAAGAAAATTATGTAATATGGAGAATTCTAAGGCATGCAGTTTCCTCACGATGTTTTCTTTTACCGCTTGCTTAAAACTCACCGAAAAGGAGGCCAAAGAGGAATATTATGAAGGAGGAGGTGCCAAGTTAAGTTTAGAAACATACTCTGATAAACGTACTAATAGTAAACGTATCAATCAGTACCAATCTAAGCATAAGAACTAAGTCTGAGAAATTCCGAGATCGGTGGAGAGATATTATTAAGTAAGTATATCAAACAAGTAACGGCTGACATCGACTGAATGTACAAGTATAAAACTGTAAACTGACTACCGAAAAAGGGATGTTACATCCGCCTGTATTGATTTTGTTCATGTAAATTATAGCATATGTCACCTGGACTATAATAACGAATCGATTGATACCTCATTTATCAAAATCGGCTCAGTAATTGGCACATAAATACATACACAAATACATATATATTATGTCAGAAAGAAAACCAGTTGGCAAAATTCAAAAATCTTCTGAAGGTCTTCAAATCCATTATAGTAAAAATACTAATTAACATCGTTAGGGACAAATAAGTACAAAAAATATATAAAATTTAAAGGACCGTGTGACAAATAGTTCGGCGATCGGTACATAGATTTGTAAAATTTCATTGCGGTTCCCACCGATAACGATATGTGACGATATTATACGCGGCAACCGTTTCCTGATACACGATGCGTGTCAAGACTTGTTGTAATAACGGTAGGTATCACCTATCTGTGCTTTATTAATTTACTTTTTAAGCCTGAAACATACAAAACGCTTGAAGGAAGCGCGTAGAATGTTTATTAAATTGTACGTTTCAAGTTTTCCACTGAGATAGCGCAGAGATGTGCTCAGCAGACCAATCAGATTTTTGCATAAACGTCGTGAAAATATTATCATGTACACGACACAATAAATAATTTCCTAGTCTGATCTCTGAGCGCATCTCAGTTTCGTTTCAGTGGAAACGCATATCTAGGCCCCGGACAGTTACAATAGGACTAAAAGTGGGGTTATTCAAGGGGCGGACCAACAAATTCCTGAAAAGCCGGCAACGCATTGGTGGTGCCTCTGGTGCTACAAATGTTCATTGGCGGCGGTAATCACTTAACATCAGGTGTCACGCCTGCTCGTCTGCTCGCTATTCGTATAAAAACCCCTTTAAGCCAGATTCATTTTGTACACAGCCGTTCAAGACGTTTGTCTTTGAATATTTTAGAAATTTAGACCATAATTCCTTATTCGACGTTACGACCTATTGTATCACCCCAAATTAGGTTAGTCGCTTAGGATTGTATCTTTCATAATATACATATTATTATTATTTTCACCCGCGTGAGATCTCAATATCGGTGTCGCTTTCTCGTCACAAAGCAACATTATAGAAGGCGACGGCACATTTCAATACCAAAACAAATCATCATAAAACATTGCCGCTAAACTCCAAAGGCGTGTCGCGAACGATGTGAAATATTGCATTTAAAATCGCTATTAAACTTAATGCATTTTGCATGATCACTCATCAACAGTTTAGGAGCTAACACAATACGCGCGAGGCTATAAACCATAACATTGTATCTCAACGGTCGTCTCCCGGAGGTGTTGAGAGAAGCGCGTGAAATATTCAATTATTGAGCGCGCGCGCAGGTGGGAGGAGGGGCGGGGAGGGAATGGCAGCCATCTTGATTTACGATTGAGCGTAAATCCTGAGTGACATTTGTGAAGACGACTCGCGATGCTGGATAATATGTACTCGGCTATGACACGTTTTCAGGTAAGTCGATTAGGGCAAATTCGTACGTACCCAATAAATCAGATTATACCCGTAGTACCGACCAGTTGAATTTATTGAAGTGTCTTGTCAAGTTATCTAAAGCTGTTCTAGGTCTAGAAGCGCATGAGAAAAATTAAAAGGTATCTCGTACACATCTAGGCAACTATAATTATTATTAACTAGCTGATGCCCACGACTTCGTCCGCGTGGATGTAGTTTTAAAATCCTTCGGGAACTCTTTGAATTTCCGGCATAAAAAGTAGCCTATGTCACTCTCCAGGTCCTCAACTACACCCATACAAAAATCACGTCGATCGATTTTGCGGCGTGATTGAAGGACAAACCAACAAACAAACACACTTTCGCATTTATAATATTAGTAAGGATTAGGTATCCTATCCTATCCTGAAATTAAATAGCACATGACTGCATAAGTTTTCTCCGGTTGATCGCCGAGCTGCATGTTGGAGACGTCATCACATGGCGATGATATAACCGAATTGTCCGTTTTTCAGAGTAGGTAGGTTTGCAGCAAAGAGCATTTCACTAATAGCTTTGATCATCGGAAAAAGCTCACGTTTGATTAGGTATGCATATAGGTATACCTACAGCTAACGATATTAATAATGCTAGTTTTTATAAAGAACCAAATTATAAAACCAGTCAAGTGAGTGTCCAACTCGTGCATAGAGGTCCGTAATCCGTACCTATCATTACACAATATAAATTCTCTTGTATGTCAACAATAATAATGTACTATGCCGTAGGCCGTAGCAACTAGCAACATCAAGGCGACAAAAAATGCCGCTAAAATGATGTTTGTTGGCCACTATGGTATTGTCTAAAAATTATGGCATCAGTGCGAGATCGCAATGACCTTTGTTTGATTGGCTGGTACTCTATCGCTATT
This sequence comes from Oeneis ivallda, assembly GCA_029955525.1. Lineage (NCBI taxonomy): Eukaryota > Metazoa > Arthropoda > Insecta > Lepidoptera > Nymphalidae > Oeneis > Oeneis ivallda. The sequence continues at coordinate 8,403,057 of JARPMR010000019.1, forward strand.
GGTTAAAATGCATTGGTCAGCAAGAACGCCATAAATTCAGCCATTCAGAGCTGATTAGGATCGTAACACTGACGCAAACATTTAAGACTATCCCACGATCACCTATCTGCCTATTACCACATAAACGGTTGAAGCTGTAGACGGATCGACAACTGAGGTTTGGTAATACCTAGCTAAAATAGGATTCCGACGGCATCCTTTTGTTATGGAACTCTAAAAATGAATTGACCGTAAATCTAGAAAAGCTAATTTATATGTCTGACAACTCGATTGCCTGATGCCACTGTCGAATATTTGTGCGGACGCGATAAAATGAACAAAAAGTGAAGAAACACCGTCGGTGTGCTTGTAATAGTATGATGATGACCGCTTTACAAAATGATTTGGTCACACTCTGGTCACGGCGTTTACGACTCGGCCATTCGCTCTTAATTATGTGTTCACTCACTATGATGATGAGATGTCATTTTTTGTGAATTGGCTTTAAGAAATTATAAGTATGTAGCTGTGGTATGTAGATAGGTACCTACTGCGGCTGTGGGGTTCCCTAAAAATTATTGATTCTATTGATCTCTCGTTGTTGGTTAAAACTTGAAATAATTAATTTGTTGATGCAGCAAGATCGCCCTTCTTCTTCTTCTTCTTTGTCAACCGATAGACGTCCACTGCTGGACAAAGGTTCCTTGCATAGCCTTCCACAGGCCTCGGTCTTGCGCCGCCTGAATCCGGTGGCTCCCTGCGAGTAGTTTGATATCGTCGGTCCACCTAGTGGGGGGTCCACCAACACTGCGCTTCCCGGTGCGGGGTCGCACTCCAGCACCATGGGACCCCAGCGACCATCAACTCTTCGAACTATGTGCTCCGCCCATTTCCACTTCAGTTTCGCGACTCGCTGATCTATGTCGGTGACTTTGGTTCTCCTACGGATCTCCTCATTTCTGATTTGATCTCGCAGGGATACTCCGAGCATATCTCTCTCCATCGCCCGTTGAGTGACCCTGAGGCTGTCGCTCAAAGATCGCCCTATGCCAATGAGAGGTAATTACAGTCGTGGGACTGTGGCAATGATTTTTAGAAAATCGCTCCGCTGATTTGGCATAATTATTCTTTATCCATATTTCAATAGACTAACTAACATTACAAATGCGAAAGTGTTTGTTTGTTTTTCAATCACGCTCCATCAAATCAACTCAAGCAATGCCAGTGCTTCCTCTGGACTACGCTTGTATGAATAGTATTAATTCTTCATGGTTAACTAAGGTTTGGGTTATTTATGAATTTTTAAGATTTGAATTTTCATCATCATCATCTTCATTATCTCACTAACCGACAGACATTCACAGCTGTTCTCTTGCATGGACTTTAAGAGAAAGGCTAAATAAAGATTTAGCATCATTAAAACAATATAATGTGAAAAATATCGAACCTTTTTACCTGACTCATTCAGGTTCATGATTTTAGCAGTCTATAATTATGTGTGTATGTATGTAAATGTGTATATGTATATGTATGTTTCTAATCACGTATGGCCCACCGTAGCGTCTAAACTACTGAGCAGATATTGGTGAATAAGGTGTCAACCGATTCGTTATTATGGACCGGGTGTTATAGGCAAAATTTTATACGAACAAAATCTAAATGTTAAAAGTTACAACCAATTTGCCGTATTCCGTTTACGGTTTTCAAACTTTTTTGTTGTTAAATAAAACAGGAATTTATTATGAAACATTACAACAATATCGATGTCCAAAACGTGTGCACACCGCTGGCCGGCCGGCCGCGCGTCCGATCTAATCAACTCATGTTAGCTGTGTTGTGTCACAGCCAATGGCACTTACTACTGGTGTCGACTTACAGGCCCGATGCTTAGAAAAAATGCACCCATATTAATATGGTGCACCGAATATGGCTTTTTTTTTTGTTTACGGTCATACGATTTTTCAACAAGTCGTTGGGTTAAATCTCGACTGCAGGAGAAGAGTAGGTAATAAATTTTTAAGCGTACGCGTAGTACACTATAATATTCCTATTTCCTTCAATCTAAACTGATATAGAATAAAGCGGAAGTTTGTTTATTTGAACGCGCTAATCTCTGGAATTACCAATCAGATTTGGAACATTCTTTTTGTATTTGATAGCCCAATTTTTAAAGTGGTTCATATTCAGCTGAGTTTTTGGCAGGATCTCAACGATTTGATGGATTGTGTCATAATTTTAACATTCGATTTCAACATTCGATTCGTCTACGGTGGGGGGTTGCAGATACATTTTGTGCGTGTGATATATTATGAAGATGGCTTTAGATCAATGCAGGCTATCAAAAGTTGGTTACTAAGGGTACGTTTCTGCACACGCGGCGCGTTTTGCGGCACGTGTTCGCGGCGCCCTTCGCGGCGCCCTTTGCGGTGCCCGCCGCGTGCTCCGCCGCGTTCAACGCAAACGCTTCTGCATGAACGTTCGGCCATATTATGTTTGAGTTTACCGCGCGACGCGACGCGCCGCGTGTGAGAAACGTGCCCTAAAAGAACTGGCAAACTCCCATTTTGTATTAGGTACGTTTGTAAAATATAACATTCTTTTCATCTCACAATAGACTATTTTAGAACATGCTGTTGATCGTTCTATAAAAATATTTGTTACTAAAGAGATATAGTGATGGTGTTGATGTTTAATATTATTTTTAGAGCACTGTCAAAATTAAATCGATAGCATTAAAGTGGCATTGCTGCAAAACGCCATTAATTGATCAACACTAATGGAGTAGGTAATTAATGCAAATTACGTTAATTGTACGATAAATAATAATTTCATTAAAACTAATGTTGGTTATTGATAAAATAGCAGGTTCCACTGGTTTTATACAATGCAAATTATGTACTCGTATTGCACAAAATCACTACATAATAATTTAAACAACGTCCCTCCGCCGAGTTTCTTTGTTCGTACTTACGCGCTAATCTCAAAAAATGCAAAACTCCAGTAGGGATTTTTATCCCGTTTTCAACAATCGATAGCCTGATTTTACGAGAAAGAAATTATAACTTTTTTAGATGTAGGTAAATATCTGTGCCTCCTGTGCTGAGTGATACAAGTCAAAAATCAACACTTTACAGGAGAGCAAAAACGAGAGTTAAACAACTCTAGTTCGCGATCTAAGTGGGCTAGGTTAAATTTGAGTACCTTTTCTTGTAGATAAAAACATTCACTTTCAGTTATATGCATTTAAATTTTTGTGGTAAATATTAAATTTTAAAGTAATTCTGGAAAAACCTTTGTTGTACCTTTTTTATTTCTAATACATGGTAAAATTAAGTGATAAATTATACAAGTTATATAATTATACATAGAGGTTTCGAGCATTTACTGCGATTAGAGTGAGAACAGCAAAAAACCAAAATATTTTATGATGATGTCTATAAATCACAATCTTGGGCCTGTACGCAGACTGACTGACAGACAGAAATCAGAATTAAAAGACACAGATTTATAACAGGACATATTTGTGACTCATGGAGAAACAAATTAAGAAACTACTAACCTACATTATAAAGATAAGAACAAAGGGTTCTCGAAAGAAATATGATCTATAATTGCATTATTATTATACCTACTTGTAATCGTATCCAATCACATCAAGTAACTATATATTTTATTATAGTGTACAAACCAGCGATTGGTCAGTCACACAGTATAAACATAATAATAAGAATAAACATATTATAGTAGGTAGGTGTTAAACAAAACGCGCTCAAAACTCTAACCAAATAATAAGATTTTGATTCGGTAATCATAATAAATAAATGAGGCTGAGAACATTACTTTGAAACATCGCGATTTAAATGAACTTCGATGCTTTGAAATAATAATAGAGAAGAGTATCTACAATCTACATATTGGATTTTCAAACATCAATAAAAAAACAAAAGGTATTAAAAAACTATCGAAAAAAACGATTATTTATACCTACTACCATAAGTTTATATTTATATTATTTTATTTTCAAACTTTTCATGAATCTCAACTCCTGTTGTCTTTTTCCCTTACACCCTATAGGATGCATAGGGTCCCACTGCCTATAGGGTCACTGGTAGAGATCTTTAGAGATAAGTGTTTTATTTTCTTATTTTGTACTTATACGTTATTTGGTACAAAATTAATAAACGATGTACATAAGTAGACAATAGCCTGCCCTTATTAGGGCGTTTTATAGATATGGTAGTTTTATATTTTATAAAAGAACTAACACAGTAAAGCCTCGTTGGAACTTCTTAGGATAGTACAAGCCTTAATCTTCTAAGCCAAACATAGATACTGGTTCAGCGGTATAGGCGTGAAGAATAGCAGAGTTATTTTCACATTACGTATAATTTTATATACCTACCTATAGTAGCTATATATATGTGTACCTATAGTTTGTTAAAACGAAGCGTCATAAAGTAACTATATAAAAGTAACAAATAAGTTTATATATAGCAAGCAAGTTCCAACGATTGGCCGGGCGCACATTGGAAACATGTCCGAGATTTTACAACTCCTCAGTCATGTGGGCCTTAATAGCGATGTACCAGCAACAATGGAACAGTAAAGCGAACGTCGTTTACGGCCTGCGGTTTAGAAATTAAAATCCGACGCCCTGATCTGAGATGACGGAGAAAGTGCATCTCTCTGTTGCATTATTAAATGTATTTTCATACATTCCTGTCCTATTTTAGGTCTCTAGACAGGCGGAATGCATATTTTGAACTGCACGCGGAATGCACAATGGTAGATCATCGATCAATTTGCATCCACTGTTGGACATAGGTATCTTTTAGGTAGCGCCAACGTTATATCTTCGGCCTTAGGCATCCAGTAGATGCCTAATTGCCGACCACTTTTCGGTTATCATCGCTTCATCTATTCGGGGGGCGCTCTACACTCCGATGCCGAGCAGCGGTTTCCACTCGAGTTCAGATATACTCGTAGACTTCCGAGCCTCAGCTTCAGTGTCCACTCGTGGCACTATTGTCATACCCGCTCCTAGCACAAGCTGTTTGATTATTTGGAGGGTAAAATGGAATATTACTCATGTTCAGCATGACTAATACTCCCCCTTCTCCTGATGAATTGGAAGATCCATCACTATGTGGACGGGTGATCTCAAGCGATTCGTTGGGAGCGATACAAGCGGCACAAGATCCCATTCTGGGACGATCCTTACAAAAGACGTCGATCAATTGAGACGATGGCGAGTGACGAGTGACGACATTTGAGTTATAAAATACTAAATAATGCCCGCGACTTCGTCCGCGTGGATTAAGGTTTTTTAATTCTAGCGGGAACTCTGAAATTTTCCGGGATAAAAAGTAGTAATTCTATGTATTAATCCTAGGTATGAGCTATCTCCACTCCAAATTTCAGCCAAATCGGTTCATTCGTTGTGGAGTTATAAGAGTAACAAACATCCACCCAAACATCCATTCATCCATCCATCATACATCCTCACAAACTTTCGCATTTATAATATTACTAGCGGCCCGTCCCGGCTTCGCACGGGTAGACATAAATAGGTACAGATATTTAAGTTATAAGCATGCTAATTAAAACGACCATGAATCACTAAATTAGAAAAAAATTGTATGCTTATTTTAAAGCCTCCCTGTACACTACGTTGGCTGTGGTATTTGTAGGTGGCAACAAAACGTTTTGATTTTCAGGAGATCCTACTCGAGAAAGTGCCACATACAATTGCCCGTGGGAAAAGCACTCTTTCCTTAAGTCGATACCAACTATGGAAAAAGTTTGTCCCTGGGATTTATTTATCGTTAGGGCAAAGGATATTTTTAAAGGGAACTGTAACCTTTTAAAAGATATGGGCAAATCAGTTGGTATCATCGGGATCCGCGGAACATGTGCGAGCTGACCGGCCGCGGGACCCGTAATGATAGTTGCTGCAATCACATTATCTCTTAATTCTTTGATCAATAGTCTTGTACCATTACAAATATTGGGAGGGCTTAAATTTCTTAAAAGCATAACAGGCGTACCTATTTTTAATTTTAGTTCATGAGGTGGCAAGCCAGCAGGATTGAGGGAATTTAAAAATTCCTGTGGGTAGTGCACTGTATCTTCGATGTTGCACACGGTGTCAACAGATTTGTAACATTTAAAATCACCTGGTACTTTTTCAATATGTCAAAAGACTTTTAATTGGTTCTGGTGGCTCATCAATGTTAGGGAGAACAACTTTTCCAGATGCACAGCACATACCTTTCGCTTCCTCAGCCCATTTTTTAGCGAAACATATAGGACAAATCTTATTCATTGCTCCGATTTGGATGCTGTTTTGATGAGCATATTCAATTTGAGGATCGTAACTAAATGCCGACCTATTACTATGAGCTAAAATTCTATTGCGCGTCCTAGCTGTTAACGACCGTTGTCTATCTCGCTGTGTCAGGAGCCGCTGCGAGCGTTCAGTGCTAGATTCCCGTGCACGCGTTCGCGAGTTCCTAGCTCTATTTCCTTCAAGTCGCTGCGAGCGCTCGGCGCTTGACTGTCGTTCGTATAACTGCGATGATCTCGCATTTTGCTCTGCAAGACGAAGTGAACGATCAGTGCTACATTCTCTTGCCCGTGTTTGCGAGTTCCTAGCCCTATTTTCAGCAAGTCGCTGAGAGCGCTCAGCACTTGACTGTCGTTCTGCTGCGACGATCTTGCATTTTGTTCTGCAAGACGAACTGAACGTTTGACGCTAGATTCTCTGGCTCGCGATTGGGACGCGTAGGTACACTCTCATACTTTCCAGACGATCTGCATTTTCAGAAGAAGACTCTCCAATACGACGAACTTTTGCTAATCTCGCTTGGGAACTATTCTTATATAGCTGCGACCTTCTTCTTCTAGGCATATTGCTATGAAGGATATTTATTTTAAATCAGAGAAATTAAGAATAAACTAATAACTAAGAATAAACTTATCTTTTGAATGGAAAGTCCGATTTCAATAATTCAAAAAGTAATCATCAGGTATTGAGACAGTCTTGAATATTAAATTATTTATTTGGATAAAAATTTATAAATGGTATGGATAACACGGTCTGATTTTGATCGGCATTTCTATCAATTTGTTAAATGTAAAAAAGTAGTTATAGTGACGTAACTACAATAGTTAGACACATGGTCTCGCGAAGTTTTTTGTAGATATTGATATATTCTATAATATTGTCGAACATTTTTTTGTCCTATCATTAATACTCTTCGCAGCGTATGCGATGAAAGACATTTTATGGCTAATTTTTTTACACCTTCGGTTGGTTTTAATAGGAATTTCTAAAGATTTCTATAGTAATCTAGTACTAAATATAGCCTATGTTACTCAGTGATAATGTAGCTTTCTAATGAAAAAAAATTTATTAAAATCGGTCCAGTACTTTTTGAGTTTATTCGTTACATACAAAAATACAAAAATACAAATCTTTCCTCTTTATAATATTAGTGTAGAAGAGGAAGAGGATTTGAGATAGTGTTAAGCGAAACAACTAAATTCCTTTATTTCCGACAGCCTGTCGCAATAGGCTCCACAGAAAATAACTTTAGATAAATAAATTTGTTTGTTTAATATTTTATTATTGCATTATTATGACTTTACTGCAGTTATGCTCATTACTAAGTCGTGAGGTCTGCGATGCGACAAACGCAAATTTTCACATTCGTGATTTACATAATGCCTATTCCTCAGTCCTCACCACAAACGTTTATTTTGTTTCTGCCGTTTAGACAATGATGACTTTAATCGCATTACCGTTTAGCAGCCGTTCAACTTTATCTCATATTCCAGTTAATACAAGAAAATGCCTATTTAATTTAATTTAAAAATTTATTAAATATTAACCTGCCCTAAAAATGCGCTTCTCTAAAAATGATTGATATAGTGTGACGATTGCAATCGCATCTGATTGGCCGATGCTCACTCGCTATTGGCTAAAATTATTTTCGCAGTAGCGATGGCCGTTGGGGCCTGAAAGTTTTAGAGTGGAGACCGCGAACAAGTAAGCGTAGTGTGAGGCGCCCTCCAGCACGTTGGAGATGATGATATAAAGCGAGTGGTGGGAAGTGGCTGGATGAGGAAGGCTGAGGACCGGGTGTGGTGGCGTTCTTTGGGAAAGGCCTATGTCCAGCAGTGGACGTCCGCAGGCTGAGATGATAATGATTTTTTTTTTTAAATCTTTATTTAAGAGATTATTCGCTTAGCGAATATGCCTCTCTATTAGGTTACACAAATCAAAAATACAAAAAATACAAAAATCAGAAAAATGGAAACACAGAAAAGGTGAAAAAAGGAACAAATCAAAATAAGGAGTCAGATTGGCATTGAGAATTAAGTTATATTTGTTTGTCTATTCTCAATGCCAATTCTGACCAAGCGTAATAATTGGGCCGCTTTCAAAGAGTGTGGATAGGCCAGCACACTATTTATATATAACCAACCGAGTTCGGTGCACTCGTATTGGTAAAAAATTTTCGTCGCTCACCTTCGTTCCGGGCACATTCCATCAGTATATGTACCGCATCCTCTGGCAAGTCGCAAACACTGCAGTTGGGGGAGCTTACTTTCCTCATTAAGTACGCGAATTTATTTAATGGAATATGTCCAGAACGAAGGCGCATCAAAAGGGTCAGATCTAGTCTATTTAGCGGACTCTTGTCAATCCACGGTAGTGTAGGTGGCTGTGGCTGGATGGTTTTATACCAGATACCTTTCTCCTTAGACCTTTCATCGAAGTATATGTTCCAAGATTCCTGGCATAGCTTTCTTATGAGATAGATGCAGTCTGAGTAGAAAGGACGTACGGTCACATCAATTCCGTCGCTACAAGCTTCTTTCGCCAGTTTGTCAGCCATTTCATTGCCTGTAATCCCTACATGTGATGGAACCCACTGCAAAATAATATCTTTCGATTTACATTTAGGATGCAATAGTGATTTAATTATGGTGTAGGCTATCGATGTTCCTCGAATTGTCGAGGTACATCGAGCCAGATGTTGAAGAGAACTTTTCGAATCTGTGAAAATTACAATCTTATCATTATTTATAGATTCTGCGTATGATAACGCTTCAGCTATTGCGAAAAGTTCTAAGTACATAATTGATATGTTAGAATCAATTTTGAATTTGACTCCGCATCCCAATTGTTCATCGTAAATAGCAGCACCTAGATCTTTAGAGTCCTTGGACCCATCTGTAAAAATTTTGTAGAATGACTCATATTCCTTCATCGCCTCAGTACATATTTCTTGCAATTCCAACATGTTATATTCTCTTTTGGCTTTAGCTATCGGTTTCATAAATTTTATATTGTTAGAAAGGTCTATATTCGAAATCCAAGTATCAAAAGAGAACATTTCCAACTGAGTTGTTGAATGCAAGGGTGCACAATGAAAACTGTGATCAAAGAAAGATTCTATCTAGAAACGTCAACTAAATTGAAAAGGCCCTTTCTAATAAAGATACCACTTACCACCACTATAAAAGAGAACATTCCTTGCAATAAGGTAGTAACAGAATTTAATTAGGTATAGGCCTTCAGTTCGGTTAATTCTCTCATGGTAGGCATCAGGTAGGCACAGAAACACTATTAGAGACGAGAAGCTAACTCGCCAGAGCATAATAATTGGTTAATCCGAAACGGGCGGCTGCCATGATTTACAGCCACAATCTAATAACGAGCTTATGGATTTTATTGTTTGAATCCACTTGTGTGCAGTCCAATTGACACTGAATTCCTAGTTGTATTCCTGGATTGAATTTACCAACCATAGTAGGTAATAACCATACTATTTATATTTTTCGTTAAGATGATCCAGGATAGCTTTAAGCTTTTAGTTTTAGTAGGTATGCCCGTTACTTTCCCGTGGCTACCGGTGGTCCTACTGGTAGTACTCCGGGAGATTTTTATTACACGTGTTACGCAGCTATACCTACAATCTACATAATACTTATATGCTTACTCTTCTGTGATATATAACTGCAAGGTCTATAAATTACTATGTACTAGGTATTAAGGTACTTCTTAGTATTATTGAATAATAGCTTTTTCCCGCGACTTCGTCCACGTGGATTTAGGTTTTTAAAAATCCCGGGAGAACCCTATTTTTTCCGGGAAAAATAGAGTTATGTCACTCTCCAAGCTCTCAAACATACCTACCCATGCAAAAAATAACGTGGTTCCGTACTCCGTTGCTGCGTGATTGAAGGACAAACAAAATTTTGCATTTATAATAGGTAAGCAAAGGGATTGAATAACTTAATTTTTAAGTTAATTATAATAAATTTTATGACGGTCCCACTCCCACTCCTAGGTGAGTCAGCGTCATGTAACGGCTTGATAGATACCTAAGTATAACAGGCGGCTACAAGACCAAAAGTTTGTGCAAAAGTCTATAAAGATACCTCTGTACAGCAGTGGATATATCTGTCACAGGATGAACTCACCTCTGCCGCTCCTCCCGACGAACCTCAAGTCGTTGAACTTGGCGACTCTGTTCTTCATGACGGCGGTGTTGTTCCGCAGCTCGGCGGAGCAGTTCTCGTCGTTGCCCGCGCGCACCGTCACCTGCGTGCCGTCCATCACCTCCCCCAGGGCCACCACCTTGAAGCCCCCGGGCAAGGTCTTGTTGGAGCGCCAGTGATGTGGCAGCGCCGAGCACATGTAGTCGGGGCTGCCGGTTCTCACTGTTGATAAAAAATTGGCTGTCTGTAAAGTCGGTTTATGGACCATAGTTTTACGTTATCTACACTAATATTATAAAGAGGAAAGATTTGTATTTTTGTATTTTTGTATGTAACGAATAAACTCAAAAGTACTGGACCGATTTTAATAAATTTTTTTTCATTAGAAAGCTACATTATCACTGAGTAACATAGGCTATATTTAGTACTAGATTACTATAGAAATCTTTAGAAATTCCTATTAAAACCAACCGAAGGTGTAAAAAAATTAGCCATAAAATGTCTTTCATCGCATACGCTGCGAAGAGTATTAATGATAGGACAAAAAAATGTTCGACAATATTATAGAATATATCAATATCTACAAAAAACTTCGCGAGACCATGTGTCTAACTATTGTAGTTACGTCACTATAACTACTTTTTTACATTTAACAAATTGATAGAAATGCCGATCAAAATCAGACCGTGTTATCCATACCATTTATAAATTTTTATCCAAATAAATAATTTAATATTCAAGACTGTCTCAATACCTGATGATTACTTTTTGAATTATTGAAATCGGACTTTCCATTCAAAAGATAAGTTTATTCTTAGTTATTAGTTTATTCTTAATTTCTCTGATTTAAAATAAATATCCTTCATAGCAATATGCCTAGAAGAAGAAGGTCGCAGCTATATAAGAATAGTTCCCAAGCGAGATTAGTAAAAGTTCGTCGTATTGGAGAGTCTTCTTCTGAAAATGCAGATCGTCTGGAAAGTATGAGAGTGTACCTACGCGTCCCAATCGCGAGCCAGAGAATCTAGCGTCAAACGTTCAGTTCGTCTTGCAGAACAAAATGCAAGATCGTCGCAGCGGAACGACAGTCAAGTGCTGAGCGCTCTCAGCGACTTGCTGAAAATAGGGCTAGGAACTCGCAAACACGGGCAAGAGAATGTAGCACTGATCGTTCACTTCGTCTTGCAGAGCAAAATGCGAGATCATCGCAGTTATACGAACGACAGTCAAGCGCCGAGCGCTCGCAGCGACTTGAAGGAAATAGAGCTAGGAACTCGCGAACGCGTGCACGGGAATCTAGCACTGAACGCTCGCAGCGGCTCCTGACACAGCGAGATAGACAACGGTCGTTAACAGCTAGGACGCGCAATAGAATTTTAGCTCATAGTAATAGGTCGGCATTTAGTTACGATCCTCAAATTGAATAGGCTCATCAAAACAGCATCCAAATCGGAGCAATGAATAAGATTTGTCCTATATGTTTCGCTAAAAAATGGGCTGAGGAAGCGAAAGGTATGTGCTGTGCATCTGGAAAAGTTGTTCTCCCTAACATTGATGAGCCACCAGAACCAATTAAAAGTCTTTTGACATATTGAAAAAGTACCAGGTGATTTTAAATGTTACAAATCTGTTGACACCGTGTGCAACATCGAAGATACAGTGCACTACCCACAGGAATTTTTAAATTCCCTCAATCCTGCTGGCTTGCCACCTCATGAACTAAAATTAAAAATAGGTACGCCTGTTATGCTTTTAAGAAATTTAAGCCCTCCCAATATTTGTAATGGTACAAGACTATTGATCAAAGAATTAAGAGATAATGTGATTGCAGCAACTATCATTACGGGTCCCGCGGCCGGTCAGCTCGCACATGTTCCGCGGATCCCGATGATACCAACTGATTTGCCCATATCTTTTAAAAGGTTACAGTTCCCTTTAAAAATATCCTTTGCCCTAACGATAAATAAATCCCAGGGACAAACTTTTTCCATAGTTGGTATCGACTTAAGGAAAGAGTGCTTTTCCCACGGGCAATTGTATGTGGCACTTTCTCGAGTAGGATCTCCTGAAAATCAAAACGTTTTGTTGCCACCTACAAATACCACAGCCAACGTAGTGTACAGGGAGGCTTTAAAATAAGCATACAATTTTTTTCTAATTTAGTGATTCATGGTCGTTTTAATTAGCATGCTTATAACTTAAATATCTGTACCTATTTATGTCTACCCGTGCGAAGCCGGGACGGGCCGCTAGTAATATCATAAAGAAACATTGACGATAACTGGCGGTCTTCGGCGTGCGCTCTCTAGTCACAAGCCAACGCTTGGGCCGATCGTGCCTCTCTATCGCTTGTTCTGCGCTCACGCTTGCACGCTCAGGCTCAGGTGGAACGTGACACTTTTTCGTGCGTGCAGCCTCAATTTATAAGACGTTATCACGTCAAAAAATCCAATAAAAATTTGATTTAATTATAAAATTAATAAAATCTTAGCCACCTATTACCTACGTTCTAATATTATTCATGCGATATTATCTGTCTTGTCTGGTCCACGCCTAAACCAGACAAAATTTGGCCCTTTTCACTAACATAAGTTGCTAAGCAGTTCTGTTGCTTTTATACAAAGAGTTCCCTCGAGATACCTATAAAAGACGTACCTACATGCGGACGAAGTTGAGGGTATTTTCTAACTTCTTAAATGAATATTAAGTTTTGACTCTATAAACAACAGCTAATATAAAACATGTACGTATCGAAGTTAATAAGTTGCCGGCTTATTAACTTCGATGCGCAGCAGCAGTTCTTCTCAGCAGAATCCGCTATCCGAAACGGTGGTAGAGTACTTGTCATAAAAGCCACAGGTTGGCCTACGTAAAAGAAGAAGAGTTTTATACTTATGTATAAAACTCATCAATTATTTGAATCCTTGCAATACAACTTCACTAAATTATTGATATACGTGAAATAAATAATTTTGAATTTTGAATCAAAATCTATGCATGGGTTCAACCATAACCTTTTTTGACATTTAACGATCATCGCGCAGTGCTTGCGACGTTCCAGAGATTAATCTCGCGAAACCATAAACTTGTTATACTTAAACCAAACCAAACCAAAGCGTAAGAGATAGAGCGTTTCTTGTCGGCTTTTTTCAGCAGAATCTGCTTTTAGAAACGGCTCATGTGGTGGTAAAGTATCGACTTATCTTATGAGCTAGGTACAAGTTGGCCTAAGTTTGGCCTACATGAAATGAATAATTATGTTTTTGTTTTTTGCAATTGTCGATTTTGCTTTTGTTTCTCATGCGAATAATATAATTTTGTTCACGACTTTCAGCTCTTACAACATGTTGATGTCAATTTGGTCTAGTATGGAGGACGCGAGCAATGCGACGGGCTAAAATAAAGTGAATTAATTGATTCCTGTTTTGTTGTTAAAGGTTTTGTATTTAAGTTAATTATTATGAAGATGACTAATTGTTTGTGCAATAGGTACGGTACACGTGACGTAGGTACAAAAATTAGTAAATTAATTACTTCAGCTGGACGTTACAACAATTGCAGTTATCACACGCTTGGTATACAGTTATAATTGGAAATACCGTAAAAAGGAGATTAATTGAGGAAAACTTTACATTTAGTTTAATACGAGTCAAACACATAGGACCTATCATTATCGGGGCACGTTCACGACTTGAAGGGTGGGCAATTAAAGTTTTTTGGCTAATGAGGTCAACATAATTGTGTTGTAATTAAAAATATTCCATTATTTTATTAAACCATATTTATAATATGGTGGTTACTGAAAATAATACAATGTTTTATGTTTGATATTTCCTAAAGGTCCTTGCGCACTACACGGACACATTTTCGGTCGTCATTTTTAACCGACTTCAAAAAAGGAGGAGGTTATCAATTCGTCGGAATCTTATTTTTTTTATGTAAATATGTCCACTTGTAAAATTATTTTTTTATTTGTAAGGGTATACTTCCCAGGTGGTCCCATATAAATATACCTACTTTGTAATAGAAATATTTTCTGCCTAATTTAGAGGTCCTCCAACCGTCCACCAATCTTAGACCATTCAGTATAGCTACCTACACTGACAGAAAAATATGACACTACTATGCTTCGATCACAGAAAAAATCTTTGTTAGAAGCTACCAAGGCATAGGTGCATAATTACATACACTTCAATAAGTAGAATGATCATTGTACACGAATGCGCGCCAGAAACCGTTGCCACTGGGCAATCCTTTCTAATGAGATTTTTTCGACCTACGACAGTAAAAATTATTAAGTATAATCATACTAAATATATAAAAATTCTTTTTAAAAACCGACTTCATACGCCACTACAAAGTATAAAATAATTTTAGTTTGTACAGGTATGTTATAAATCGGAAGAATAATAGGAATAGCAGCCTAAATATTAACGATGCAATGCTAGTTTCACGAGGGTATAACGCCGGAAGCATGGCACAGGAGCGTGGTGGTCCTGTTCTTCAAAAAGGGTGATAATACCTTGCTGAAGAATTATAGACCCATCTCGCTGCTGAGTCATGTTTATAAGTTGTTCTCGAGAGTCATTACGAATCGTCTCGCTCGTAGGTTTGACGACTTCCAGCCTCCCGAACAAGCCGGATTCCGAAAAGGCTTTGGTACTATGGTACCAAAGCCTTTTCGGAATCCGGCTCACGGCGGCTCCGGATCACATTCATACGCTGCGGCAGGTTATACAGAAGACGGAAGAGTATAACCGGCCACTTTGCTTAGCGTTTGTGGACTATGAGAAAGCCTTTGATTCGGTGGAAACTTGGGCTGTATTGAGGTCGCTGCAGAGATGCCGGATTGACTACCGGTATATCCAAGTGTTGAAGTGCTTGTACGAAAACGCCACCATGTCAGTACGTATACAGGACCAGACTACGAGACCAATCCACTTGCAGCGTGGAGTGCGACAGGGAGATGTAATCTCCCCGAAGCTATTTACCGCTGCGTTGGAGGACGTCTTTAAGCTTCTGGATTGGAACGGACTTGGCATCAACATAAACGGCGAGTACATCACTCACCTGCGATTTGCCGATGACATAGTAGTCATGGCAGAGACTCTGAGATATCTCAATACAATGCTCAATGATCTCAGCAGGGTTTCTCAACAGGTGGGCCTGAAAATGAACATGAGCAAGACGAAAATCATGTCCAATGCTCATGCTCCGCTCCACCCAGTAATCGTTGAGAACTCTGCGCTCGAAATTGTAGACGAGTATATATACCTGGGACATACAGTCCAGCTAGGTAGGTCCAATTTCGAGAAAGAGATTAACCGCCGAATCCAACTCGGCTGGGCAGCGTTCGGGAAGCTCCGAGATGTCTTCTCGTCCAAAATCCCTCAGTGCCTGAAGACTCAAGTCTTCGAACAGTGCGTGTTGCCAGTGATGACTTACGGATCCGAGACATGGTCGCTAACTATGGGCCTCATAAGAAGGCTCAGAGTCACCCAGCGAGCGATGGAGAGAGCAATGCTCGGTATATCTCTGCGAGATCAAATCAGAAATGAGGAGATTCGTAGGAGAACCAAAGTCACCGACATAGCTCAGCGTGTCGCGAAACTGAAGTGGAAATGGGCGGGCCACATAGTTCGAAGAACTGATGGTCGTTGGGGTCCCAAGGTGTTGGAGTGGCGACCCCGCACCGGGAAACGCAGTGTTGGCAGACCCCCCACCAGGTGGACCGACGACATCAAACGAGTCGCAGGGAGCCGCTGGATTCAAGCGGCGCAAGACCGAAGCCTGTGGAAGTCCATGCAGGAGACCTTTGTCCAGCAGTGGACGTCTATAGGTTGATAAAGAAGAAGAAGAAGAAGAAGAAGAATGCTAGTTTTACTCATACGTGACGCTAGTCCGACTTCAACATACCTACCTACGTGTATTTAAACTAAAAATATTTTATACTTTGTAGTGTCGTTTGAAGTCGTTTTTTTTTAATGAAAATTTATATATTCTTAGATATTTTAAGCTTTTTAGTGTAGCTTTAGATTCAATCAGAATCAATCGAAACATTTTCTGATCGCGAGCGACTTGCTCTTAGAATTCATTGAGGAGTTCCGTCCTCCATCTCTGAAGATATTCATCAGACTTTCACCAAATTTAAATGGGATCAACCTGACGGTATGCCCTTTCACATAATTTTTATACCTGATTCGGTAGGTCTCTTCCCTCCCTTCCCCTTCCCTTCGATATCCCTTGACTCTATGACGACTGAATCATGTGCGGTTAAAATAAAAAGAGTTTAAGTGCCACATTTATCTTATTGCTATCAATGATGGGAAGAAAGGCATCAATGGCAGAATATCAATGACCACCAATCTAATTATCGGGCGCGGTCAGCGACGTTTAACCTCAGGACTTATTCAAGTTGGCCACAAAATAAACCACAAACCTAAATCCTAAATCCACACACGCACTTATTGTTATTTCATTGTTTTATCCTCCTCCTAAAATGTCTCGTGCGGTTCTCATTAATATGTGACTATTGATAGGTACTAGGTAATTAGGTATCAATAGGCTAGCCAAAGTCTAAATTACTAGGTAATTCAGGAATTAAGAACTTTTCTTACTCTATCAGTAGAACTTTTCTCTTTTGGGCCGATTTCACGAACATAATCCTTACTAATATTATTAATGCGAAAGTGTGTTTGTTTGTTGGTTTGTGGGTTTGTCCTTCAATCACGCCACAACAGGGCTACGGATCGACGTGATTTTTTGCATGGGTATAGTTGAGGACCTGGAGAGTGACATGCTACTTTTACTCCCGGAAAATCAAAGAGTTCCCGAGGGCTTTTAAAAACTAAATCCACGCGGACGAAGTCGCGGGCATCAGCTAGTCTACACTAATATTATAAAGAGGAAAGATTTGTATTTTTGTATGTAACGAATAAACTCAAAAAGTACTGGACCGATTTTAATAAATTTTTTTTCATTAGAAAGCTACATTATCACTGAGTAACATAGGCTATATTTAGAACTAGATTACTATAGAAATCTTTAGAAATTCCTATTAAAACCAACCGAAGGTGTAAAAAAATTAGCCATAAAATGTCTTTCATCGCATACGCTGCGAAGAGTATTAATGATAGGACAAAAAAATGTTCGACAATATTATAGAATATATCAATATCTACAAAAAACTTCGCGAGACCATGTGTCTAACTATTGTAGTTACGTCACTATAACTACTTTTTTACATTTAACAAATTGATAGAAATGCCGATCAAAATCAGACCGTGTTATCCATACCATTTATAAATTTTTATCCAAATAAATAATTTAATATTCAAGACTGTCTCAATACCTGATGATTACTTTTTGAATTATTGAAATCGGACTTTCCATTCAAAAGATAAGTTTATTCTTAGTTATTAGTTTATTCTTAATTTCTCTGATTTAAAATAAATATCCTTCATAGCAATATGCCTAGAAGAAGAAGGTCGCAGCTATATAAGAATAGTTCCCAAGCGAGATTAGCAAAAGTTCGTCGTATTGGAGAGTCTTCTTCTGAAAATGCAGATCGTCTGGAAAGTATGAGAGTGTACCTACGCGTCCCAATCGCGAGCCAGAGAATCTAGCGTCAAACGTTCAGTTCGTCTTGCAGAACAAAATGCAAGATCGTCGCAGCGGAACGACAGTCAAGTGCTGAGCGCTCTCAGCGACTTGCTGAAAATAGGGCTAGGAACTCGCAAACACGGGCAAGAGAATGTAGCACTGATCGTTCACTTCGTCTTGCAGAGCAAAATGCGAGATCATCGCAGTTATACGAACGACAGTCAAGCGCCGAGCGCTCGCAGCGACTTGAAGGAAATAGAGCTAGGAACTCGCGAACGCGTGCACGGGAATCTAGCACTGAACGCTCGCAGCGGCTCCTGACACAGCGAGATAGACAACGGTCGTTAACAGCTAGGACGCGCAATAGAATTTTAGCTCATAGTAATAGGTCGGCATTTAGTTACGATCCTCAAATTGAATATGCTCATCAAAACAGCATCCAAATCGGAGCAATGAATAAGATTTGTCCTATATGTTTCGCTAAAAAATGGGCTGAGGAAGCGAAAGGTATGTGCTGTGCATCTGGAAAAGTTGTTCTCCCTAACATTGATGAGCCACCAGAACCAATTAAAAGTCTTTTGACATATTGAAAAAGTACCAGGTGATTTTAAATGTTACAAATCTGTTGACACCGTGTGCAACATCGAAGATACAGTGCACTACCCACAGGAATTTTTAAATTCCCTCAATCCTGCTGGCTTGCCACCTCATGAACTAAAATTAAAAATAGGTACGCCTGTTATGCTTTTAAGAAATTTAAGCCCTCCCAATATTTGTAATGGTACAAGACTATTGATCAAAGAATTAAGAGATAATGTGATTGCAGCAACTATCATTACGGGTCCCGCGGCCGGTCAGCTCGCACATGTTCCGCGGATCCCGATGATACCAACTGATTTGCCCATATCTTTTAAAAGGTTACAGTTCCCTTTAAAAATATCCTTTGCCCTAACGATAAATAAATCCCAGGGACAAACTTTTTCCATAGTTGGTATCGACTTAAGGAAAGAGTGCTTTTCCCACGGGCAATTGTATGTGGCACTTTCTCGAGTAGGATCTCCTGAAAATCAAAACGTTTTGTTGCCACCTACAAATACCACAGCCAACGTAGTGTACAGGGAGGCTTTAAAATAAGCATACAATTTTTTTCTAATTTAGTGATTCATGGTCGTTTTAATTAGCATGCTTATAACTTAAATATCTGTACCTATTTATGTCTACCCGTGCGAAGCCGGGACGGGCCGCTAGTAATATATAAAATTCTTTAAAATAAAACCGATTTCAAACGCCACTACTTTCTCTAAAAAAAGGCTTCAAGCCTTTTTTTTTTAGAGAATTTTTATTTATTACTAGCGGCCCGTCCCGGCTTCGCACGGGTAGACATAAATAGGTACAGATATTTAAGTTATAAGCACGCTAATTAAAACGACCATGAATCACTAAATTAGAAAAAAATTGTATGCTTATTTTAAAGCCTCCCTGTACACTACGTTGGCTGTGGTATTTGTACGTGGCAACAAAACGTTTTGATTTTCAGGAGATCCTACTCGAGAAAGTGCCACATACAATTGCCCGTGGGAAAAGCACTCTTTCCTTAAGTCGATACCAACTATGGAAAAAGTTTGTCCCTGGGATTTATTTATCGTTAGGGCAAAGGATATTTTTAAAGGGAACTGTAACCTTTTAAAAGATATGGGCAAATCAGTTGGTATCATCGGGATCCGCGGAACATGTGCGAGCTGACCGGCCGCGGGACCCGTAATGATAGTTGCTGCAATCACATTATCTCTTAATTCTTTGATCAATAGTCTTGTACCATTACAAATATTGGGAGGGCTTAAATTTCTTAAAAGCATAACAGGCGTACCTATTTTTAATTTTAGTTCATGAGGTGGCAAGCCAGCAGGATTGAGGGAATTTAAAAATTCCTGTGGGTAGTGCACTGTATCTTCGATGTTGCACACGGTGTCAACAGATTTGTAACATTTAAAATCACCTGGTACTTTTTCAATATGTCAAAAGACTTTTAATTGGTTCTGGTGGCTCATCAATGTTAGGGAGAACAACTTTTCCAGATGCACAGCACATACCTTTCGCTTCCTCAGCCCATTTTTTAGCGAAACATATAGGACAAATCTTATTCATTGCTCCGATTTGGATGCTGTTTTGATGAGCATATTCAATTTGAGGATCGTAACTAAATGCCGACCTATTACTATGAGCTAAAATTCTATTGCGCGTCCTAGCTGTTAACGACCGTTGTCTATCTCGCTGTGTCAGGAGCCGCTGCGAGCGTTCAGTGCTAGATTCCCGTGCACGCGTTCGCGAGTTCCTAGCTCTATTTCCTTCAAGTCGCTGCGAGCGCTCGGCGCTTGACTGTCGTTCGTATAACTGCGATGATCTCGCATTTTGCTCTGCAAGACGAAGTGAACGATCAGTGCTACATTCTCTTGCCCATGTTTGCGAGTTCCTAGCCCTATTTTCAGCAAGTCGCTGAGAGCGCTCAGCACTTGACTGTCGTTCTGCTGCGACGATCTTGCATTTTGTTCTGCAAGACGAACTGAACGTTTGACGCTAGATTCTCTGGCTCGCGATTGGGACGCGTAGGTACACTCTCATACTTTCCAGACGATCTGCATTTTCAGAAGAAGACTCTCCAATACGACGAACTTTTGCTAATCTCGCTTGGGAACTATTCTTATATAGCTGCGACCTTCTTCTTCTAGGCATATTGCTATGAAGGATATTTATTTTAAATCAGAGAAATTAAGAATAAACTAATAACTAAGAATAAACTTATCTTTTGAATGGAAAGTCCGATTTCAATAATTCAAAAAGTAATCATCAGGTATTGAGACAGTCTTGAATATTAAATTATTTATTTGGATAAAAATTTATAAATGGTATGGATAACACGGTCTGATTTTGATCCGCATTTCTATCAATTTGTTAAATGTAAAAAAGTAGTTATAGTGACGTAACTACAATAGTTAGACACATGGTCTCGCGAAGTTTTTTGTAGATATTGATATATTCTATAATATTGTCGAACATTTTTTTGTCCTATCATTAATACTCTTCGCAGCGTATGCGATGAAAGACATTTTATGGCTAATTTTTTTACACCTTCGGTTGGTTTTAATAGGAATTTCTAAAGATTTCTATAGTAATCTAGTACTAAATATAGCCTATGTTACTCAGTGATAATGTAGCTTTCTAATGAAAAAAAATTTATTAAAATCGGTCCAGTACTTTTTGAGTTTATTCGTTACATACAAAAATACAAAAATACAAATCTTTCCTCTTTATAATATTATTAGTGTAGATAAAGGCGAAAGTTTGTGTGCGTGTATGTTTGTTGCTTTTTCACGCAAAAACTACTAGACGGATTTGGCTGAAATTTGGAATGGGTATAGATTATACCCTGGAATAACATATAGGCTACGTTTTGTCCCGGAAAATTAAAGGGTTCCCGCGGTAATCAAAAAACCTTAATCCACGCGGACGAAGTCGCGGGCATCATGTCATAACCGACCGTTTTGATATTTAGGCAGATTTCCAATACAAAAACTGTTAAACGCCCAATTAACTACTCGATTAAACGTCACTTTTCACTTGTCACGAAGTTTGTGAAATCGGTTTACTAAACATTTTTGCTTTAACGATAAAGGAAAACATCGTGTCTACTGTCTTGAGTGTAGTGATCGCTATCACTACCTAAATCACTGGCTCACTGCTACACGCCGCGGAGCGCAGGCGCACGTCCGACTGACTCGCTGTCTCACGCCAGACTACTCGATCGACGTTCCCCCTCCGCTCGTGTACATGAGACAGTGTATCGTATCTATTGCATAGATACAAACACTACATCCCTTCCTTTTTAACAAATTGTATTCATTGTAAACGTAATCAGTATTGTTAAATAAAATCATACTAAAGTATTTTACTTATACAATCAATTTTTATTTATAATATTTTACTTATACAATCAAACATGAATCTTAACATCAAATATTGATTTACATAGTATCATTTCCTTCAATTATCTGATCCTCATTTTGTTTGATCTCGTCTTCTACTGATTTCCATTGTCCCTCCACACGCTTTAGGTGAATCACATTCCTTCGCAATCTTTGTCCAGTTTCTTCATTCCTTATTGTAATATCCCCTCCTACTGATTGTTCCACTATGTGTGGTGTAGGTTTAAAATTAGTTGAGAGCTTATTAGCCTTTTCCATTTCTTTTGCGTACACCTTCTCTCCTTCTCTCAGTTCAAGGTCTTCCGCCCTTCTTTTGCGATCTCCATACTCCTTTCCTTTTTCCTTTTGTATCTTGTCTTGGTCTCTAACTTCCATGTCATCTGACTCATTTATATTCTTCAGCATGGGGATTTTATCCCTGTTCAACCTTTTGAAAAAAAGTTCAGATGGTGACTTACCTGTGACTGAGTGAGGAGTGGAGTTGTACATCATTAAATATTCATATAGTGCATCTTTCATGTCTCGTTTTTCACTAGAACTTATTTTGAGTTGTTTTACTATATCTCTGTTTTGTCGCTCGACTTCTCCATTCATTTGTGGCCAATATGGCACAGTATTAAAAAGTTTGATGTTGCAATTATACGACAGAAATCTTTGAATTCTTCACTTACGAATTGTCGTCCGTTATCCGCAGTAATTGATAGTGGGTAGCCCAGTCGACTAAAGAGTTCTTTCAAAATCTTTATTATTTGCAAGCTCGTTATGGTTTTAGTAATCTTGATCTCTTTATAGCGACTGTAATAGTCAATGACTACTAAGATATAATCATTATTTGGTAAGGGACCCAATAGGTCCATAGCAATGTCAGTCCAAGGTTCAGATGGAAGTTCTCGACGTTTCATTGGTGCTGGAGGATTTGGTAAACTCACGAGGGTGCATCCTTTGCAGCTTTTTACCATCAATTCAACGTCTTTATCTATCCTAGGCCACCAAACCTTAGAACGAAGGCGACCCTTCATGGCAACAATTCCCGGGTGTCCCTCATGAGCTGCAAGTAAAACTTGTCTCCTGAGGTTCTGGGGAATAACTATTCTGTTTCCTCTCAAAAGGATATTCTCATAAAAACACAATTCGTTCAAAAATATTTTATATGATTTCACAGACTCATCCCACTGGTCATTGTAAATCCCTTTCTTAACATTGGTGATTTCCTGATCACTTTCTGATTCTTTTACTATTTCTTGCATTGAAATTGCACAAGGTCTAGCGAGTTCAACTATTTGGTGGACATAATTTTCTTCTGATGACGGGATTAGCCGATCTGAGTTCTTACACAGGCGTGATAGTGGGTCTGCAATATTGGTCTTACCCGGTTTATATTTAACGTTGTAATGATACGCCTGAAGTCGCAAAACCCATCTCTCAACACGGGCACATGGTTTTGATTTCGGACTGAACAGGAATTCCAATGGCTTGTGATCTGTTATTAAATCAAATTCCTTACCAAATAGAAACGTATTAAAATGCTCAATCGCCCATACCAGAGCAAGAGCCTGTTTTGCTATATTTTCTCTTACATTGACTGAGTGTCCTATTTCCGTATGCAATAATTCTTGGTCCTTTACTGTCTGACTGCACTAAGACTGCTCCTAGTCCTACAGGGCTTGCGTCCGCTATTACTTGCGTCTTGTCTTTGATATCGTAATATCCCAAAGTTTCTATTTTAGATAGCATCTCCTTTAGTTTCTCAAATGCTTCATTGTGATCGTTCTTCCAATATTCTTCAATGTTTGCCTTTTTTCCAAGTTTCTGTCTTAATATTTGTTTTAGAGGTTCTGTTATCGTAGCCAAATTCGGAATCCATTTGTTTATATAGTTAACTAGACCTAAAAAACTTTGCAATTCTTCTATTGTTTTTGGTACTCTAAATTCAGCTATACTTTTTATATATTTTGGCAGCGGTTTTACTCCATCCGGTTTAAGTTCATGTCCTAAAAAATGTACTGTCTGAACTTTATAAATACATTTCTCTTGATTCAACAAAACTTGCTCCCCCAAATTAAAATGTCATCAATAAAGTTTGTAACCCCTTCGCACTTTATTAACATCTTTTCCATGATTTTTTGAAAAAGTTCTGGAGCACAGGTGACTCCAAACATAAGCCTTTTATATCTGTAAAGGCCATTGGATGTTATAAAAGTCGTCAAATATCTTGAATCCGGGTGCAGTTCAACTTGATGGAAGGCATTTTTTATGTCCAGTTTAGAGAAATATTTCGCCTTCTTTATTTTTGGTAGTAAGTTCTCCATGCAAGGTAATGGGTGGTTTTCTCTTAAAATGGCTGCATTGGCGCGTCGCATATCGACACATAAACGTACATCACCATTGTCTTTAAGAATTGGAACTATCGGAGATACCCAGGGTGAAGGTTCATGAACTTCTTCGATTATATCTAAATCTAGTAATTCTTTGATTTATTTATTTATGGTTTCCTCTAATGGTATTGGTATCCTCCGGTAGGGTTGCATAACCGGTCTTACTGATGGATCAATAGGAATTTCGATTAAAATATCTTTAAATTTCGGGAAAGGTTTATTTGATTCCAGTTCAACTTGATTTACGCCCACGCCTAACTTTAGAACACCCAATCGTAATGCGGTGTCTTTACCAAGTAGATTCCGTGATCCATCTTCAATTACGTAAATAGTAGTACGTTCCATTTTTCCGTTTGTTTTTAGTAGTGCTTCAAAAGAACCCTTTATTCGTAAAGGTGTCTTACTTCCATATGCTAATAGTATTTTATTTGGCTCTTTCACTTGCTTGTCACATTTTATGTTGTTTTTCTTTAAATACTCCCAGGTCTTGTAGGATATCAAATTTAATTTGCATCCTGAATCAATCATCATTTCTAAATCGACTCCTCCTATCTCACATCTGATTGTTGCGTCATCGTTCAAATTAAATATGTATTGTACTTCTTCATTGTCCAGAGAATTTACTGTAGCTTCCGTTCGTTGTCGCTTGTTATAGTCTTTTCCTTTTTCTTGATATTGTGCGAGTTTACGCTTTGGTCGAAATGATTTCGTTCTGCAGCATCTTTGAAAATGGCCTAATTTTCCACATCCGTTACATTTCTTGTCCTTGGCTGGGCAAGGAAGCCCTTGAGAGATATGCGAAATATTTCCACATCTGATACACTTTGGCGTCTTTTCTTCTCCACTAGGCTCTTTTCCTTGTTTAGTCCATCTTGTATTAACCGTGTTCCTAATTTTGATTGCATTAACTCCATTTGTCTTATTCTTCTCGTTTTGTTCGTAACTATCCAGTTGGTAATTCACGATTTCTAAGGTATTAGCTAAAGTAATCACTTTGTCTAGAGTGATTTTATTTCCAACTGTCAACATTTTTTTCCTTAACTCTGATGATACCGATTTTTCTAGTATTTGGTCGATTATGTGGTCATCAGGTTTATCAAATTTGCATTTTCCCGCTTGATCTCTTAGCTTAATAAGGAAAGTTTCGAAACTTTCCCCTTCTTCTTGTTTGATCAGGCGGAAAATGTGCCGTTCAAAAGTTTTATTCTGTTTAGGTAGGAAATATTCATATAGTTTACTAAGAGCTATTTTGAAAATATCAACATTCTCCTCAGGTTCCACGTTTGCTCCCGGCAAATTGTAAAATATTTCCTGTAAGGCACTTCCACCTAGAACTAGTAACGTAGCTCTTTTTTTAGCTGGAATCGTAATATCGGCAGCTTCGAGGTAGATTTGAACGGATCGTTTCCATTTTTCCCATCTCAGGCCGACTGAAGTAATGTCGCCCTCACTATCAAATTTTTCTGGTGGCGGTAACTGATTTGCCATGATTAATTGTATCGGGCGACCTGAAAATACATCCCAATTGAATGGACGTCTTAATACTTTCGATTTGATAAAAATCCATACGAACAGTGCCAGAAATATCTGCACACAGGTATAATACCTCTTATTCAAAAGAAGTCCAATATGTTTTGAATTCAATTTAATGAACTTCTAAATTCTGTCTAATGAAATTCTTCTAAATTCAATTTAATGAACTTCTAGATTCAATTTAATGAACTTCTAAATTCAATTTAATGAACTTCCAAATTCAATTTAATGAACTTCTTCTAAATTCAATTTAATGAACTTCTAAATTCAATTTAATGAACTTCTAAATTCAATTTAATGAACTTCCAAATTCAATTTAATGAACTTCTTCTAAATTCAATTTAATGAACTTCTAAATTCAATTTAATGAACTTCCAAATTCAATTTAATGAACTTCTTCTAAATTCAATTTAATGAACTTCTAAATTCAATTTAATGAACTTCTAAATTCAATTTAATGAACTTCTAAATCACATAGGTACCTACTTCCGATTAAATAGAAGTCTGCGATTAAAGTTACTCCCAATTGAAAATTTAAAATCCAGAATTATTTATTTCTTGCAGGTTGCGATTCTAAATATTCCAATTTAACGGAAGTCAAAAAATTAAAGTTTATTTTCAATTTCAAAACAAAATCCAGAACCGATTTGGAATTTTCGTAGGTAGGTATTTCCAATATAATGGCAGTCTAAACTTAGACCACAATAATTACTATATCCAAATAATTCCATATTCATTTACACACACACTAAGTATATTACATTTGATAAAACGAGGTTAATTAAAAAAAATATTAAAATGTATTTGTAAATGTGGCAGCAGCAACAGCGCGTTTCACCTTGCGCGCGGCGTGGCGCTGGTGGTTTTACCTCCACCCGCCCGCCAATAACTAGACAGCGCGGCCGATCTCGGAAAGGCGCTATCATAGATTAATAATAATTATAGTTGGACATAGCGCTCGACGCTCGGTCGGCGGCGGACAGCGGCAGTGCTAATCATCATTCGCGCGCGAAGCCCGCGCTTGCCTTGACTTAGCATGCTCGTCTATTTCTTTCGTATCACTTCTTACAGTACAACTAAGCCACAGCCCCTTAGCCCTTCTGCTACACAAGTAAATACATATAACTTGTAGAAAATGCAACACTATTACAATCAAATCTCTAATGTGTGTTCAAACGAGCATTCAATCTTCTATTTGAATTACCTACCTACCTACGAACAAAGTGTAGGTCACAAGAAGAAGTTATTGGAAAAATTATACTTATAATCTAATGACTTTGTAAGGATTCCATTGAAAATAAACTTGTTTGCATAAGTAGGTACCTACAATGTGAAATAATATTAACAACCGACAGTAACACCTGTCCTATTAGTTTAAACATTATTAAAAGATAAGGAAGGTAAGCAATAATAGGTTAACATTCTTTTTTTCTTTTGTTTGCTGAAATGAAATCTTAGATGGCTCATTAGAACCTTTTTGTGTAACAACACTGAACACATCATAGCGATCCAACGATTACTTTACTATTTTAAAATAGAATTCCTGCCTTAAAAGATTATAATGTGATGTGATATTGAAATACCTACCCACTTTTTTTTATGTATTCAAGTAACTTGATCACTTTGTATTGTCACCTTCCTTTCCTTTAAAATAAATAATGTAAGTATTTTATTTACTTACTTACCTTTTTTCTCGTCGCCTCTTGTAGTGATCGCTATCACTACCTAAATCACTGGCTCACTGCTACACGCCGCGGAGTGCAGGCGCACGTCCGACTGACTCGCTGTCTCACGCCAGACTACTCGATCGACGTTCCCCCTCCGCTCGTGTACATGAGACAGTGTATCGTATCTATTGCATAGATACAAACACTACATTGAGGAAACCAGTAGGTATGTATGAGAGTTACCCATAATTATATCAAAGGTGGGTGAAGTCTACAAATAGAATAGAATATAATAATAGAATCGTTTTTTATTCAAATAAACTTTTACAAAGTACTTTCAAATCGTCAAGTGAATCTACCACTGCACTGGTTCGGAAGGTCATATCCGTGGCCGTCATAAGAAGTTAAGGAGCTAGTAAACGGAAACTTCAAATTTTTATTTAAAAAAACAATTTAATTTACATACAAATTACATATAGTAGGTATTTCTTTGGACTTTTATCCTGAGAAGAAATTACCTTAATGAATCAAAGAGATTGGGCAAATCTAGGCAGTGTGGCGCTGCGGTCAGATTATAATATGTAGGTATATTGTGTTGTATATTTAAGACGTACCTATTCGTGCAGTTGGTGTGGTAGTAAGTAGGTACTTATTCTTGAAACCATAAGCAATTTTAGGATGTGGTTAAAGAGTTTCAACCGTTGAATTTGTTAAAAAATCACCGAGTAGCGGTTCGGGCGTGAAAAAACATTAATAGTGTAACTGTGGTTTCTCTATTTACGGAAGCGAAGGTTTACACAAATGATGTGCCGCAAACTGCGGGTTAGTGCGGTCGGCGCTGTGAAGGGCTGGATGTCTCTCCTATCATTACACCAATCTTCGTAGAAAGCGACGCATCAAATTGATTTACTCAGAGTAAACGTTTTTAATTTTTTTTTTGATTAAAATTACTTACAGCAATTTGTTTTAGACAAGCTTATGAGTACGATTACGTCTGCGTGGAGTTGGGATTTTAAAAATCCCGCGGAAACCGTCTGTTTTTGCGGGATAAAAGATACTCCGAGTAGGTACCTATGTCCGGCTTATGCCACACAAATCCTATGCAACCATATCTATGCAAAAAAATCACGTCGATCCATAACATAGCTCCATTGCTGTGCGATTGAAGGAAAACAAATAAGTTACACACTTTCGCATTTCGCTAATATTACTCGTAGTAAGGATTTGCGTAGAGCTAGTTACTAGCTGAGAGTTGAGACTAAGACTTCGTTCGCATGGTAATAAAAGCCGGCCAAGTGCGAGTCGGACTCGCGCACCGAGGGTTCCTCACTCCAAAAGTAAAAGTAAAACGATAATATTATATTAAGGGCACGATCTCCGGGCGCAGTAGGCATTTAGAGCTACCTCAGTCCCCGCGCGGTGAGATGCGCGTAGGCGCTTTTCAAATGAACTCGCTAACCCCGCCGCTGTGCAAATTTTACATCATAGATTAAATAACTTTATTGTACCTAACAGTAGGGACGGTTCTAAGTTTTATGAAACATTTATAAGGTAAGGTATTCAGTTTGATTGTTATTTTACATATTACGTACATAGGTACATTTACGTACTTATTTTTTTAGGTTTTTTTGTTATTGGACCGATTTCTTTCAAAATCCATATCTGGGGATCCTGTGCTGGTCTAGGGATCTTTGTACTCATAAAAGCGGTAAACATCGTGTGGTGGCCATATTCTTTTTTCTTTTTATGGGATCGATTTCTTTAAAAATCGATATATGAGGATCCCAGTGCTCATAGCAGTGGTAACCGATGTCAAAATTAGAAAAATGGAAAAAAAATCCCCAACCTATTTGGGCCGAAGTTCCTTAGCCATTTTCTTTGTTATTGGACCGATTTCTGTCAAACTCGATATCTGGGGTTTTCTGTGCTTTTAAATAGTTAACTGTTGCTAAAATGTCGGCCATTTTCTCTTTTTTTGTTATTGGACCGATTTCTTTCAAAATCCATGTCTGGGGATCCTTGTACTCATAAAAGCGGTAACCATCACCAAAATTAGAAAAAGTGGTGGCCATATTCTTTTTTCTTGTTATGGGACCGATTTCTTTCAAAATCGATATCTGAGGATCCCCGTGCTCATAGCAGTGGTAACCGATGTCAAAATTAGAAAAATGGAAATGTTTTTCTCCAACCTATTTGGGACGAAGTTCCTTATCGGAATAGCAAAGAATAGTAAAAACACCTTTTTAATATTTGACAAATGTTTATAGTATCTATAAAAAAAATTGCCGGCACTAAGTTTGACGACGGCGCTCTCTTTTATGAGCATGATGAATCCCTGATATCGATTTTGAAAGAAATCGGTCCAGTAACTAAAAAAATGGCTAAGGAACTTCGTCCCAAATAGGTTGGGGATTTTTTTTCCATTTTTCTAATTTTCACATCAGTTACCACTGCTATGAGAACGGGGATCCTCAGATATCGATTTTGAAAAAAATCGGTCCCATAAAAAGAAAAAGAATATGGCCACCACTTTTTCTTATTTTGACGATGGATACCTCTTTTATTAGCATTGGGAACCCCAGATATCAATTTAGAAAAAAATCGGTCTAATAACAAAAAAAAAAAGAAAATGGCCGCCTTTTTTCTTATTTTGACGATGGTTACCTCTTTTATTAGCACTGGGAATCCCAGATATCAATTTTGAAAGAAATTGGTCCAATAACAAAAAAAATGACCGCAACTTTTTCTTCTTTTGACGATGGATAATTCTTTTATTAGCACTGGGAACCCCAGATATCAATTTTGAAAGAAATTGGTCCAATAACAAAAAAAAAATGGCCGCCACTTTTACTTATTTTGACGATGGATACCTCATTTTAGCACTGAGAACCCCAGATATCAATTTTGAAAGAAATCGGTCCAATAACAAAAAAAAATGGCCGCCTTTTTTCTTATTTTGACGATGGTTACCTCTTTTATTAGCACTGGGAATCCCAGATATCAATTTTGAAAGAAATTGGTCCAATAACAAAAAAAAATGACCGCAACTTTTTCTTATTTTGACGATGGATACCTCATTTTAGCACTGGGAACCCCAGATATCAATTTTGAAAGAAATCGGCCCAATAACAAAAAAAAATGGCCGCCACTTTTTCTTATTTTGACTATGGATACCTCTTTTATTAGCACTGGGAACCCCAGATATCAATTTTGAAAGAAATTGGTCCAATAAAAAAAAAAGAAAATGGCTGCCTTTTTTTCTTATGTTGACGATGGTTACCGCTTTTATTAGCACTGGGAATCCCAGATATCAATTTTGAAAGAAATTGGTCCAATAACAAAAAAAAAAGAAAATGGCTGCCTTTTTTTCTTATTTTGACGATGGTTACCTCTTTTATTAGCACTGGGAACCCCAGATATCAATTTTGTAAGAAATTGGTCCAATAACAAAAAAAAAAATGGCCGCCACTTTTTCATGGTTACCTCTTTTATGAGCACAGGGATCCCCAGCTATATAAGAATCTAAACCAAAAATCGGCCAAGTGCGAGTCGGGCCTCGCTCTTTTAGGGTTCCGTTAAAAAAAATTAAATTAAAAGATTTCCATCTACCCACCTACCCATTTTTATTTAATTTTTTTAATTTAATTTAATTTTTATTATTTGTTGTTATAGCGGCAATAGAAATACATAGTAGTAGAAAATTTCATCTGTCTATCTATTACGGTTTACGAGATACAGCCCGCTGACAGACGGACGGACGGACGGACGGACGGACGGACGGACAGCGTAGGCTTAGTAATAGGGTCCCGTTGGTACCCTTTGGGTACGGAACCCTAAAAACCTATTATACTAATATTTACAGATTTATTAATAGATACTAAAAATTACAACAATATTAACATTCTGATTTTATTTTAATCTATGATAAAATGAATATAATAGGTATTTAAGCAATAGTTCGCCTGATCAGCGGGCGGGGATCGTAGCGAGCCAGCGAAAGCGATACGTCCTACCTCGATGATACTTTGCGGGCTACTGGAGTGAGCAGTGTTGCCGGCAGCTCATTTCAATTTGTTCCGATTTCGCACCTAAATAGTTCCGAAAAGTTCCGCCATGCTTTGAGATAGGAAAAAAAATTATAAAATTAATCAATTACCTGTTCGACGAAATTTCGACTGTGACTCACAAATTCTAATTTAAGTACTTATGTACTTATGTATCATCAAGGACAAAGAAGAGAAGATAAAGTAAAGACGAAGAAATTCATTTCAAAAAAAAAAGCTGAAAAAGAAAACAATTAAAATGCGTCATGAGCCAACTATGAAAAAATCTAGTTTGCAGGATGGATAGTTAAAGAACTGATAATCAAACAATGATATTAATATTTACACATCCATTGATATGATATACGATAGTGCTCTCGTGAAGAACGTGACAAATCTATGGCCAATTCATAGCCAATAAATAATTTTCTGGTTAAAAAATATAGTAACGTAATGATGTTAATAATAATATAATAACAGTTAAGTGACTTTAATGTAAGTTAGGTTGTTAAGAATAAGGTTTAAACGTCCATACCAAAGAGTATAATGATATACATGCTCTTACCTCATAAAAAGTAGTAATTTGTTAGTTTGTATTGTCATTCATTTTTTTATATTTCAGTTTTAAATTAATCATTTTTGGAGTAGGTTCAAAATTTAATAAGCCTTGCTTTGTTCCTTCTGCTGTGTTCATTATTGCGGCAATAGTTGATGTGTGCAATTTATTGCGGTGGTCGGTTTTGATTTGTTTTAACTTACTAAAAACTCTCTCGACACACGCATTTGAGAATGGTAAAACTAATAGTAGACTCATTACTTTTTTTAGATTTGGAAATAACTCATCACCTTGCATATTTTTTTGTGAGAATACCTCCTTCCAATAAGTTTCAGCTGGAATACCAGTAGCTAGTTCGTGATCGAGAAATGCATGTTCTCGGATTTCTTTTACAAGTTCTTCTTTGTTAATGAACTTGTTTAAGATTGGAAAACGCTGAATTACGTCTATCATAATATCTTTATTCTCATATTTTTGTGCTATTTCAGGATTAACAATCTCAATGCATTTATAAATGGGATCATCAAATTTAAAACGCTGTTTTATTTCTTTTGCGCTCTCAATATAAAATGAGAGGCATTTTTTATACATTTCTTCTATGTCACCGGTTGGAGGGGGATTTTCCGTACTTCGTAACTCCTCCAAAGAGTGCTGAGCAGCAACACCCAAGTAAACTTTTTCTAAAGATACGAACCGGCCAGGATTATTAAAATCCACTTTGTTTATTTCTGTACGTTTGAGATAGGGTATCTGGATATAGTTAGAAAATATGTTTAGTAATAATTTCTCGACTTCCGGTTTTAAGCAGTGCAGCAAAGGTCTCTCACTCTGGAAAAGTCTATTGAAGTCATTGAACATGGCTAATGTATGGGACATGAACTCTAAGTATATCATGGAATACGAATTATTCAATGTATTAATTATATTTTCTGTTGTTATGCTTGGGTCTTGGCGCAGCTCCTGAATAAAGTATTCTTTTAATACTACTTTTTGTTCTAGTATGCGGTCGACGCATGGTTTTAGTGAAAGCCATCGTGTAATGCAAGGACTTAATATTGTGTGTATTTCTTCTTGAAAATATTTTTGCAGTTCTACCAGCCGAGATTTTCGCTGGGAACTTCGACTGAAGTGGGAGCCAATGTTTCTTAACATATCTTCAATAGAGCGTGGCAACGTCAGGCAGGCCTTCGACGCAACCAGATGAATGCTGTGCGCTGAACATTTGACACATGCGATATTTGGCAATTCATTTTTTAAATGACTGAATACCGAATTGTGGGCTCCGACCATCGCGTTCGTAGTATCAGCTGCGAAACCTACGATGTTTTCGATAGGGATATTTTCGTTCTTAAAACGTTTTATCATTTCAGATGAAAGATGTTCGCCTGTACCAGATTCTACTTCGTATAAATCAAAAAAATTGGTTTCGAAGCTGTTGGTTGTATTATTAAATGAAATAACCGACAATGCACACTGTTTTTTCACTGATTTGTCAGTCGTTTCGTCCATTATACAACTGAAGAAGCTTCCTGGCTCTTTTAAACGTTGAATAATACTATTTTTTGACTCTGGGCTTAATATTTGTTTGACCACAGCTTGACCTTTCGTGCGGCAGAGTTTCATATTTTTGGCGATCTCAGAATCGGGAAAAATATCCTTCAAAAGTGGTGTCAAGGTATCTAGCAAATTAAAAGACAAATTTTTCGTTGCTACAAGAGCAGCAAGCTTTAACTCAGCTCTCTTAGTTTTTATCTCATTTGGCATATATTTCAGCATATCAGAAATAGATTTTGATGTGGTCGCGTCATTTATTAGCGCTTTATGTTTCGCAGTATTTGAGTGTTTTAAAAGCGCAGATTTATGACTTATTAAAGCACAAGAACAGTATTTGCACATAGCACTAATATTGCTTTTAGTGTCAGTGGATTTTATGAGCCATTTCTCAAAACGTTTGTCATAGCCCACTCAACGAAGCAAAAATAGGGGAAATAATTCGTGTAAAAGCGATTTTTGGCATAGTTGTAGGGAATGGTGTCTGAAGCAACATACTCAAAGTACTGATGGATGGGGGTGAAGCTAACGGGGAGGGGGGGGGTGTAAAGGTCCCTTTTTTAAGTTTTTCTTGAATAACTCGTAAACGGTGGCTTATAGCAAAAAAATTTCTTTTATTCAACTAATCTACATAAGATTCTCTATAAAAAAGGTTCTATACACTTTTTCGCTAGGATCAATATTTAACGAGATATTAAAGCAGAAAAGTTAATTATGATCAATTCTCGCGTTTTAACGCTAAAGCGTTCAAACTAATGGCGCGCACGGCGCGCTCCTGTGGCGTCGGGACATTTTAGTCAGACCTCGTCGCTTCTGCTCTTCTCGTTTTGTGCTGTTGACATCAGTGTAACCATCAAAAACCACCATACAATTTGGACCGTAATGTTTCTGTACGTAGGTAATGTACTGATGGCAAATCGAAGAAACGTTGGAGGATGGTTTCCATTTCATACGGTGTAGTAGGAAACCACCATCTACCACATTGGTGGTTTGGTTGAGATCGAGAGCTGCGTTCTCTACTGGCAAAACATCGTAGAGGGATGACTTCTTCCCTTTTCGCATTACACCCTCGTGGAATAGCCATAGGGAATGGGGTTAGTTCATAAGTCAAAAGGTCTGCAACATCTTCTTCGTTCTTTTTTGCTATGACAGTTCTTTGGAAAATTGTCAAAGGGTTAACAGTAACTGTCTCACCATTGATTTTAATGGGACTGCTCATACTGGCTAGTGACAAAACCACATTCTTCTTAGACTGCTTCATGTCACTGAATTTGCTCCCAATAAAACTTTGCATCGTTTTGGTGCCAATATCGAGGGCTTGGTGGCAGTTTACTTAGGAATTTCCCAGGATGCCCGTTGACAGCGATATTAGCGAATTCAATTTTGGAAATGGAGGATGTTCACTGAACCATTCTCGAATCTTAGCTCGATCTCGTGAATCTCTCTGTTGCCGTGACAGCCGGAAATCAACGTGCTGTTCTCCACTAGCAAAAACCACTTCGGCGAACTCCTCCAATGAAGTGCAGATGGCGGTGCATCCCGGTGATCCGCAAACCCATTTGGCCAATACAGAATCAGTAATTCCTCTCCCTCGCGTCAGGCCACCTGAACTTTTCATGGAGCGCATGAGAGTTTGCTCTATGACCATATCCGACCAAACTCCTGCCCAAGGTGTACCTGTGCGATTAATGGTGAAGAAGTCTTTTTCTGCAAACTCTTTGTACGTTTGAGGATGGCTGTTTTTCAGTAGCATCATGTCTTGCACGTAGAGATGGGCACATTTCGCGTATTGGAAGTGTCCACATGCATGGAAGAATGGGATTATCTGTTGTACACACGACAAGTGGCCGTCCCAATCACCACAACGCTCAGAATCAATGTACTTCTTCATGAGGATAACCATATTGAAATACTGCATCCACAAAGCAGCAGTAGGCCCATTCTGTTTAAGGGTTTCCAGATGGTTCTGAAATTTTTTCAAAGTTAGCATCAAGGAAGCATTCTCTTTATATTTGTTTGGAGTAAATTCTTCCATGTTGGTCAATATAGTCGAGATGTCCTTCTTCTCTTCTTCTGAGACATTGGCTCCATCCAGAATAATATGAGCTAACACAAGCTGAATGAGCAAATATCCTCGAACGGCTCGGCTGTAGGCATGTCCTGTCAACATCTTGTCAACTGAATTAGCAGCAAAAATTTGGCATAGTACATTTTTCAGTCCAGATCCAGCCATTATGTGGCCAATGCAACCCAAAAAGGACATTAGAAGGTGAAACCCACCAAGTCTCACCATAATGATCCCCAAAAGTGATTTCCCTGGCCGTCAAATACAAAGGCTGGTCGAATGTTACGAAACAAATCGTGACTCCTACCTCCTGACTCTTTTCTAAAGCATACTGTAACGCTGTGCGTATAGTGCTATTAATACTCATTTGGTAGCGAATTGATAAATGGAAGAAAAGTTACCGAAATTGTTTCGTTGTTAGTTAATTTACTCGTTAATTTCATAAAACCTTTCCATTCCGGAATGGTAGGCACCTCCAAAGTAGGTTCCACCTCCTGGAGACACTTACCACTCATCCACAAGAGATCTATAATAGTGGGTGTGAATATGTCAGAGGGGATGGGCTTTAGCAAGCTTGTCTTCTATCATGATTTGCTGCAATGCGTTGGTTCCCCTACCCTCAAATGTTTGCACCTCCAGAACTCCCAGCTGGCCCACTTCTTCCTGGCGAGGAGCAGAATTTAACCTTTTGACATTTGTGGATGCAGAGAGAGTGTTGGCGGGTGTAATACATTTGATACCTCCCATGCTGTGGAAGGTATTCCGGCCATCGAGAGTAGATACATTGAAGTCAGCATCGTCAAAGACGAACTGAATAAACGTTCCAATTGGAATAGGCTCTTCCGTATGGTGGATGGTGGAGAGCTCTAGCCGCTGAGCTTCGTAATAAGAGGCACTCAATCCCAACTTTGACAGAAGGTCCACCAAGTTCTTGGATCCATATTTTCAGTATATTAGGAGAGCGATGCTGGACAAAATAGGGGATATTAAACATCTAGGGCGACCAGCAGCAATAAGTGTATGAGCTATAGTTGTCATTTTTTTTTCACAGTCAGACATGTTGTGGTGTCACATAGAAAAAAAAATCGCTACTTGGACGCGATGTACTCGTTTTATAACTTCTGACCGATTTTGGTGCGAAACTCGGCGCACACACAACCACTTCACTTGCGGCGCTAACGTTACCACGCTCTCATTCATTCCTTTGATTGGTCGGGCCATCCTTGGCGCTCACGCTAGTCCACCGGTGCGTCGTGATTGGTTGGCGGTGCCCGCGCCGCCCGACCCTTGCGCCCGACGCCACAGGAGCGCGCCGTGCGCGCCATTAATTTGAACGCCTTAGCGTTAAAACGCGAGAATTGATCATAATTAACTTTTCTGCTTTAATATCTCGTTAAATATTGATCCCAGCGAAAAAGTGTATAGAACTTTTTTTATAGAGAATCTTATGTAGATTACTTGAATAAAAGAATTTTTTTTTGCTTTAAGCCACCGTTTACGAGTTATTCAAGAAAAACTTAAAAAAGGGACCTTTACACCCCCCCCTCCCCGTTAGCTTCACCCCCATCCATCAGTACTTTGAGTATGTTGCTTCAGACACCATTCCCTACAACTATGCCAAAAATCGCTTTTACACGAATTATTTCCCCTATTAGGCAGTTTTTGGTCTTCATTGAGTGGACTATCAGTAAGCCAGGCATCATTAAAATTATCAACTTTTTTTTTCTTTGAAATTAAATTTTTGGGTGTTGTGTGGTGTTCCATTGGTAATGATGCTTTCCGTTTTCCCTTTTTTTCTTCTGATTGTACAAGTTCTGCGATCTGCTCAGGTGTATCATTATTTACAGAAGGTTCAATTTCAGGATTTGTAATAGTTGAATTGGATTTGGATGTGTTATTGAAATCTTTATTAAATATAGTAATTTTCGGCACTGATCTATGTAGACTTGAAGTTGAGCAAACTGCACTACTGGAGAAATTTTTAGTTGATGATTTTATATTATCTTTGTCTTGTGTATTGTTAGTAGTGAGCATAGAACTATCTTCACATGCGCGTCGGATAAGGTACTTCTCCATTTTTATCTGCCACCAAATACACAAATATATTGTAAAAGCAACAAATTGTGCCAATTAGTACTATATAAATATTATATAAGTAACACACCTGCAAATAAATCCCCCAAACTCTAAATAATACCCGTTTAAGCTACGGGCGGTGCCAAATTTCTAGGCGAACATAATATATACATGTTACACCCGTAAAACATTATCCTTATTTATGGTGCAGTCGGGTAAAAACCCAATACATCTCCGCAATTAGTACAAAATAAGCCCATTGTAAATAAATTTCCCAACCTGCCCGTTCCGAGCTTGATATATAAATATACTTAATTAGTAAGTACCTAAATTATTATATTTTAATTTTTAAAATTTAAGGTATTATAATATGTTCTGTGTTAACCGACCGAATTGGGATTTTTCATTATCTGGCAATACTTTTATTAATGGTTTGTTCCGCCATTATGCGTGCCAGAGTAGCGGGAAGTTTGAAAATAACCTATTATAGGCCGCGTTCCGAAATACACCGCGAGCATTGCTGTGCCTGGTGTGCTTACAAATTAACTTCACATATTAATTGATAACTGGATCAAAGCAACAAAAAACTACATTTTTAAAATTCCCGCCATACTGTGACAAAACACTTAGTATATTATAATACAAAAGTACAACCATGCCACGTCCCAACAGGTTTTCATAAAAAACAAACACTTTAACCAACAAATTATATCAATCACCTTTCAAATTTTCACAT
Source organism: Oeneis ivallda (assembly GCA_029955525.1). NCBI lineage: Eukaryota > Metazoa > Arthropoda > Insecta > Lepidoptera > Nymphalidae > Oeneis > Oeneis ivallda. The sequence continues at coordinate 8,441,732 of JARPMR010000019.1, forward strand.
GCAGGTGCAAGTGCAGTATTATTAATTACCCAATTACCTATTATTATAGTATAGTAGCTGTAAAGTACATTGATTTGACTTACCAGGTTTAGAATTTAACAGTATGTATTAAGTAACAAAGAGGATAATTATAACCACTACGTTTTGTAAGTAACACTCCAAATTTCGATCTGAACAATCAGAGCACATTAAAACTTTTAAATTCTGTTAACTGGTCAACTGTGCAAGTAACAAGAAAAGTTGAATTTATTATTTAAATACAAAAGTACTCTGTGGTTGCATTTGAATTTCTGAAGAATCAACCGACCAAACCATGAACTAGAAAATTCTACTGTCTATGGAGTGTCATAAATCTTTGATTTGATATCTCTGGATTTGATGAAATTATTTTAAATAATAATAATATTATTATAACTAACTAATAATATTATTTTCAGTATACCATATTAGTTTTACATCAGGAAGAAATATAACATTTGTTGACAGATATACGATAAAATTCGTTTATTCATAAGGGATGTATGGGGGTATGACTTTTTAAATTTGCCGCCTTTTGTTAATATTTTATTATTTTCTCGATATAAGTTCTGTGTGTTATATAAGTTAATCTGTGTGTCATAAATTCATTGGGTCAGTGATAACGATGAGAGATTTTACGTAGGTAGGTAGGTATATAAATTCACTTTCAGTCTGGTGACCGGTCAATAGATATTATGGTCCGGTCCGGTCGTCAATGAAGGATCCTTCTTACTTCTTAGATATACAATAGACAATGTGTTATATGTTCTAAGAATAATATCCACAGACCAGTTAACCAGAGACAATTAACGTTTGTTAGTACAATTTAAGCCTTGTGTCAAAGCATTGAAGGTGATTTTTAGTTGATCGGCAGCACCTGCACCTCGCGTAGAGGGTATATTATATTCTTAGACCTGCACTCTAGGCGAAGCGTAATAATTTCTAGTGAAGCGCTAGAGTTCGGAAAAGTTCCGAAAAGTTCCGAAAGAGTCAAGGTTCCGACAAAGTTCCGCCAATGACTCAAAAGTTCCGAAATCGGAACAAAAGTTCCGCACCGGCAACACTGGGAGTGAGGCGCACGACGGCACGAGCCACTTTGTTATATAAAAAGTAAAAACGTCGTGATTAAAAAATAAACAAATTTTTTAGAGAAAAATTAACCATTAAATAATCTTCTAAAAGTGTTTGCCTATTTTGTGGCATTTGTTTTTGTAGTCTAACTTTAATATTATATGAACACGACCTGAAAAACGATAAAAATTACACTGTTTTCGAAGTTATTTTTGATCGGTTGAAGTTGTAAATTTTGAGTTTTGAACCATAAAAGAATTAAGAACATATATTAAACTACAACATATATTTTTAACCGATCAAAACAAAGAAATTGTTTACGATTCAATCAAAAATAGGTCGATGTCGAAGATCCCGCCGTTAATTTGCTTATTTATCGTTAACTTTGTTGGTAGAGGTTTATTGTTAATATAAAAAAATATGCTAGTTAGAGCGTTGGTTTTATTTTTCCTGTAAAATATACATACACCTCTATTGACCCTAATTATTTCAGATTTTTCGATTGGTAAACTTCGGAGATAAGGGGGGGGGGGGGGGAACGGTATTTTTTTCAACATTTTGGCCGATTACTCAAAAACTATTACATATAGAAATAAATAAAAAACTGTTTTAGAATGCACAAGTAAAGGCCTTTCATATGATATTCCACTCGGTATAATTATCTTACTTTGAAATTTCAAACCCCTGATTTTCCTCCTTTTTTTATCAAACTAAAATAATTTTCACGTTGCTTTTATTTTTCCTGTAAAATATACATAAACCTCTATTAATCATAATTATTTCAGATTTTTCGATTGGTAAACTTCGGAGATAAGGGGGGGGAACGGTATTTTTTTCGACATTTTGGCAGATTAATTAGAAATAAATAAAAAACTGTTTTAGAATGCACAAGTAAAGGCCTTTCATATGATACCCAACTCGGTATAGTTATTTTACTTTTCGATTTTTCTTTATTCCAATGTTATTGGGCTACTATTATACACAATTATGCCAAATTTCATGTCGATAGCTTTAATAGTTACTGAAATAATCGACTGTGACAGACGGACGGACGGACGGACGGACGGACGGAGAAAGTCTCACCATAAGGGTTCCATTTTTACCATTTTGGTACGGAACCCTAAAAATAAAAATGAAACGGCCAAGTGCGAGTCGGACTCGCGCACCGAGGTTTCCGTAGGTACTCTAGAAGTAAAAGTATTCAAGTAAAACGATAATACTATATTTAATTTACTTATTCATATATTATATATTTTTTGTTTTTATTATTCGTTAACTTTGTTTGTATAGGTGTTATTGTTAATATATAAAAAAAAAACGATTTTTCGATTGGTAAACTTCGAAGATAAGTGAATGATATTTTTTCGGTATTTTGCACGATTAATCAAAAACTATTATCTATAAAAAAATCTGTTTTAGAATGTACATGTAAAGAACTTTTAATATGATACCCCAATCGTTATAGTTATCTTGCTTTGAAATTTCAAACCCCCGATTTTCCCCCTTTTTTAATTACACTAAAAATAATTTTCTTTTTTTTTTATTCTTATAGTGTTGGGCTACTATTATAATGTAACTCTTCTAATGTCGGTCGATAGCTTAAATAGGTACTAAAATAATCGACTGTGACAGACGGATGGACGGATGTCTCTATAAGTATTCTTTTTAAGATTGTTGTAAGTGGTAAACAATAAAGTATACATGATTCATTTCATATGTAAAAACACCGAGTAAATGGCAGGTTATGATAGGCATCACATCCATGTTCATGACGAGGTAAGCTTAATTAGTCAGGAAAGTTCGTAATTTACACGCGTAGCCAATAAACATTTTTTTTCGTTACCATTCAAGCGAATCGCCTGTCCGTCTGCCTGTCTTTGTAATTTAATTACTATCATACTCGTTAATTTGAACAATAAGTATTTAGAACCACAAAGATATCTCATTTCCATGTTTTTATCAAGCTAATTTTAGGCTTAAGTATATAGAGGGTATGCCAAAATCTATAAAAGAAGGAAAAATTAATTGTTCTGCTAAAATCTACAAAATAGGAAAAGGTTGGTATTTGATGGGTTTGTATACCTAAATAAGATATTCCATAGAGCGCACACGTGAAGTTTAGAGCGTCAAAAGTATGGATAGCAAAAATTGTGTGTGACGATAAAGTGATACTTAATAGGTAGTACATAGTCATTCAAGGGTGAGAAAAAAAGGTATACTTTTTTTCGGAGTCTAGCAATGTTAGTTGACCTTTGAAAATCATTTAATAAACAAAATTTTATCTTGATTATTACGTCCTGCTTATGATTTTTCCCACCATCAATCAAAACAATTTTGTTTGTAGGTACCTACTGATGGGGAAATTCGGCTTAACAAAAGCAAAACTAGTAAATAGTAGTTTTGGAGGCTCTACATCGAAACTAACTGTGACCTCATTAACTTGCATTGAACGATCTCATTACCGTGAGTGCTTTTACACCCTTTGCTAATTGTATTTAGATACCTAATTTGAAGCTTTTTTCAGTTCTTTTTAAGTAGTTTCGAACCCTTACGTAATGAGGCTCTTTCCGCACTGCATCCAATCCGAATCCGAGAATTCTCGATCCGAAGTAGCCGTAGTGCCTACTATTTGTATGAAGGGTTGCGCACTAGATACGAATTTTGTTTTCAGGATTCGCAAAACGACTACTTCGGATCGAGAATTCTCGGGTTAGGATCGGATGTAGTGCGGAAAGAGCCTAAGACAGAATTTAAAAGTTTGATGTGATACCTTTTCGGAAACATGAATTTATTAATAACATAATTTATTCATCATCATCATCATTAACAACCCATCAACGGCTCACTACTGTGCGCAGGTCTCCTTTCAGAGAAGGGTTATAGGCCATAGTCCACCACGCTGGCCCAATGCGAATTGGCGGACTACACACCTTCGAAAACATTATGAAGAACCCACAGGTGTGCAGGTTTTCTCACGATGTTTTCCTTCACCGTTGAAGCAAGTGATATTTAATTGCTTAAACGTACTTGACTCCGAAAAGTCAGAGGTGCGTACCCGGGATCGAACCTGCGACCCCCCGAATAGGAGACCACAGTCCTAGCCACCAAGCCTATCACTGCTTGCTTGGCTAGGCACTATCACATAATTTATTACTTAATATTATATATTACTAGTGGTTCGCCCCGAACTGAGACCTCGCGGTAACGGTATCCCATGATTATTCATTCAATCGATACATGATAACCAAAACTGACATTATTATTATGCCCGTTTTCACCAAACATACCTAAATCATCCCCTAAGTAGGAGTCTCTTAACGTAGGTAGCTCCTAAATACAATCCTAAGTCCTAACATCCGTCCCAATATCCTTTTAGGTGTCCCGTACAGGATCGTGATAAATAAGTTGACAGAAAACATCAATCACCTAACTTATAGGTAGCCCGTAAAGGTTAGGGAACGTTAGTGAAAACATTGAATTATTATTTATCAAACATTGAATTTAACTCGTAGTTCCATGGGAATAGTTACTGACTGCGCCATCTATTAGCATTATTGTGAAGCTATGTTGATGCTATATGAATTACTGACGCCCATTAAAAATTAAATAATCTCGTTTCTTTATAATATTCATATAATTTTAGTATTTGTTGTTCAAGTACAGGATATAAGTGACCTAAAAACATAAAATCAGTTTGAAAATCCATAGCGGATTTTTCTAGAGAGCGTCTTCAAGCGAGCGTATAAAATCGCCACTTTGAAAGCCCCCCATTTCGTCAATTTTAAGGGAAAAATTAAAAAAAAAATATTTTTGTACTCAGTTCAAAATTATCTTTAAAATGATACGTAACAATTTTATGTAACGCGATATTTTTTTTTTTACTTCGCATTCGCTTCTATGAGAGCCCCCCTGAAATAAAGATTTTTATAACTTTTTAAGCCATTTTCGGCTGGAGGCCATCGGTTTACATATTATATCTAAATTTGAAGTAATTACGTTCAGTAATTCAAAAGTTATAAGGCTCTGACAGACGGACGGACGGACGGACGGACGGACGGACAAGTGCAAATCGCCCTAGTTAACTCAAAGACCTTCGCTTCGCTCGGTCGATTACTAGCTGATGCTCGCGACTTCGTCCGCGTGGATTTAGTTTTTAAAATCCCTCGGGAACTCTTTTTTAGGGTTCCGTACCCAAAGGGTACCAACGGGACCCTATTACTAAGCCTACGCTGTCCGTCCGTCCGTCCGTCCGTCCGTCCGTCCGTCCGTCTGTCAGAGGGCTATATCTCGTAAACCGTAATAGATAGACAGATGAAATTTTCACATATTATGTATTTCTATTGCCGCTATAACAACAAATAATAAAAATTAAATTTAATTAAAAAAATTAAATTAAAATGGGTAGGTGGGTAGATGGAAATTTTTTAATTTAATTTTTTTAACGGAACCCTAAAAGAGCGAGGCCCGACTCGCACTTGGCCGATTTTTTTGATTATAAAAAGTAGCCTATGTCACTCTCCAGGTCTTAAACTATACCCATGCAAAAACCACGTCAATCTGTAGATCAGTTGCAGTGTGATTGAAGGACAAACCAATAAACAAACCCACTTTCACATTTAGTAAGATAAAATAGTTTCCGCAGCGTACGCGATTAAGACTTTTTCAGCGTTACTATTGTATATTTTAACATGATAATTTAGTTATTGTGACATAACTGTAATAGTATATGCAGGTATTGCGGACTTTTTTGAAGATATTGATGTCCTCTATAAAACTGTAGTACATCACTTTGCCCTATTGTCAATAGTTTCCGCAGCGTACGCGCCTCGGGTGGACCGATTTTTATGAAATTTTGTGTGCATATCGGGTAGGTCTGAGAATCGGCCAACATCTATTTTTCATACCCTTAAATGATAAGGGTGACCAACCACTAAATATTTATGTTGGCGATACGTAGTTCGCTGGGTCAGCTAGTATATTATATAACTCTTTTCGATATGAGAGCCGTGCCCAGCTGTAGTGGGCCAGAGATTTGTTTTGATAAAGATGAATGATTATAAAAACACCAATATTAGTAACTTTGTTGTGAAGGATACAAATTACAATTTACGTAACATTAAAATATGAATATTAATTAATTTATGAATGAGATCACTTTAAGAGGCTTAGGAGGTCACACTCGTGTACAATATCAGCAGTACCGGGTCAAACGGATATAAAATTTCGAAATTGATGAGAACTTGAATCATGATTAATAGAGCTTGAATTCCGAATGTCCTTGACATACCTACAAAAGCATATTTAAATTGGTCTCTCTTATGCATATTTTATTAAAGAGATTTTGAAGTTTTTCATTTTCATACTACCACTTTTACTGTTAGGTATACCTAATCTATCTAAATATATAAAAGAAAAAGGTGACTAACTGATTGATTGACTGATCCATCAACGCACAGCTCCATCCACTGAATGGATCGAGCTGAAATCTGACATACATACAGCTATTATGACGTGGCCATTAGCTAAGAAATGATTATTGAAAATTCAACCCCTAGCCTAAGGGGGTAAAATAGGGCTTTACAGAATCAGCATTCCGAACCGGTGGTAGATAACTTGTCATAAGAGCCACATTAAGTTGGCCAACATGAAATAATTGATTTTGATTTTGAAAAATCGGACTTAACGTGAGCGAAACCGCGGGCAACAGCTAGTAGGTATTTAATAACTGGATAATTGCGTGTCAGAAAACGCATAAAGAAGGGGTTCTCCAGTTCTGTAGGCACCACTTAGTGATGCTAATAAATGAACTTCTTATTATAAACTAAAAGCTAGAAAAACGGAATCAGCCGCTTGTTTATCTTGCTAGATTGTCTATATATAATCCTAATAATTTTGACCATAACTTTACCTTGTACTAGAAATTTTTCAGATTTTACAATATTATATAATCGACCGAGCGAAGCGAAGGTCTCTGAGTTTACTAGAGCGATTTGCACTTGTCCGTCCGTCCGTCTGTCAGAGCCTTATAACTTCTGAATTACTGAACGTAATTACTTCAATTTTAGATATGATATGTAAACCGATGGCCTCCAGCCGAAAATGGCTTAAAAAGTTATAAAAATCTTTATTTCAGGGGGGCTCCCATACGAAATGGGGGGCTTTCAAAGTGGAGATTGTATTCGAGGCTAGATCTCTAAAACCATTTTGTTTTAAAACTTGAAACTTACACATAATTTGAGTTATATTCTGTACTTGAACAACAAATACTAAGATTAGATAAATATTATAAAGAAACGAAATTATTTGAGTTTTAATGGGCATCAATGTTTTTAACAAAACTTCACTATACTGTTACTAGATGGCGCTGTCTTTAATATTGTAAATACGCATCCCATCCACGAAAGCAGATGACGATTGACGTCATCAGATTCGGCGCGTTTTAATTACAATATAATATAGTTAAAACTACCTTATGGGAATTATGGGATACCGCGAGGTCTCAGTTCGGGGCGAACCACTAGTAGTATGAGAGTTAGGGAGGAGAACATCCAACTTTGCCAATTCGGGATTAATAAATATTTTGTAAGAACCTTTTTAAAAACCCCACAGTGAATTTAATAAAATAGGTAAGTACTTATATGCAAAGATTTTCCACTCGAGGGGTAAGTAATTTTTTTTCAACTGCCACTTTTCATGTTTGGTTAATACAATTTTTTTTTCAAAATTTGAATACACGCCTGCATAAAGTAAAACAACTTCCCTGTACTTATTTGTCAAATTTTGTATTTGAATAAAATGGCTGTGACATACGGACGGAAAAACAGACGGTCTCCACGAAACTACAAGGGATTCCTTGTTTTACTACGGAACCTTAAACACTATTATTTATTTAGTCAAAGTTGTTAATTAGTCAAAGCTACTTATATAATATTTTAGAGCTGAGTGGTACAGTGATCAAGTTATATTGACCCCATCTTTATGGCACTAAAGCATGACAAAGTTGTTATTATGTTTGGACATCTGTTATTAGAATAAGTAAGTTTATTTGTTATGTTTTCATAGTGATCGTCTATTTAAAGCTTTGGACAACAATTAGTAGTTATTTATAGATAAATTATTGTAAAGCCCAAGATCCTTTTTTATTCCGGATTGCGGGTTTTTACGTAAGAGCCTCTTAGTTTAAAAGATTTCTTTATTGGAAATGCAAATATTTACTGGAAAATTCTATTTCAAGCTGATAAATTTCCAGAAAATTTCCAAAATGAAGATTAGTTTTTGACCCTTAATGGAAAATCCGAACTGTGTTGAGGCATATAATTAGATAGCTAAATAAATAATAGGACTAGAAGCAACTCTATTTAATCAACATACCCTATAGTAAAGCCAAAATGAACGTAGATGAAATTACCGTACTTTATTTGCAGCTAACAAGGATTTTTAAAAACTGTAGTTTAAGCAGGAAGTTTAAAAACTGTGACCCGACTACGTAAAATTTGATGTAACATCCGTCATATTGATTTCGTTCGTATAAAATGTACCCTCTGTCACCCGAAATATCATAAAGAATCGATTGGCACATCATTCATCAAAATCGGCTCAGTAGTTTATTTGCTACTAGCTTTAAAATGCCTTGGGAACTCTGAAAATGTAGCCTGTCACTCTCCAGGTCCTCAAGTATAGGTACCCCTGCAAAAAATCACGTCGATCTGTAGCTCTGTTAGGGCGTGATTGAAGGACAAACCAACGCACTTTCGCAGTTATAATATTTCACCATATAAAGTGTAAGTGCATATAGTCAACGTGGTTTTTAGGGTTCCGTACCCAAAGGGTGCCAACGGGACCCTATTACTAAGCCTCCGCTGTCCGTCCGTCCGTCTGTCAGCGGCCTGTATCTCGTAAACCGTAATAGAATAGAATAGAATAGAATAGAAATATTTTTTATTCAAATAAACTTTTACAAGTGCTTTTGAATAGTCAATGAATCTACCACTGGTTCGGAATGCCTTTCCTGCCGAGAAGAACCAGCAAGAAACTCGGCGGTTGCTCTTTTCAAAACAGATTTACAATACAGTAAATACTATGCTATATATGCAGTGTTTCCACAATGAGGAAAGTTCCAAAAATGCATACAGACTAACTTCTATCTTAAGATGGGCAGACATAAAGTAGCCCCATTCCCGCCGGTGGCACCCGTTCACGAGCATGACGCATGACCCAGCCATTGCTTCGCTCAACCATATTTGAGGGAACGTAACAACCCGCATCACACGACACGCACCACAGAAATGTTTAAAGAGTGCGTGACATACTTATGCTACCCATTTCAAGGCATCAAACTGAAAACTAATATTCAAATGCTAATTTTTTTGTAACGAAACCCTAAAAGAGTGAGGACCGACTCGCACTTGGCCGATTTTTTTACACAGGTAAAGTTAAGGACCTGGAAAATAACACAGGCTACTTTTTGTCCCGGGAGCATACATTTAAACGCCCGCACCACTACAAAGTATATAATTTATTGTAGATTTTTTTTGAAAACGCTCGACTGATTTCTTTAAAATTTAAATGGGGCCACCTGGGAAGTATACCCTTTGAAACAAAAAAAGAATTTTCCAAATCGGTTCAGGCGTCTTCGAGTAATCGGTGAACATACATAAAAAAGATTCGTTGAATTGAGATCCTCCTCCTTTTTTGACGTCGGTTAAAGTAATAATATAAAGTAGTTCAAATTTAACGAAGTTATGGAGTATAACAGTCAAAATAGTTCAACCCCTATCTCAGAGAACATACATCCATCCATCCGTATACGACATCTATACAAACATACATCCGTATACATCCATCCTCACAAACTTTCACATTAATAATATTAGTGGGATAATATGAGTAATAATAAGTAGGATAGGATATAGTTAATGTATTTGTTGTTAGTAGGAGGAGATACATATATATATATATACAGACATGCACGCATGCATGCATGCAAGCATACTTACATACATACATACATACATACAAACATACATACATACATACATACATACATACATACATACATACATACATACATACATACATACATACATACATACATACATACATACATACATACATACATACATACATACATACATACATACATACATACATACATACATACATACATACATACATACATACATACATACATACATACATACATACATACATACATACATACATACATACATACATACATACATACATGCATGCATATTGGCGCATGATTGAAGTATAAATATGTGAAAAGAAGCATACTAATATCCCGCAGGAACCGTTTGTTTTCCAGGGATAAAAAGTAGCCTTTGTCACTCTTCAGGCCCTTAACTTTACCTGTGCTAAAAATAATCTAAAACTTCAATCTAAAACTCCGTTGGCGCATAATTGATGGATAAGTATGTGAAAAGTAACTTACGAATATCCCGCGGGAACTGTTTGTTTTGCCGGGATAAAAAGTAGCCTTTTCACTTTTCAGGTCCTCAACTATGCCTATTAAAAAAACCACTTCAATCTGTAACTTCGTTGGCGCATAATTGAAGGATTAATATGTAAAAAGTAGCATATGAATATCCCGCGGGAACTGTTTGTTTTCCTGGGCTTTTTAAGTCCCCAACTATGCCTATGCAATAAACCACGTCAATCTTTAACTCCGTTGGCGCCTTATTTAAGGATAAATATGTGAAAAGTAGAACACTAATATCCCGCGGGAACTGTTTGCTTTCCCAGGATAAAAAGTAGCCTTTGTCACTTTTCAAGTCATCAACTATGCCTCTCCAAAAAACCACGTCAATCTGTAACTCCGTTGGCGCATAATTGAAAGATAAATGTGTGAAAAGTAGTATACTAATATCCCGCAGGAACCGTTTGTTTTCCTGAGATAAAAAGTAGCCTTTGTCATTTTTCAGGCTCTTAACTTTACCTGTGCAAAAAAATCATGTTAATCTAAATCTCCATTGCGCGTATTTTGAAGGACAAATGCGTAAAAAATAGCGATGATATCCCGCAGGAACTGTTTGCTTTTCCGGGATAAAATGTAGCCTATGTGCTATTCCAGACTATAATCTATGTCTGTGCCAAATTTCAGCAAAATCGGTTCATTCGTTGTCGCGTTAAAGAGTAACAAACATCCATCCATCCATCCATCCATCCATCCAAACATCCTCACAAACTTTCGCATTTATAATATTAATAGGAATAATAGGATGGTGGAACATTCGCAAATAGTCACATACATACATATATGTACTGCTAAAATCACAACCCTTTCTTTTGATTTTGCCGTAGTTGGGTGAAAACACACCTTTCATAGATTGCCAAAGTAACACAATGGAAAAACTTGGTAAAACAAAAATATTTTTGCGGGCATTCCATGTTGACAGTATCCAGGTACGATATAATTTTTTTTTGAACAGCGCCTAATGTTGGTACTCTATAATTTTGTAATTTTTTTTTGCTGTAGCAATTTTCATAGTTTATAGCTATGGACAATATGATAGATGTTTTATCTATTTTCATTGATAAAAAAGATATCCACTCAAATAGAACAGAATAATAATGTAAGTACCTATTTATGGAAAATGTGAAACCCCAATTCCATCGCGGGTTTTTACGTGACGCTGTATTTATAATTCATTAGTTAGAAAATTTATGGAAATCCTTTTATTTATTAAAATGATTATCATAGATACTTTATTATAAAATATGTGGTGATAATGACTATAAAATAAAAATAATTATTAGTATTTACTAAATATTACTTACGCCGAAAAACTATTTTTCATTCTTTGTAAATGGATGGCTCTACTTGTATTTAGGTTGAGAATTTTATGCTTAAATCACATTGATATAAAAATTCGAATAATATGTTAGAGTTATTCGATTTTTCCTATTAATAAGGGCCAATTTTACTGTAACGTTTTAACCCAGCAATAAAGACGTTCTGACAGTTTTTGTATTAAAAATCTGTCAAAACGTCGTATTAATACCTACGTCAGTAAAATGTTTCTCGGCAATGGTGAAATCGGTCCTAAAAGGCTAAGAAGTCCCTATAACTGTGTTATTAAAATAATAGTAACTTCGAGATAAATTTATTATAATTAAGCCTCAATAGCCCAACGGTTAAAGTGCGGACTGAAAACTGAAAGGTCACAGGTTCGAACTCCATCCGGTGCACTATTGTCGTACCACTCCTAGCACAAGCTTTCCGCTTATTTGGAGGGGGGAGGAGAATACTAGTCAACTTCAGCTTGGCTGATATTCTTTAAAAAAAAAAAACTTGAGAGGTTTCAAGGGACACCCGGATAGAACGAAGTTCCTTTCGATTAATTAATTTGGCATTGTGTTCAATATTTTCACACTACAATATTAGATCTCCGTAGCCTTGTGGTTTCTACAGTCGCTAAACAGTTAAAGGTCGATGGTTCGAATCCCAGCTCGACAGACTGAATTGTCTATTTTCAATTTTATTTAAAATAGACAATTCAAGAAATATTAAATAAATAAAAATATTAAAAAATAATAAAATATAATACTAATACTATTTAAAATATAATATTTTCAATTATATTTTAAATAGTAGAAATTATTTAAAATATAATTGAAAATAGAAAATTCAGTCTGTCGAGCTGGGATTCGAACCATCGACTTTTAACTGTTTAGCGACTGTAGAAACTACAAGGCTACCGAGATCTTATATTGTACTGTGAAAATATTGAACACAATGCCAAATTCACATTCAAAAAAGTGTCGGTTTCAAAAAAGTGTCGGTTCAATTTTGTCTTAATTTTTTCCGTCTAGCCCCCTTCCGCACCGCGCGATAAGGAACTACGTTCCAAAAAAAATAGCTTCAGTTGCACCAACTGTGTAATCTATACGTTCGTATAAGAAAATTAGTAGTAAAGGTTCTAACTGCTTTGAAGTTGTGTTGTCTGAGATGCTTACCAAGATCAGGATGCTCACTCTTCGTCTCCTCGATAATGGAATGCAGCCACCAAGGCTCGAGTGCCGCCATCTCTCGGCGCCGACGGCCCCTCGACTCATAGGGCAAGTGCATCCTTCAATACAGCATCACACAATTCTACCTCCCGCTCTTGCACTACGCTTGCTAGTATATTATCACTTATCAGTCTCTGAGAAGATATTATAATTTGGATTTTAATTAATCTATGGTGTGCACTTTGGCCACTTTTCTTTGTTTTAGTTCTTAAATTATATCAGTCTACATTTATCTCAATCGCGAGGTAAGGCAGTTGCTTTTTTTCTACTAGGTAATTGTATTAGAGCCCTTATTACAGTATACGTTGGAATATTAATAATTGGCAAGAAGTTATGGTATGCATAGTGTTGATACTTTCGTCGCAGCTCTCTGCGTATGACCTTTACACCGATGAGTAAGTTATTGTTAGCAACATTTGAACCACCTCCTTAAAACAACTTTTGGCACCAATCCAAGATTAAGTATTTTCCGTGTTATTGTTTGGCGAAGTGTTGTTCCTTTTTATTGTTGTTTGATCCTGTATATTAACACTCAGATAAACGATAATATTTTTTGGTTGCAGTACAATAGAGATCGTCGGTTTAGCAAGTCCACTTATATTTAAGAGTACTACAGTCAGTAAGTTACACGAGTTCACTCACATAGTAAAGGTACAATCACGAGCGTTGACATAACTTTTTCCTTAACTCAATATTTACGTATACTAGCGGGAATCGGGTCGGGCCTTGACGATTTCAACTTAACTTTCGTCATTTTATGTGAGTCACCGGGTAAGGCTCGAGCGGAATAGACCAAAATATCTTCTATCATCTGAGTTGCCGGCTGACGGCGTAAAAGTTCTGAGAAGCGCGCGTAACGCCTCGTGCGAAGACGCACTGTCAATATCAGCTGAGCGGATTTACTCAGAGATATTTCCCCGCGCGTTGCGTCAGCGCCGGTTTCCTAATCGAGTGTTATATTTTTTGCAAACAAAGTCGAGCGTAAGTCCCGCGCCGGTCACAGGTATTTACCGCGTACGTAGGTCGCGCGTCGTGTTGTGATGACGGTGAGTCACGCGGCGGTCATCGGAGGCTGCGCGCGTGTTTGCCGTTCGCGTGCCTCTCTACTACTGAACCGCCGCCATTCTGTCACTCGCTGCCTCCATTCCCTGCGGTCAATCTGCGGTCTGGCCACGCTTCATTTGCCGGGAAAATGATCATCTCGCCTCTCGCTCGTGCACATTCAACAGTTTACGCGTGCGAGCGGAACCCGCGAAAGTTTTACGTTATCAAACATTTTTGTTTAGTTTCATTGTTGAAAGGGAAATATGTATTTTGATGTTTTTCATTTTGAAGCGATATTTCATATCTCGCTTATTCTCCGGTAGTTCTGAGAAGGATGTGTATATGAACGAGCTTAATGCTTTTAATTCCAGATGTTTAAACGAGGTAGGTATACCTGTTATTGAAGAGCGAAGTTTAAAGATATGATAATAGCATAGTTTTACATTACGTATAAAAGACGCAAATTCTATTGCTAATTCTCACACAAATAATTAGCTTAATGAATTTGATAATTAGTGAAACAGGAGCTTGATGATGTTGTTACGAAAAAATAGCAACATATTATTATTTACCAGATAAGTGCGACTGTTAACGACTGTTAACAGGCATACCAACGCATCTTCTTCAACAGTCATAGACTTACCTACCATAAACTGGTGTCATTAAATTAGCTAGGTAAGCGATAATTGGGTAAACTCAATTTCTGAATTCTCCTATACATAGATACTACTCATCAGGTAGGTATGTCTTAACAGATCTATCTACTACTAAAAATTATTATAAGAGACTAGACACGTTGTCTGATGAATAAACATCTGGAGACAAAGTAGGTACCTACTGTCTACTACCAGTCTTTTAATTTAATAATAATGTTTAATATTTATTATAGGTAGGTAATAGTAGATCCAAATACAAGAACATTTTTTGTAAAAGTAGCTAATATCAAGTAGGTATCTAGTAGGTATGTGACATCAGTAAATCGCCTGAAAAATGAGTATTTGCCTATGAATAATTTTTGTAGAACTAAATTGTTTGTCAGCTATTGAATTCTGAAATTAGTTTTCAGGCATTTTTAGGGTTCCGTACCAAAATGGTAAAAATGGAACCCTTATGGTGAGACTTTCTCCGTCCGTCCGTCCGTCTGTCACAGTCGATTATTTCAGTAACTATTAAAGCTATCGACATGAAATTTGGCATAGTTGTGTATAATAGTGGCCCAAAGTCATTGGAATAAAGAAAAATCGAAAATTATTTTTAGTTTTATTAAAAAAGGGGGAAAATCGGGAGTTTGAAATTTCAAAGTAAAATAACTATACCGATTGGGGTATCATATGAAAGGCCTTTACTTGTGCATTCTAAAACAGTTTTTTATTTATTTCTATATATAATAATTTTTGAGTAATCGGCCAAAATGTCGAAAAAAATACCGTCCCCCCCCCCCCCCCCCCAACTCCGAAGTTTACCAATCGAAAAATCTGAAATAATTATGGTCAATAGAAGTTTACGTATATTTTACAGGAAAAATAAAACCAACGCTCTAACTAGCATAGTTTTTTTTATATTAACAATAAACTACAAACAAAGTTAACGATAAATAAGCAAATTAATATAATTATCGTTTTACTTTTACTTTTGGAGTACGGAGTACGGAACTCGCACTTGGCCGGCTTTTTTAAATCTTGTTCCTAAAAAAAGTTGCAGCCGACTATAAACAAATTAAATTCATATTTATAATCGATGGCCTAAAAAATTAATTCTTCTGTGGTTAAATGTAATAGCAAAATTACGTAAAATAAATCGTAATTTTTTCCTAAGTATTTAACTATCTAATGAGCATCTAGAATCTTGAGGTAAGTTTTAAGAGTAGAAAAATTATCTCAACACTGGACGTCAACATAATATTATTATATTTACTTACTTTTGAGCTCATTTTGAGCTTATATGAATAGAATAGAAAAAAAAGAAATAAACTTTTACAATGTGCATTCGAATCGCCAAGTGACTTTACCAATCAATGATGTATATAATATCATTGTTACCAATGCTCTATGTTAAGTACTGATTGTTCTTACAACTGTGGAGTCGAGGCTGTGCTCAGTGTAGAGTAGTGTACTGTGTAGGTTAGGTAAGGCGCATACATACAACTTTTACATCGACTAAACTGTTTAGTCGAGTTGTGTACTTTTCGTGAATTCCACACAAATAAACTATAATCAAAAGCAAATCGTAAAGCTTTTTGATTTTTTTGTCGAGCAACTATCGTGTTGGTAGTTTGCTCACATTTTATGATCGCAGTACATTCCTATAAACTTATGAAACACAACTAAATAGCTGTTCAACTAAAAGTTGTATGTTTGCGCTAGGCCTTAGACTGCATTATTTTCCGCGGGGAGTACTCAAGACGGGTGGGCGTACGGCTGGGCGTGGTCGGCCGCGCGCCGCCCGCAAGACGCAAGCGGGAAAAATGACGCACTTGTTGCGTCTACACCCCGACGTCTTCACTAGGGGTGAAGACTTGGTATCTAGTATCTACGTATAAAGAACGGGTTTTAGTGAAGAATATTTATTTGAAAAAAAAAATTACAAGATTGTTATACCTTATTATTAGCTACTAGCTTTAGGAAAAATGACGCATTTGTTGCGTCTACACTCCGGCGTCTTCACTAGGGGTGAAGACTTGGTATCTAGTATCTAGGTACGTACCTAAAGAAGGGGTTTTAGTGAAGAATATTTGTTTGGAAAAAAAATCACAAGATTCTTATATACCTTCTTTTTATGAAGTAGGGGTTTTAGTGAAGAATATTTACTTATTTGGAAAAAAAATTACAAGATTGTTATACCTTCTTATTATTGGCTACTAGCTTTAGGAAAAATGACGCATTTGTTGCGTCTACACTCCGGCGTCTTCACTAGGGGTGAAGACTTGGTGTCTAATATCTACGTATAAAGAAGGGGTTTTAGTGAAGAATGTTTATTTGGAAAAAAAAATCACAAGATTGTTATACCTTCTTATTATTGGCTTCTAGCTTTAGGAAAAATGACGCATTTGTTGCGTCTACACCCGTAGGGGTGTAGGTAGGATACCAGATGTAACTAAGGTACCAAGTTTCAACCCTAGGAAGACGTAGGTCTTCCTAGGGTTGAAACTTGGTATCTTAGTTACCTACTTATATAGAAGGGGTTTTAGTGAATAATATTTATTTACTTGGATTTTGATTGGAAGACATCACAAGATACCTATATTTACCTTCTTACATAGAAAATAATGATTAATTGAAGCAAGAGATTGAAATGTCTTGTGATTTTTCGTAAATTCAAGTCAATAATTATGTATTTAGCGTGAGAAAATGAAACTCAAATTTAAATAGACCAAATCTCGGTTGAAAACTTTTAAGTTTAGTTTAGCGTCAAGAGAAAAATATTTGATTTGAGAATATTTTTACTCCGATTAATGTGTGAATGCTTAAGGTGGAATACACAGTTCTGCCCGCGAAATTCAAATTTAATTTGGTTTTCCGCAATTTGTAAACTAATACGACAAAGTAGGCTTATGGCATTCTAATTGTGACAATGGCAGTATCATCTTCACAGGTTTATATAAAAATCTTTACTTACTTGAAGTGTCCAGTTTAAGAAATATATCGACTAATTTGTGAGTAACTCACGTCCAACTCAGTATTTTGATTAATTTCTTAAACTGGTCACTTTCAAGTAAAGATTTTTATGTAAACCTGATGTGAAGATGATAATTCTACTGGCGCAATTAGAATGTCATTAGCCTAGTTTGCCGTATTAGTTTACTAATTGCGAAAAACCAAATTAAATTTGAATTTCCCGGGTAGACTCGTATAATCATCCTTAAGGCAATTTGTTTTTTATTGGCTTGATAGCTAAAATCTAACTTTGAGAAAATATATCTACTTAAGAGCATTTATTTTTCTATTGGCAAGAAAATATTGTCTCACGCTTTTAACTATATTATATCTCATATTAAGAAATCTGTATTTTCTGTGTATTATTGGCTACTAGCTAAAGTCCAGTCGACAGGTAGTTTCAGACGGAAAAAAACTTTGGGATGTTGTTTAGGGATGGTTAATTAACATTTTCTCAAGTTTTGCATCTCGAGGACCCTGTGCTGAAGGAGGGTGGGGGGAAAGCTGCAAAATTTTCGAACTTCCTCCGGTTTTTCCTCAATAACTTTTTTCCCTTACGTCCTAGCTACGGCAACAGCATTTCTATATTTTTTGTAGAACCCTACAAGTTCGATAAATAAATACAATATAAACAAAAATTTAACAATATAAAAAAAGTTTGATAAAATTTTTGTATGGCAATTCGTTTCGCTTTGAAAAAAAAATTGTCAATATTAGCTAAAAACCTTTTGTGAATTGGGGTTGAGTGGGATGAGCGGGGGAATGAGGTGTCCAAAGTTTGTGATTGTAACCAAGTACCATAATTACAACAACATTTCATCATATTTCGGGAATAACAGAAGAAATAAGGTGGAATTCTGCGTTTTTTGTCGCATTTTTAAAATTTTTTTTTTCAAAACGCCATATCTCGGAAACAAATTGACATACAAATTTTTTTTTGACTTGTAGGAAATTTAACGTTCTACAAAAAATATAAAAATGTTTTTACCGTAGGACGTAAAGGAAAAAAATTATTGAGGAAAAACCGGAAGAAGGTCGAAAATTATGCAGCTTTCCCCCCACCCTCCTGCAGCACAGGGTCCTCGAGGTCCTAAAACTTGAGAAAATGTTAATTAATCATCCTTGAACAACATCCCAAAGTTTCATTAACTTCAGACCTTTCTCCACCTAGCTCCACTTTTTCCTACCTGTCGACTGGGCTATTAGGAATAAAACCGGCCAAGTGCGTGTCGGGCCACGCGCAGTGTAGGGTTCCGTAGTTGAAAGTCTCAAATATTATTGCTGACCTAGGATAGTGCTTTTGTTTTATTTATGAATATTGAATAAATTTTGAGTTCCATGCTTTAAATACTATAATATTCTACAAAATATGCAACTTACACTACGTGTAATACCTAACTTAGAAAAAGCAGATATAACTCCTTGACTAATGAACCCTACTTAGCCGTGATAGTTTTCCTTTAAAATTCATTATATATACTACTGCTGTGAATTTTTTCTTGTATCCTATATACAACCATTTAGCTGGCAGAGGGGGGGACACTTGACTCTAATAAAATTTAGCAGTTTAAAATATCATATTTCCCAAACGGATCCCTAAATTGAAAAATGGTGTTCCCACACCCACAATATTTTTGAAAGACCTATTCAACGACACCCCACACTATGGGATAGACGAGAAAAAAAAATTCATCCCCACTTTACATGTAGGGGAGGTACCCTAAAAAAAAATATTTTTCACAATTTTATTTCACGACTTTGTCGGCGTGATTGATATTTATACCCTTGTCAAATTACAGATTTCTAGTACCAATAGTCTCTGAGCTAAACCGCGGACAGACAGACAGACAGACAGACAGACAGACGGACGGACATGGCGAAACTATAAGGGTTCCTTGTTTACTACGGAACCCTAAAAATGACGCACTTGTTGCGTCTACACCCGACGTCTTCACTAAGGTTGAAGACTTGGTATCAACGTTGTATCAAAGTTATAAAGATGGGGGTTTAGACTTTTAGCGAACATATATTTAGGTATTTACTTGCATACACATACATTTTAATTGGAAAAACCTTAACTAAGGTTGGAATACTTGGTAACGAAAAATAGGTACGTTAGAAGAATTATTATTTCATAGTTTTTTTATTGGAAAAATTTCACAAATTTTTACCTTCTTAATATTGGTTACCTTTTTGAAAAAACAACGACGTCTTTAGGTACTAGGGTTGTAAACTTGGTATCTCTTTGTACGTTATAAATAAAGATTTTTAATAAAGATCTAATATTATAATTACTGCAGTGGTTGTGATTGCAAAGAAAAATCACAAGATTTTTACATTCTTTTTATTTTCTACGAGATTTATTTGGCAAAGTCGTGGTTTATTTTTTTAAAATCCCACATGCTCTGTTTTTCCTTAACTGAAAGTACCTACCTAGCCTAGATCAACGAACCTACTCACTCATGAAAAAAATCACAACGATTCGTTGCTCAAAAAACACACCTTCGCATTTAATATATTAGTAGTAGGAGTAGGAAGTATATTGGTATGATGACTTCTAAGAAAACTTTCGCGCAATAGGTACGTAGGTACAGAGGCTTTTTTATGAAAAAAAAAGAACTATTTCCTCTTAAAAGGAGTATTAACTTTCAGGAAAAGAAATTCAAAGAATGAAATAAGCTGGAAGTATGTTTTTAAGTTAGTATTTCCAAATGAGGTAATTACATACTTAAATAGTTACGAGCTGACTCACGCAACTTCGACCGCGTGAATTAAGTTTTTAAGAATTCCGCAATTCTCCTTCAACAGTACCTACCTGAATCCCAACGGCTTAGGAGTGCAGTACCCTGCATCATCAGGGTTGAGGGTTGAGACTTGGAGTGCAATGATGAAGTCATTGCTTGGTACCTACAATATAAAATCACCATTAAAACAGTTTAGGAGTGCAATACCCTGCATCATCAGGGTTGAGGGTTGAGACTTGGAGTGCAATGATGAAGTCATTGCTTGGTACCTACAATATAAAATCACCATTAAAACAGTTTAGGAGTGCAATACCCTGCATCATCAGGGTTGAGGGTTGAGACTTGGAGTGCAATGATGAAGTCATTGCTTGGTACCTACAATATAAAATCACCATTAAAACAGTTTAGGAGTGCAATACCCTGCATCATCAGGGTTGAGGGTTGAGACTTGGAGTGCAATGATGAAGTCATTGCTTGGTACCTACAATATAAAATCACCATTAAAACAGTTTAGGAGTGCAATACCCTGCATCATCAGGGTTGAGGGTTGAGACTTGGAGTGCAATGATGAAGTCATTGCTTGGTACCTACAATATAAAATCACCATTAAAACAGTTTAGGAGTGCAATACCCTGCATCATCAGGGTTGAGGGTTGAGACTTGGAGTGCAATGATGAAGTCATTGCGTGGTACCTACAATATAAAATCACCATTAAAACAGTTTAGGAGTGCAATACCCTGCATCATCAGGGTTGAGGGTTGAGACTTGGAGTGCAATGATGAAGTCATTGCTTGGTACCTACAATATAAAATCACCATTAAAACAGTTTAGGAGTGCAATACCCTGCATCATCAGGGTTGAGGGTTGAGACTTGGAGTGCAATGATGAAGTCATTGCTTTGTACCTACAATATAAAATCACCATTAAAACAGTTTAGGAGTGCAATACCCTGCATCATCAGGGTTGAGGGTTGAGACTTGGAGTGCAATGATGAAGTCATTGCTTGGTACCTACAATATAAAATCACCATTAAAACAGTTTAGGAGTGCAATACCCTGCATCATCAGGGTTGAGGGTTGAGACTTGGAGTGCAATGATGAAGTCATTGCTTGGTACCTACAATATAAAATCACCATTAAAACAGTTTAGGAGTGCAATACCCTGCATCATCAGGGTTGAGGGTTGAGACTTGGAGTGCAATGATGAAGTCATTGCTTGGTACCTACAATATAAAATCACCATTAAAACAGTTTAGGAGTGCAATACCCTGCATCATCAGGGTTGAGGGTTGAGACTTGGAGTGCAATGATGAAGTCATTGCTTGGTACCTACAATATAAAATCACCATTAAAACAGTTTAGGAGTGCAATACCCTGCATCATCAGGGTTGAGGGTTGAGACTTGGAGTGCAATGATGAAGTCATTGCTTGGTACCTACAATATAAAATCACCATTAAAACAGTTTAGGAGTGCAATACCCTGCATCATCAGGGTTGAGGGTTGGGACTTGGAGTGCAATGATGAAGTCATTGCTTGGTACCTACAATATAAAATCACCATTAAAACAGTTTAGGAGTGCAATACCCTGCATCATCAGGGTTGAGGGTTGGGACTTGGAGTGCAATGATGAAGTCATTGCTTGGTACCTACAATATAAAATCACCATTAAAACAGTTTAGGAGTGCAATACCCTGCATCATCAGGGTTGAGGGTTGAGACTTGGAGTGCAATGATGAAGTCATTGCTTGGTACCTACAATATAAAATCACCATTAAAACAGTTTAGGAGTGCAATACCCTGCATCATCAGGGTTGAGGGTTGAGACTTGGAGTGCAATGATGAAGTCATTGCTTGGTACCTACAATATAAAATCACCATTAAAACAGTTTAGGAGTGCAATACCCTGCATCATCAGGGTTGAGGGTTGAGACTTGGAGTGCAATGATGAAGTCATTGCTTGGTACCTACAATATAAAATCACCATTAAAACAGTTTAGGAGTGCAATACCCTGCATCATCAGGGTTGAGGGTTGAGACTTGGAGTGCAATGATGAAGTCATTGCTTGGTACCTACAATATAAAATCACCATTAAAACAGTTTAGGAGTGCAATACCCTGCATCATCAGGGTTGAGGGTTGAGACTTGGAGTGCAATGATGAAGTCATTGCTTGGTACCTACAATATAAAATCACCATTAAAACAGTTTAGGAGTGCAATACCCTGCATCATCAGGGTTGAGGGTTGAGACTTGGAGTGCAATGATGAAGTCATTGCTTGGTACCTACAATATAAAATCACCATTAAAACAGTTTAGGAGTGCAATACCCTGCATTATCAGGGTTGAGGGTTGAGACTTGGAGTGCAATGATGAAGTCATTGCTTGGTACCTACAATATAAAATCACCATTAAAACAGTTTAGGAGTGCAATACCCTGCATCATCAGGGTTGAGGGTTGAGACTTGGAGTGCAATGATGAAGTCATTGCTTGGTACCTACAATATAAAATCACCATTAAAACAGTTTAGGAGTGCAATACCCTGCATCATCAGGGTTGAGGGTTGAGACTTGGAGTGCAATGATGAAGTCATTGCTTGGTACCTACAATATAAAATCACCATTAAAACAGTTTAGGAGTGCAATACCCTGCATCATCAGGGTTGAGGGTTGGGACTTGGAGTGCAATGATGAAGTCATTGCTTGGTACCTACATTATAAAATCACCATTAAAACAGTTTAGGAGTGCAATACCCTGCATCATCAGGGTTGAGGGTTGAGACTTGGAGTGCAATGATGAAGTCATTGCTTGGTACCTACAATATAAAATCACCATTAAAACAGTTTAGGAGTGCAATACCCTGCATCATCAGGGTTGAGGGTTGAGACTTGGAGTGCAATGATGAAGTCATTGCTTGGTACCTACAATATAAAATCACCATTAAAACAGTTTAGGAGTGCAATACCCTGCATCATCAGGGTTGAGGGTTGAGACTTGGTATTCAATCATGAAGTCGTTGTTTGGTACTCACAATATTATAATTTCACAATCAGCAGTTTCTGAATCCCTATGGTTTAGGAGTGCTATCATGAATCATCAGGGTTTTAAGCTTGAAATATTTATGGGAACAATCTTTAAAGTACTTACACTTACGTCCTTTCTAACAAAAAAAAAAAGAATGAATGAAATCGGACTACGCGTTAATGAATTACAACTAAATAAACATTTTCACTTTCATCCCCTCTCCCAAGGGTTTGTTTATATGAAAGTCATATATTTTTGAAGTCAGAAATACGAAAATCGGCATTTAGTTTATTAGTTAATATAAAAAAATAGTTTATGCCGTTACATAAAATTACCCGTTGAGGATCGTAAAATAGGGGATGGAAGTTTGTACCTACTTATGGGAATTATTGTTATTTTAATTTGGAATTTGAAGGAAGCTGTCAGCTAAGTAATGGTTTTGAGAAAATCCTCACTTAAGGGAGTGAAATGTGGGTTGGAACTTGGAAATAAGTAATTGACAACTGACAAGTGACAGCTTATAAAACAAACTTCAAGTATGTTGCGTTCAGTTCAACAGGCTATATACGGTCCCTACGTACAATCCCCTAACTACAAATGACAATTTTTACAGCCCACTCGCTTTGAAGTTTCAAACGTGCATTTCATGTTCTACTTAACATTAAGTCTTGAAATTCGGTATAAAGTTTTCCAAGGTGATATATTTTATGAAAAATAAAACCATAGCTAATAAAAATCACTTTTAGTGTATTATCCGTCAGTTATTTCCTTCTACATGGCAATTATCCTTATTGCAAATAGTTTAAGTGGTACTTGTTGACATTTACGTGGTAGTATTAAAATTTAGCTGAGTCGTAATTGCCATTTATGAAATTGTACGTTGGTATAAAAATATTGTATGCAGTATTTCAGTGGTTGACACACAACTGAGTAATTTTACCAAAAGAGCATGGGTCGGGAAATTTCTATACCTTGTCATACTATTATATATTCTGTGACCTTGTACAATAAAATTTAAATCTGTATTGAATGACACAGGAATGTTGCACAGTAGTATTTAGAAAGTTACAACGGAGAATGGGCCGTTTCATCCCCAGTGTTGTATCAAGTTGTGATATATGTCATTTCAAAGGTCATAATAATAGCTTCATTTTATTGAATGTCACCAAATAGGAGACACGTGCAGGGAAGAACTATGTTTTTTTTTTATTTTTTATTATAGAACATATTTATTTTTCTGTTATTTTTTTTAATAAAGAATGCATGCATTCTTTAAGGGTTATCTTATCGGATGGGCAACCAAGAGTCCCAGGGTGGTGTCGGGTTCATCGTCCACAAGTCCCTCGTCAGCAACGTCGTCGAAGTCAAAAGTAGGGTAGAGTACCTTATACTCTGAATCACCAAACGGTATTCGCTGAAGTTAATACAGTTTTACGCACCGACATCGGCACATCATGACGAGGAGTTAGAGGTGCTACCTGTGTGAGCAAAAAGTCATACACGCCTCTGCCACTCACTACAATGTTGTGATGAGGGATTTCAGCTCAAGGCTGGGTGAACGAAGCTATGCAGAGACGAGGGTGGGGCAATTTGGGTATGGGCGAAGGTACCAGAGGGGTCAAATGCTGGCCGACTTCATGGAGAAGGAGGCCCATTCTATGATGAACCCTTTCTTCAGGAAGCGGCTACACAGAAAATGGACATGGATGAGCCTCGATGGTCCTACAAGAAGTGAGATTGACTTCATTATGATGTCATAATAATGTCTCTGTGATCAACAGGGTGAAAACTGGGAGCGATCATCTGCAGACGCGGCTGCCTACCAACGGATTAATAAGCAGATCTCTAAGGCACAAACTTGCGACCTTCGGATCTTTACTACCAAGTATATTAAAGCTACCATCGAACGGAACAAAGGCTCAAAAGTGTTCTGGAGAGATCTGTCTATCAGACAGAGCCCGATGGCGTTGCTGAAAACGGACTCTTCTCGAACTGAGATCTTGAGAGAGATCGAGAAGTTCTATGGTCAGTTATATACCACGACACAAAAACCTGTTGAAGATTTGGCCAAAGATCCCACAGTCAAACTGACCCGACATTATAACGAAGATATCCCGGATGTCAACCTATACGAGATTAGTATGGCTCTAAAACAGCTCAAGAACAACAAGGCGTCTGGTGATGACGGAGTCACTTCAGAACTCCTGAAAGCAGGTGGTAAACCGGTACTTAAGATCTTTAAGCGATTGTTCGATTCCGTCATTCACGAGGGTATTAATACCGTCGAAGCATGGCACAGGAGCGTAGTGATTAATTAGCGTTTGTGGACTATAAACTATGAAAGCCTTTGCATTCGGTGGAAACTTGGACTGTATTGAGGTCGTTGCAGAGATGCCGGATCAACTACCGGTATATCCAAGTGTTGAAGTGCTTGTCCGAAAATGCCACTATGTCAGTACGTATACAGGACCTGACTATGAGGCCAAGCAGCGTGGAGTGTGACAGGGAGACGTAATCTCCCCGAAGCTCTTTACCGCTGCGTTGGAGGACGGCTTTAAGCTTCTGGATTGTAACGGACTTGGCATCAACATAAACGGCTAGTACATCACTCACCTGCGATTTGCTGATGACATAGTAATCATGGCAGAGACTGAGAGACCTCAATACAATGCTCAACGATCTCAGAAGGGTTTCTCAACAGGTGGGCCAGAAAATGAACATGAGCATAACGAAAATCATGTCCAATGCTCATGCTACGCTCCACCCAGTAATCGTCAAGAACTCTGCACTCGAAATTGTGGACGAGTATCTTTATATATCTGGGACATACAGTCCAGCTAGGTAGGTCCAATTTAGATCAGATCAAGCAGATCAGAAAGTGACTTTGAAGAAGAAATTATACCTTTTTCAACCTTATAATCTGTGTTAAGCTGGAGACGAGCATAACGCGGAAGAAATATTTGTTGGATGTAAGTGGGTAGATTCTAATCTTGGCTGCGATGATTCTAATACTTCTATAATCATTGAATCCGATAGAGCGGCAATATTGCAGGAGCGAAAAATGGTCTCTTCATGAGCTAAATCCAGCGTAGAAGCTTCTTTTGTATGCAACTGAGCGACAGCTTCAATAATATTTATTTGTTTTGATCTTGTTGTTCATCGTCAGTAGATTCGCATCGACACGGCGGTGTTGAAAAAAATATTACACACTTAAAATAACAGAAATGGTAATTTCTTCGTAAGTAGTACTTATGAATAAAATCTGTTTTTATTTTCCAGTGTAAAGTCACTCTTTTACCACTTACTTTTCAATTTACCGATCTAAAATAACGTAACTACCAAATACAGACAATCACGTTGGAATGCTGCAAAATTAGTTTAATTGGTATAAATATATATATATATTTATCTATTTGAAATACACATAAAAATAACTATTAACTTGAGTGAAGATCCATTTAAATAAAAGTACTTTAAAATATACTTGACATTCACGCGGCAAACATAGCACATATATATATTTCGTGTGTGAATTTAAAGGTCAATTTGAGACCTTAGATTTATTTTTATTAAACTAAACGATAGTACAGGTTGGCCTGAAGTTCACGGAAACAAAACATGCAAATCACGGATCTACCACCTTGGGGATTGTACGTAGGGACCGTCGATATGAAGATCATATTATGTTTTTGGGAGTGTCCCTGCGGGATCGAATCAGAAATGAGGAGATCCGAAGGAGAACCAAAGTCACCGACATAGCTCAGCGAGTCGCGAAACTGAAGTGGAAATGGGCGGAGCACATAGTTTGAAGAGCTGATGGTCGTTGGGGTCCCAAGGTGCTGGAGTGGCGACCCCGCACCGGGAAGCGCAGTGTTGGCAGAGCCCCCACCAGGTGGACCGACGACATCAAACGAGTCGCAGGGAGCCGCTGGATTCAGGCGGCGCAAGACCGAGACCTGTGAAAGTCCATGGAGGAGACCTTCGTCCAGCAGTGGACGTCTATAGGTTGATTAAGAAGAAGATTATAAAATTAGAAAAAACCTATTGAGGGGAGGGTGGTAAAATAGAGGACGGTCAAAAATAAAAAAAATACATGTAAATTGCGATCTCCATGGGTGCATTGCGAAGAAACCTGTCCATAGAGGTTACTTCGTCCCCGCAATCGGGCGGGTTGCGGTCGGCTATCCTCGGGCGCAACTCTCGCCACTAAAGTCGGTCATTGTATCACGTGGTGACAAATGTTACATAGTTACACTGCACCGCCTCTACTCTAGTTAGTAAAATTTATTAGTAGTACTATACCGACGTGTCTGGACTGTCTGGTAGTTCCAAGTATCTACCTTAGACCTTACCTCATAGTACCTACGGGTAAAAAAAATTTCATCTGACAAGCAGATAATATAATTATAAGAAGGAAAAAAAGATTAAGTACTGTTTTTTTGACGTGATAGCGTCTTATAAATCGATGAACACCGGCTGCACCACAGCCTCCTTTACTACAGAGTAGCGTAAAGGAGGCTGTGGCTGCACGCACGCATAAATGTCACGTTCCGTCTGAGCCTGATGGTGCAAGCGAGAGCGCGGAACAAGCGATAGAGAGGCACGATCGGCCCAAGCGTTGGCTTGAGACCTTGAGACACATTTATTCATCAATGTTTCTTTATGGCGTTATCACGTATAACTATATCGTCCGTAAACCGACTTTACAGACAACCAATTTTTTTTAATGAGTTTTTGTCATAAAATGTTACAGTAAAACTATGGAGTCTTTGTCTTTTTTGTGTTGTAATGAAATTAAAAATAAACAAAATCTTTTAACCTGAACAAACGTCAGAGCTACTTAAAAAAGTTTTCCAAACGTTTTCAAATAGTATAATACCTACTAAATAATACCTAGGTATTATTAGGTATTCTGAAGCCTAGGTACAAACTACAAAGCTATAGCGAAGTATATTGTATACCAACCTCAGCTGCAACACGTCGTGAACTATGGAAATTGTATGGGAAATTGCGAAGGCAACCCTGCCGTCTATGAATTCTGCGGCGCCTAACTAGCTTTATTGTTTACAAACAGACGGAATGCCTATATAGGGCTAGATATAGGTGTACCTATGTGTAATGTGTAGAATATACCCAAGTCCCAACCCTAATAGAGGCCTATTAATTGTGGTCGGAAAATTGTATACTTATTAATTGTGTATCTGAAATTATACTTAGTATTACTTGTCATTTTTCTATTTACAAATATTGATATCTTGATATTATTTTTTTAGCTATGTTAACATTTCACATGACTTAACGAAAATCACATGAAAAAGCACGAGTCTCTCGTTGCACAAGCCTGAACTTCATTGGTGTTTGTACAACAAACAAACGTTTCTAGCCGGCGAGATTAAATTCTACTCCTATCCGCGGACTTTTATAATGAAAGGAGTCTTTTTAGGGTTCCGTACCCAAAGGGTACCAACGGGACCCTATTACTAAGCCTACGCTGTCCGTCCGTCCGTCCGTCCGTCTGTCAGCGGGCTGTATCTCGTAAACGGTAATAGGTAGACAGATGAAATTTTCACATGTTATGTATTTCTATTGCCGCTATAACAACAAATAATAAAAATTAAATTAAATTAAAAAAATTAAATTAAAATATTTAAATGGGTACATGGAAATATTTTTTTTTATTTTTTTTTAACGGAACCCTAAAAGAGCGAGGCCCGACTCGCACTTGGCCGATTTTTTTCTTCAATTCATAAAAATTAAATTATTATTAAACTTAGGTACTTACTTACTTTGCAAACAGTATTAAACACTACGTTCTAGGTACTTTGTGCCTAGACAAAAGCAAAAAAGCAAATGAATAATGAGTGAATGAGAAAAGCAATAAGTAACTTGTAATCATGAAACACAGTAGTTTTATGATTAAATATAAAATAGTACCTACTAGATAAAAAAAATTATACTGTTTATTTAATTAAAACTGAAACTTTTAATAGAATAAAAATAATAATTAGTATAGACCTACATATTATTATTAAACAATATTATTCTAATTAATAATTAAGTTTGAATATAACGCCATCTATTGTGCAATGCGAAAACTGTTTTGTTTAGCGCCATCTATGCGTAATCCTACAAATTACGTTCTGTTTTTACAAGTCAGTGAACCAGTGGTGTTTGAACCTGAACAATGTAATGAGCTTAGTGCTATTAGTATCCACGTATAGATGGCAGTATATTCCACCTTTAGAGAAACTACCTTTATTATATACTTCTACCTTCTTTTATTAATTAAATTGCATTGTTTTTTTATCACCCAAATTGCTAGAAATACTATGATTATCTAGCTACTATGTAATATTATTATTAAGGAGTTAATACAATTTTTATTTCCCTCTGCGTTAAATAAATTATATAAATAAAATTCTCATGTCGCGGTGTTTGCTACCAAACTCCTCCGAAACGGCTAGACCGATTTTTATAAAATTTTGTGTGCATATCGGGTAGGTCTGAGAATCAGCCAACATCTATTTTTCATATCCTAAATGATAAGGTTGACCCACCCCTAAATATTTTTGTTGGCGGTACGAAGTTCGCTGA
Source organism: Oeneis ivallda (assembly GCA_029955525.1). NCBI lineage: Eukaryota > Metazoa > Arthropoda > Insecta > Lepidoptera > Nymphalidae > Oeneis > Oeneis ivallda. Next base: position 8,471,911 of record JARPMR010000019.1, read on the forward strand.
GTCAGTTAGTTGTTCTATAAATATGTAGTCATATTTTATAAAAAAAATTACGTTGAGTCACACGGCATATCTGTCTAATTATTTCTAAGTGAACGATTCTAAATCGTTGAGACAGTAGAAAGCTTGTAGAAGGAATCGCACTCGTAGGAATAGAAATCTACCGAGCCACCCAGCATATTTTCATCACAAGTTGGTACCTACCTACTTACATAATTATTATACCTACCTTGTAGGTTGGTAAATATTAATATTAGAAAAAAAGGATAGAAAAAAATTACAGAACAGTATTGCATTTTCTTGGAGGCTTTCTAAGAAGTAAGAAATTAGGTAGGTATTAAAGTGTAAGGACTTCAATAAAACTTTACCTATTCATAATAATATTACGATTTAAGCTAAATAAAAGATTTCGGGAAAGTAAATATTTGGATAGTGTTCCTCAAAATATTTTTATTGTCTATTTTTGAAACGCAGTCACGCCCTCTGCATACACAATACGAAGGTCGGTACGTCACCGAACAGCAAATTGTTATTTCCACACCATAAACTTTTCTAAAAGTTCGTTCGGAATTCGGAATGGTTAGAGACATTAATCTGGGTTATGAATGAAGCAGATGCGCTGAATTGCGCGGTGGCAAAAAGTGATGTCTCTTTTATGATATTATACGATTTTTATAAACATTTTTTTTGTTGTGATAAGAATGGCTGGTGCATAAAAATTACAATGGGTTACCGACGCGGTTATCCCGACGGTTAGCCATAGTCCCAGAGAAAATAGTTTTGACGTTTTTTATCGATGTATGGCAGCCGAAAGCAGTGTCATAGATGTTACCTCTCAGAAACAAGAAGTTTTATTGCGAGGTTAGATGGGTTTTGAACTTTGAGTATATTACCAACACTATATACTCAAAGGTTTTGAATTTTGTAGAAAGCTTCGGCCGGCCGTGGCTTAGTTCCCCGATAATATTAAAATAAAATTCAAAATTATTTATTTCACGTATACCAACCTGTGGCTCTTATGACACGTCATAAACTCATAACTCTAAGTAGGTATCACCGCGCCGGTACGGAAAGCGGATTCTGCTGAGAAGAGCCGGCAAGAAACTCAGCACTTGCTCTTTTAAAAATAATCATTTTACAATATTATTAATGTAGCTATTACATTGTAAATGTTTTTATACTATCTTGTGGGCAGCTATGACTGTGGTTAGACTATGCAGCTTTGTTAGAGTAGAATAAAATAGAATATTTCCACAATGAGGGGAAGTTCCAAAAATGCGTACTACAATTCAATACATGTTAAGTAAGAAGGGCAGACAGAAAGTAGCCCCATTCCTGCCGGTGGTACCCATTCACGAGCATAACTGGATAAGACTAAAGAACAGACTCATTTTGTTCCCAATTGGGATCCCAAGGTGCTAAAGTGGCAACCTCACCACACACCGGAAAGCGCTGTGTTGGTAGATCCCCCACTAGGTGAACCCATGACATTAGACGAATCGCTGGATACAGATGCCGCAAGAACGAGGCATGCAATAGACCATGCAATAGACCTTTGTCTAGCAGAAACGTCTATAAGTTGTTAAAGAAGAAGGTTTATCTTTTAGAACATAAATACACACATCAAAAGTGTCTAGGGATCAACATATATTTTTGCAATAACTTTTCTCCTGATTGATATTAATTAAAATTTTCTTTAAGGATTCATCAAATAAAGTGTTTTCGTTTGTCACAGTAACGATAAACCAAGTCACCTTTGCATTAATAAAGAAATTTGCCATTTTCCTAATAAAGGGATTTTTGACATTTGAACCACTAACATTAAAGTTCGAAAAAAAGACTGAAATAACAGTTTTCTTTAAAATTGTATTGGGTAACTTAAACAATTAATAATCCGTGTTTCTACCGCGAACACTAACAACACAAGAACATCGGTTTGGCATACTCAAAATGAGTTCATCCAAATCACGCTGTGGAATGGCCGCCCATGTTCGTTGCAACAACAAAAAAAGGTCTTCTTGCCACTGGATACCCTCCATATTCGGCAGAGCTCTTCTCTGTAGCATATCCCATGCATGCTCAATCGGGTTCAAGTCTGGCGACTGAGCAGGCCAGGGCAGGACATTGATGTTAGCTGCGGCGAGAGTCTGTCTTACAACTCTTGCGGTGTGCGGTCGTGCATTATCATGCATTAACTGAAATAAGGGACCGATTTGCACTTGTAGAGGAACGATGACGTCTGATACAATCGTCTCAGCATAAATTTGAGCGTTGAGGTTGCCTCTGATCCAAATCAACTCAGTTCTTCCGCCGATCCAAATACCCGCCCATACCATGATGGTTCCACCACTATAAGGATGGACTTCCTGGCAGGATTTTAATCGCTGATTATGAAATTATGAAATGCACCAAAAAGGATCCATATAAATTTATAAAATCATAAATTTATTACAAAGCCACATCTCAATCTCAAGAAATCCGCATAAAAATGCTTGATCCCTAGACACTTTTGATGTGTGTATTTCAATTTTCAAAAGTTTATCCTCGTCTTAGCTATATTATCTTGTGTGCTGTGAGATGTTTCATAGAACATTAATAAATTATATCAACAAAGACTTACGGAGGAGTCTTGTAAGGGCGGCGATGTATTCCAAGCCTACATTTTACGACCATAACTCATTGTTGGATAAGCATTTTCTATCACATTCGCCATTTATTATATCATATCAATGGCTTGTCGCATCGCGCCTAAACAAAGCATACTGAGGTACACCAAACCAGTTTAACATGGAGCTTGCTAAAATCATTTAACACGAAACGGTATATTAGAAGGGATCTAAGAGAAGGTCAAGATAAGGTGGATGGTGTCCTATAATACATTTAATGGCTTGTAATGAATGAAATAACATCTATAAAGCGACAATGAAGCACTCGAACATGCCTCCTTATAATAATGCTTGATTTATGGCCGATCGACGCGACGCGAAGAAGCGTTATTTTGCACGTGTTTTCAGGAATAGGTAGGTCTTCGTATTAGATTTGGAGACAGTGCTGAGTTATTAAATCTCTTGACGATGTCTTCAGCGTTTGTTTGTTTGCTCGTTTTACGAGCGAAAATAACTTTTTTTTTAAAGAATATCAGCCAAGTTGAAGTTGACTAATATTCTCCTCTCCCCTCCAAATAAGCGGAAAGCTTGTGTTAAGAGTGGGTATACGACAATAGTGCAACGGGTGGGTTTCGAACCAGCGACCTTTCAGTTTTCTGTCCGCACCTTTAACCGTTGGGCTATTGAGGCTTTAAACTGTACTTGTATCGCTTTGCCATTCGTCGTACAATCGCGAGAAGACTCGTTCTGTCGCTCCTTCATTCAACTTCACCTACTCGATCTTTGTTCAGGACCTCCTTCGCGAGCTTCTGGCATCGCGATTCATAAATATACTCCAGGGGGTAGGGCAGTCAAGACTGCGTGGAGTCGCGGCGTTTGCATTTAGTTTTTAGGAAACAACCACGTGCATGATTACCAAATAACAATATTATTTTATATTTTAAATGACTTAAATAAGCAATTTCTAATGTCAGATATTATGAATGGCCTAAGCAATCAGCCAGCCAGTTCATTAATAATGAATGTTGTACGGCTGAACATCATTCACACATATTATTATCTGCAACATAATCTAAGCCAACAACTTTACCATCTTCTGAGATTGTCTAAAAATGATTGCATGCATGACTGTAATGATCGCAATTGCCTCTGATTGGTTGAATTTATGGTGTTCTTGCTGCATCAATGCAAATCGCGAGAGAGTGCCAGCCAATCAGAGGGCTTTGCGATCGTCAAACTGATGCAATTATTTTAAGAAAATCCCAAAGCTGTTTGAACATGATTCGTTTTCACGATTAAGTACGAATATTATAGAGACCAAGATTGCAATTTTAAAAACGTCGACTAAACGAAAAAAAGGCTCTTGTATATTGGTTCGCCAATCATGTCTCTGCTCTAAACCGCTTCAATGGAAAAACACCCAGGCACTCACTAAAATAAAGAAACAGATTATGGGACAACACTGGTAAAAAGGTTTGCTCTTTTTAACAACATTTTATCCGCATCGGTGTTTACAAAGCGTAGAGACTGCAGATGTCCAAACCATATCACTTCTATAAGTCCTCCAGAAAAAGAGACCAAAGCGTATATTCATTGCGAACAACACCTACGTAACAAGCCTTTTTGTACTGGGTTAGACAAAGGCGGGATAAATGTGACGTGAAATCTCTTCAGTAAGCAAAGAAATAATCCACTTAGAGGCATGTCGTCGCTTTTTGTCAAAATACAGGGGCACAGTTCATTGAATTTAAAAAAATAACGCCGCGGGGCACCTCATGTGTGCAAACCTGGTTCAAATAGATTCATAGGGGTTTTTTTGAGCTTTTAGACTTTTATGATCTGTTCTTGGTCTAATATCGACAGATGGCGGTAGTTTGTGTTTTGTTTTACTACCCTCGGATTCCTTTCACAAAAGTTAGGGTTAGATTCATGACATAGAATCACATTTCGTTTATAAATACTTTCAGGTCACGTGCTACGAGTAGGTAACTCACTAGAAAATCACCGATCATTCATTCTTCTGGAAGGGTCGTTCTTAAATGCTCTAACTCTCTCATCGGTTTTCTTAGGCTCTTATATTCATATTCTTTCACTTAGGCCATCCAGCCTGTGGCTCTTATGAAACGTCATAACTCTACCATAGGTTTGGTTATACTTACCTATCTAATTACTTAAAAGAGCAGCTGAATCCAACGCTCCTTATATATGCCAAATTCTTAGTAGACCTACCGACCTACGGATTACCGTATACCACCATCATACTACTGCGCACCACTACTGCGCACGGGTCTCCTCTCGGAGTAATAAGAAGGGTAAATAACCACCACATTGGCCAAGATGTGCAGACTACCCTTGAGAAAAATATGAAGAACTCTCAGGCGTGCAGGTTTCCTCACTATGTTCTCCATCACCGTTAAAGCAAGTGTAAATATATCACTTACTTACTTCACTTACTCGCACATAATTCCGAAAAGACAGAGGTGATTCAAAATGTTGAATCCCACGAAAAGGAGGCTAAGGCAAAGCCAAAAGGATAGTTATGATTTTAGCAGTATAATGTGGGTATGTTTGTATGTTTCTATCTACTATAGTTCTAGTATGTTCCACCGTAGCGCCTAGATTACTGAGCCAATTTTAAATAATGAGGTGTAAATCGATTTGTTAATAGTTGTGATATAAGGCTACCTACATTTTATACGAACAAAATCAATAAGACGGATGTTACATCCGTAGACGGATAAAAATATAGACCGGTAATTCTGAATAAGAGCTGTGTCGCAGTTTTGGATTACGCGGGCTGAGGTAGCAAGGGGAGCCGGCATGGTGAATAAGGTTGCAAATCGTCATTGAATCACGCGCCCGCGAGTCGCAGAAGCGTGAAAGGTGTGCGGGATGCCGGAGGCATATTATATCCTTGAAAATATCGCTCGGTCGTTCGTATTATAAAAGTATTTGAATAAATCAAGAAATCATTTTTATTTCGTATCTAGTGTTACGAACTACGATGTTGTTATCTAATTACTCACTATAATAACTATACTTTTTCGTTACTTGAATATAGGCATTGTCGGGTTTCAATTCACAATTAGGTACCTACATAGAAAGTTTTATTGCATAAAATATAGCGTCCGTACGTCGCGAATACCACGGCCACATTAACTGTAGTGTGCAGAATTCAGTCCTATTCAGTTGAACATGGTAAGTGTTCGTAACCGCAAATCTAGTACTAAGTAGGTACATACATAATATACATACGTTATACATCGGTGGTTACATCCAATTTTCCGAGACGGCTTACAGTTTTTAAACCCTTTTTTTCTTGTTGCCTATAATATCATGGGCCTATAATAATAATTAGAGTCACTGGCTAATCCCCAGGGCAGGACATTAGTCTGAATAGAATGTGAGCGTGAACAGTAAAGGCCATTTGACCACATCTCGGAATTCATTCACACCCTCGCACAATGAGGTTTTTGTCATCGCTTGCGACCTGGACGTTAATATCTTGTTCAATACTGATTTATGTTAAGGAATACTTTAGATTGATATAAAAAATTGTGGTATTCAGTGTTTTTAGGGTTCCATATATCCGAAAATATATAATATAGTAAATCATACTAAAATTATAAATGCGAAAGTGTGTTTGTTGGTTGGTTTGTTTGTTTGTTGGCTTGTTGGTTTGTCCTTCAATCACGCCGCAACAGAGCTACGGATTGACGTGATTTTTGCATGGGTATACTTGAGGACCCGGAGAGTTACATAGGCTACTTTTTATCCCGGAAAATCGAAGAGTTCCCGAGAGATTCAAAAAAACTAAATCCACTTGGACAAAGTCGCGGGCATCAGCTAGTAGGTACATAATATACGATAAGACGATTCAGTAAGTTTGTCTTTTTTAGATCTTGACCTAACCGTAAGCTGCAAGCAAATTCTTTTTTATCTAGGTAGAAAATATCTAATAATTTTATATGGATATGTTTTTGATGGAAATTTTACATGAAAATCCATTTAACATGACACTTTTTCAGAAAAATATTTTCTGTCTGAGAAGAAGATACGACTTCTTGTAAGATTATTATTCTGAAGCCTACGGAACCCTCTGAAATAAAATGCGAATCACACATTTTTTTTTTATAATTGTGCGATATACCATTAACGTGGTTACAAATGTAACAATATCATGAAAATTCAAACAATAATATACTTTATAGCTAAAGAGCTAAAGACTATAATATACCGTATATATCGGTATCGTGGTCGGGTGAATAGAATTGAGGGTATCGAAAAGTGTGCGAACCAAGTAAAATATTTCCAAAAGTTTTGAGCGAACATTTCACGGACTATTACAATGAGTTTAAGTTTAATTTGCGGCCATTTATCGTCCGTTTTGAAGAGGCTGATGATTAATGATAGTTTGTACAGTAGTGTAAGGTACGTTATAGTTCATAAAGTCTTTCGTTAAGTCGAGCAAGCCCTATAGTTTTCTTAAAAACCGTCTTCAAAAAAATTTTTCAAAAAATAATTTAATAATATAAAAAAATTTTTGTAACATTTTAATTCCTGGTTGATTGTTATGGACTAAGGTACTAGCCACAATTCATAATGGCTTATAAAATTGGAAATAGTTATTTCAGAACAGAGTACAAAGTATAATTATAATTATTGCATTAAACCTAAATTTACTCTAAAATTAAAACTACCTACTACATTAAAATTAAAATTATTCTAAAATTAAAACTAAAATAAAAAATTAAATAAAATCTAAAACCCCATCGAAGCCACTGCAGTGTGGCATGGTACCCAAGATGCTGGCAGCATTACCCCTTTGGATGGCCAAGCTAAACCTTTGGGCAAGGTAGCTGCCAGCTCTTGGATCCCCGGTAGACTCGATCACCTTTTTAGTTAGCTCTACAAAAAGCGCTCGAGCCTCCGGGCCCCACGGCCCCAGGGTCTCTACACCAAAAGGCACAAATATGAAACCACTGTCAAGTTTTTCATATTTGCGCCTCTTAGCCTGTTCGGCGCTAGTAGCCGCTGCACCCGCCACAGAGGAGGTATTTTTCAAAAAGGTTCTCAATTCGTCGATTTTTTTTGTATGTTAACTGATTACTCGAAGACGCCTGAACCGATTTGGAAAATTATTTTTTTTTCAAATGGAATACTTCCCAGGGAATGGGACCACCATTTAAATTTTATCGAAATCGTTCGAGCGGTTTTTAAATAATAAACAATAAATTATATCAGCATATTATATAATAGGCGATTCTCACCCGCACCCGCGCGCCGCGCTTGCGGTACTGCATGACACCGCAGGTTTATGCGGTCTCGCAGCCGCCGCGGTTGCGGAAAAGGACCGCAAAAATGGCGTCGGAAGGAGAGAACACTTCCTGCCTACGTCACGCGTCACGTCGCCCCGCGTCCGCGCGACCGATCGTAGATTCCGCGGGAAACGGCCGCCATTCATTTCCATTCAATTCATACTTCATTTTTCATACAAATCTGCATTCTACGGTGACCGCGGGCCCGCAACAGGCGCGGATGAAAACCTCTCCGTCTTTTTGAGCAATAGGTATTGTAAATATTAATTGTAATATTATAGCTGAGTATAAATAGTTAATTATGTAGTAGTATTAAATTTTGTTTTGAAAGTATTTATGTTACATGTACGATGGGGCTGACATATACTCTATATTGTATAAAAGCCCTTTACAATAAATAAAGATTATAAAAAAAAAGTACGGGGGCTTGATATCCAACTTCGCAAATACAAAATAGTGCAAGTTTTTAAGCTTTCTTACTCTCTTTGGAGAATGGAGAATTTTAACTGGTTCTGGCTTGTTTATTTCTTTTTTTCACAACAAAGACCAATTTCAAATATTATCTACTTACCCCATTATTGATTGGTTTGTTTGATTCCAGTTCGACGCGAAATGTAGTTTATAAAATCAAATAATAAATCAAACTACGTTTTTATGGACACCCGAGCTTACGTAGAATTTCGATTTAAAAAAGTATAAACAAACAAACAAGTAGTACAGTTGCAAAAGTAACTATCACGAATTATCAGACTTCTAACAGTACGCTATACGAAATCTAGCCATACCGAACCCAATACAGAGCCTATAACTTCTATAAAAACTCAATCGTTACAAAAAATATACAGACATCCGCGGAACTTTACGCCGCGGGATATCACTTTTCCGACTTTACCCAATAAAGGGTAACCCTTGATCCGTTAAGTAAACAAAAAAGGCGGTACAGCGCGGCCCGCGACGCGACGTAACGAGTAAATCACGGTAAGCCCCAATACGCCGCTGGCGCCCGGCTAAGCCCCGTAACCCCTTTTACTTCACCTTCGATATCCCCGAATAAACGGATATTCGGATTTTTATATTGTCTCTTTGATTGTACTGCCTTGTAAATTGCGCAACTATGAATCTACGTGCGTACATCAGTCGTCGGATCCTACGAATAAAGATTTTTTTTTTATTCGATGACAAGCTAGTCCTTGATTGCGATCTCACCTGATGGTAACTGAAGATGCAGTCTAAGATGGTAGCGGGCTAACTTGGAAGGGGTATGGCAGTGAACATTCAACCCATACCCCTAATTGGTTTCTACACGCCATCGTGCCGGAACGCTAAATCGCTTGGCGGCACGTCTTTGTCGGTAGGGTGGTAACTAGCCACGGCCAAAGCCTCCCACCAGACCAGACCAGAGACAATTCAGAAACTATAAATTCCCAAATTGACCCCGCCGGGAATCGAACCCGAGACCTCCCAGTTATAAGGCAACAGCGCTCACCACTGAGCCAGGGAGGTGGTCAGAATGAAATTACATAAAAGTCTTTAATCTATCTTCTTCTTAACGTGCCGTCTCCTTGCGAAGGTTGGCAATCATCAGGGCGATTTCAACTTTTGAGACCGCTGCTCTAAATAGTGATCTTGTGCTCTTTCCGAACCAATGGCGCAAGTTTTTAAGCCACGATAGGTCTGCGGCCAGGCCTCCTTCTGCCTGCCACTTTGCCCTGCATGATAAGTTGAAGGAGTTCATATATCTTGGTGTTACGCATCACGTGCTCAAAATATTCCAATTTCCTCCTTTTTATGGTTGTTAATCCATCGAGCGCCTTGTCGTGGAGGGCAAAGTGGAGGGCACCAGAGGGCGAGGAAGGTTGCCCATCAAGTCAAGTCTGCTGTGGGCGGTCCATTGCACGAATGTACCAGGCTGTCGGCCAGCAGGGAAAAGTGGCGAATGCTCGTGAGGCGAATCACATCTGCCGCTAAAGACGTCACTTCGCGATGACCACGACCGCTCTGCCAAGAGTGTCACGAAGAAGAAGAAGAAGAAGATGGTTGTTAGTATCTCTGTGACCTTCCCCATTCTTTGTAGCACAGTGCTGTTTCGTACACGGTCTCTCTAAGAAATTCTTAGCATACGTCTGTACACCCACATGTCGAACGCTTCCAGTTTTCTTGACATGGCTTCTGTCAACGTCCAAGCTTCTATAACATAGAGAAGTAGGTACAGAAAAGAGAGCACAATAGCTTTATTCTATACAAGAAATTAAATCGCAGTGTCTGCCTGTGCTTTCGAACTAATATAATTAATTAACTAGCTGATGCCTGCGACTTTGTCCGCGTGTATCTAGGTCTTTCATTCCCACGGGAACTTTTTAATTTTCCGGGATAAAATCTAGCCTATGCGTTAATTCCTCGGTATATCAGAAGCAGTGATAGCCTAGTGGTTAAGACTGTAGTCTCCTATTCGGGGGGTCGCAGGTTCGATCCCGGGTACGCACCTCTGACTTTTCGGAGTCAAGTACGTTTAAGCAATTAACTATCACTTGCTTCAATGGTGAAGGAAAACATCGTGAGGAAACCCTCACATTTGGGAGTTACTTACGTTACTTAGCCAACACGTAATCAACCGATATTGCATCTTCTCAACTAGCAACTAGGCCACACTAGGCTACACTAGGCCACACGCCCTTAGCCGTTAATTATTGTGATAACCGTCATACCATTAATGCTGACACGAAAAATATGAAAAACATATCGCCTGCAGTGAAATTTATTACGTAACGTTGATCCAATTTGTGCTGGATATCATTTTGCAGGCTCAAAAATATTTATTTTGATTTAAAAACAAGCTTTTGTCTTAAGCTTCGTGAAAATCAGGTCATGCTACAGGAGGTGACTCGGATTCGTTGACTTTAGATTAAAATAAAATTACAACGGTCAGTTAGGTATATGTATTAAGTTTGCGCTTAGGCCATAGTCCACCACGTTGGCCAAATGCGTATTGACAGGCTTCACACCAACTTCGGACACCTTTGATAACATTGTGGATAACTCTCAGGTATGCACGTTTCCTCACTATAATATAGGTATACCTAATATTTTTCTTTCAACCTTAAAGCAAGTGATTTTTTATTGCAGATACCTGGTTTCGAACCTCGGATCTCCCGAAAAAGAGGCTGAAGTCTAAACTACCAGGCTATCACCGCTGTTAATACAAAAATTTAAAGCACATCTATAAATATAAAAATCTCGTGTCACGATGTACATTCGGGATAAACTCGAAAACTACTGAACCGATTTTGATCAAATTTCATAACTATATATTAAAAGATAGGATAGTTCTTATCTTAATTATTGACATCAATATATTTTGTTATTGCAAATTAAAATATTATGTTAATTACACGACAGTCATATATTATACAACTCCTATTTACATATATTATACAACCTAGCAACCTAAATCTCGAACGATGTTAGGTTGCGGTTGTCTAAATTGTGTTATATAATTTTTACATTACTGATATAAATGCGAAAGTGTGTTTGTTTGTTGGTTTATCCTTCAATCACGTCGCAACAGAGCAACGGATTGATGCGATTTTCTGCATGGGTAATAGTAATGGGTGTAGTAGTGGGTACTCAGACCGAGAGAGCTACTTTTTATCTCGGATAATCAGCCCCTCGGGATTTTTAAAAACTAATTCCATGCGGACGAAGTCGCAGGCTTCAGCTAGTAATGTTATAAGCAATACTAAATGATGCCCGCGACTTCGTCCGCGTTATTAAGGTTTTTTTAAATCTTGCAGGAACTCTTTAAATTTCAGGGATGAAATGTAGCCTATGTGTTTTTTTGTGGGTATGGGCTATATCCATTCCAAATTTCAGCCAAATCGGTTCATTCGTTATGGGAGTGGAGTAACGTCCATTCATCCATCCTCACAAACTTCGTATTTTTCCCAAAGAAAAACACTTAAGTGAGTTTCATGTAGAAAATTGATCCCGCATAATTAGAAGTGCTTAACTACCGCCCTGAAAAGAAATAAACTGTTTTATAACCTCGGCTTCCTTAACCCCACATAAGGCCGCCCATAAAACTCATAGTGAGATCGGGTCTGCGATATGAGGCGGAAATAAGTCGGCGTTTAAAATCAATTTGTGTAAAGGGTGTTTGAAAGAAGTTCGGCGGCGAGCGGGTCACACCAAACGCGAAGAGCTGGTGGACCTAACTCTTAACTAATATTAATATAATCGGCTTGGAGTTTTTGGCATTTGGCTTGCTCACAAAATAGTGGCTTATAAAATTGTGATAGTAATATAATAATATTGCAACTTTTTGTTTTGAAAAGAGCAACTGCTGAACTTCTTGTTAGCTCTTCTCAGCAAAATTTGTTTTTCAACCAGATAAAGTGGTAATAAAGATGACAATGATTTCACATACACTCATACGCTAATTAATTCGCTTATTATCTTAAAAAAATAATATTAATAAAATAATTAATTAAATATTTAGGTTGCTCAACAAACGGGACCGTATGAAATTATGTCATCACAAGCTACAAACATTTGAGTACAAACATTTAGACGCTTATGAATTTTACTAAGTCGCTGGGAACCGCATGGACACAAGCGGCACAAGATAGCCGTGGCGATCCTTTTAAAAGACAAGCAGTGGGCGTCTATCGGTTGAGATGATGATGATATAACCTTGCACAAATTGCGTATTTTCAGGGTCGTCTGGTTCTTGGTCTACATAGCCCGTGGATGCCCGATGGCCGTCCCCGACCCGCTTATTTCCCGCTATAACACTAACCTACGGAATAGGAACACGTACAGAGTTTGCATTGATTGGTATTAGGGGCACCCAATCTAAAGCTCTACACAATTTCGGTCGACGTTCAGTAGAAAGAAAGTAGACGTCTGCTTTGTACAATAGCTAATGCCACTAAATAAAGAGAATTTTCTAGTATGAACTTCTGCAAACCTGGTAAATTAGCATCATATCACGTTACCAACTACACCACCATTTAAATTACTCAGAAATCTTGTTTGGGCAACACCCAAAAATATATTTCATAGAAAAAAATCACATTTTGTCTGTGAAATTATTTTTTCTGCTTTGGTATAAACACAGCTCATATAACTGCAATAAATGTAAGACAAAGGTAAAAAACTAACAATAATGTTAAATACGCGCTTTTCTCGTAATTGTATAGTTAACGGGTTCCCAAAATAAAAAGTTGTGTCCAACTGAAATTTCACCCTTTTGCGAATTTGTGCAAATTACTTTATGAGCGCGCTTTCAATGAAAAGTTGGTAGTTTTTTGCGATGTCGTTTACAACTGTGCCGAGATGGAACTATTGAAATTCGAGGTTTATCCGGCCACGTTCAGATGGGACTCTGATTTTACGAAACACGAAGGGGAAATTGTTTAACACAATATGGTCGGCGAATAGAAATAAATAGTACCTACCTAACCCTTCGGTGGCGGCGCGTTTGCCGCCGAAAGGTTTACTTTTATTGCCAACTATTTTCTACCCCTTCATAATTGCCAAGGTTGTGCAAAATGCTGCCTTTATTGCGTAACGGTTCATTGTTTGATTCTTTGGAAGTATTTTTGCAAATAACCCTTAATAAAGAACGAATTCGCTATTTACGCAAAGACAAAAGTTTCCGCAATTTATATTGCTTTTATTTTACATTAAGTAAGTACCTACCTAAATGTGAATTTTACGATGGTTCGAAGTTACACCCTTTAAAACTATTTTTAGGGTTCTGTACCAAAATGGTAAAAATGGAACCCTTATGGTGAGACTTTCTCCGTCCGTCCGTCCGTCCGTCCGTCTGTCACAGTCGATTATTTCAGTAACTTTTAAAGCTATCGACATGAAATTTGGCATAGTTGTGTATAATAGTGGCCCAACATCATTGGAATAAAGAAAAATCGAAAATTATTTTTAGTTTTATTAAAAAAGGGGGAAAATCGGGGGATTGAAATTTCAAAGTAAAATAACTATACCGAGTGGGGTATCATATGAAAGGCCTTTACTTGTGCATTCTAAAACAGTTTTTAGGGTTCCGTACCCAAAGGGTACTAACGGGACCCTATTACTAAGCCTACGCTGTCCGTCCGTCCGTCCGTCCGTCCGTCCGTCCGTCTGTCAGCGGGCTGTATCTCGTAAACCGTAATAGATAGAGAGATGAAATTTTCACATATTATGTATTTCTATTGCCGCTATAACAACAAATAATAAAAATTAAATGAAATAAAAAAAATTAAATAAAAATTTTCCAAGGGTACATGGAAATATTTTTATTTAATTTTTTTAACGGAACCCTAAAAGAGCGAGGCCCGACTCGCACTTGGCCGATTTTTATTTTTATTTTAATTATGGTCAATAGAGGTTTATGTATATTTTACAGGTTTATGTATATTTTTTTAAAAATAAAACCAACGCTCTAACTAGCATAGTTTTTTTTATATTAACAATAAACCTCTACAAGCAAAGTTAACGATAAATAAGAAAATTAATATAATATTATCGTTTAACTTTTACTTTTGGAGTACGGAACCCTCGGTGCGCGAGTCCGACTCGCACTTGGCCGGCTTTTTTTTTATTTTAACTTAAAATTAATTGAAATCTGCATGCCTAAAACTTCATAAATATGTACTCTTGGCCAGCATGGTGGACTAGGTATAGCCAATATAACAAGATTTTAAAGTCATCAGTAGGTAATGTACCTATCTACATAAAAATCTTTTCCCATTTTAAATATTGGATAGAAGCAGGCGTTACTTTGCGGAAGTTCATGATTAGCAAGAAAAGGTTAGAATTATTTTGCTATAATCCGCCAACAGAAAAAATCTGTATGGTCAAACATGCAGTAACAAGCTAAGCACCGCTCAACTTCCCAAGTAAGCACCGGAGCATCCTCAGGAGATGTCGACTTTACAATGCTGTTATGTCAATACAGCATTGTAATGTAAAGTCGACATATCCTGACGATGCTCCGGTGTCGGGGCGAAACGTGGTGGTGCATGTGAGTGGTGGTGGCATTGCTTGCTTGGGAACCTTGCTTTCTTGCTTGCTTGGGAAGGTGAGCGGTGCTTAGCTAGTTACTGCATGTTTGACCGTACAGATTTATGCATCTTATTTTAAATTACTTACAACAGAAAATAAATAAATAACAATAAAAACACAAATAAACCATTTTATCTAACCTAGTTTAGGGCCGATTTCACCAACGTGTCTTATACGGGCGTAAATTTGATATTTTGACGGTGTTTTCTGTACAATATGGTAAAACCGGGATAGATGCCTCAGAGGGATAGATGCCTCATATTCTAAAAACCTAACTTTCCGAACTCGCGACTAAGAATTAACTGTATGAGTAGGAGCCGCAGTCACCCCACACCAAAATTACCCACGGACAATCGTGCGGTGAGGATGCGTTTCGCTCGTGCGTGTGATTATCTCCGCGGCGAAATCCAATAACACGTCAAAGTTTTAAAGGTTAGTATTTCATGTTGTATAACTTTATAATTAGTAATAAATTCCGACATATCTTTTATAACGTCAAAATACTGGTTCATTGAGGCTGCATGTTGGTGTAAATAGATGCTATTTTGTTTATATTTTCTTAAAAAAATACTTGGGCATCTATCCCTAGCACAAAGGATAGTTGTCCTGATTTTTCGAGGTATAGATGCCCTTAGGGGCATCTATCCCTTTATAAACCATATATATGAAGTAAGTGCATATTTTTATAATATTTTAATGTCTGTTATATTTTTTTTGTATTTACGTATATTTATATTTGGACTTCTTACTGATTTTAGCAGAACTATACCTACCACGAAAATGTAAAAGAAAGAAAGGAGTGCGAGCTCGAGTATGTTCTTGGACTACAAAAAACCTACACTCAGCTTTCGATGAAATGGACAAAAATACTTAAAAACTCATATAAAACTTCAATTAAATTGGATAAAATAATGAAGATATCTTTATTGTGTTATTTTAGTATAAAAAGTGTGATTTTGCAATGTGCATGTTGATACTTAATACATGAATATTTTATAACAACAACTTAGAATTTATATTTTTGCTTGCTTGTAAAATTTAATTTAACAAATAAATATAATTATGCATGTCGAAACCTAAGAATTTATATTTTAGTTAAACAAACGCTTTAAAATTTAAGGTGTGTGGTATCAGCTTCAAATGATAACAATTAAAAGATTTAAAAAACATAACATGTTTTTCATTATTATGGCCCATGTTTCTTGGAGACAATTGCTGTTTTGGAGTAGAAATACCTAACATTTTGTTTGGGTTTTTCGTTTACACGGTATAAAGGGCATCTATCCTTATCAGTATTTTCATGGTGGGGCAACTATCCATATGGGTAGGCATCTATCCTCAAAAAAATTGGTCCACGAAAAGCTAATTTCTGCAAAATCTGTATTTGATAGGTTAAAAAATGATAATAATAATTCAACATAAAGGATTGAGCTACCTACATTAATAGAAATCATTCGTATAAAATTAATATTTTTTAAATTAGATGGCTTTTTCAAAAAGTGGGGCATCTATCCCGGTTTTACCCTACAAAAACTGTCAAAACGCCCTCTTCCTCGGTAAAACGTCACTCGACGTTGGTGAAATCGGCACTTAGTTAGAAGTATAGGCAATACTTTATTTACCACATCAATCAGCGGCACTAAAGTGGTAATTGTTCTTATCAACTGCTTAATAATATCTATCATTCATGGTGACACTGCTACCGCATGATAAAAACCTTCATTTGAAGACCATTGTACCCTCAGATTTCTCATCGCACTGACATTTACATTATCTTTATTACCGTCCACGACACTTGGCTCCGAACATTTCAATCGAGTATCGACAGCTTACTGAGAAAGGCTAAAAAAACTCTCAGTCGGTTTCGCCCCCCCGCTGGAAAACCTTTGCGGTTACAAATGTATCAATCTTGGATAGGAACGGGGAAAAAATCGCTCCCTAATGGCATACCGAGCAGGTACCAGAATAGTCCTGCTGTGCAGATATATTTATTTGCACTTCATATTGCCACCGGATTGAGATGTCAATTTACAAACTAGTACAATAGCAGCCTCATCTCATATTCTTTTAAGTTTTTAAAATCATTTCGCTTATTTGCTGCAATAATGTACTATCACGAAACATCACAATGTCACGCACGATGAAACTACATTCGTTGAAGAGTAAACAACGGAAGACTTTACTAAGTATAAAATTCAATATTTCCAGCGGTTTCCAGCGACTAGATGAAAATAGTCGGTCGTCCTAGTTAAATTAGTTGAATTATTACTTACAAGTTTTCTTTTTCATTGATTCATCTCAATCCATTGCCCACAACCTGGGCACAAGCTCCTCTCTACGCTGGCTTAGGTACCTACTGCAGACTGGCCGACTTCACAGATCTTTGAGAACATAATGAAGTTACATCCAAACAAGCAGGTTTCCTCACGATGTTTTCCGTCTCCATTAAAGCTTGATTGCTTTGCAAACGCAATTGACGCATATAGAAATCATGAGAGAGAGAGAGAGAGTGCCTGGGATCAGAACCCCAGACTCCTGAAAAGGATTCCAAAGCCTTAACCACTAGTTTAGTGGGTATTAACTAAAGACTTATTAAAATCAACCTTAATAATAAATACTATAACAACTTATTTTTTATCAAATAAAAGCCCGTGCTCATTATTATCGACGTTTATCGTTAGATTTTACGATCAACGGAAGACATAGATCTGGCTCCGCCCCCGGACCGCCTTGAAGCTATTTCTATACATTTTCATTACATTATACTGCTTTTAAATGGTGACTATTTAGATGAATGGCGTAAACAAGGGTAATTAAGTGTACGACGATTTCCAAAATAATCGCGGCCTAATGCAGTCTAAAATTAGTGTGACGGAATGGGTTTGCAATGGCGAGTTTACATGGATGCGTTTCGAATAGGCAAAACTTCTTAAAAAGAAAGAAGACTAACTCATAATAATTTTTGCATAGCAACTGCATGTATGACCAAGACTATGAAAAGTACGTGGTTATAAAGTTCGATATTCTGATGATTAATTATGATTTACATACCTCGCCGAATCAAGGGATGAAATTGTAACCCATTTTACTATTTTCCACACAATAGCACCTAGAGTTTTTAGGCCTAGGGCTTTATTTTATTTTCTTGGCACTTTCTTGGGATGGGATTTAAACTTCATTCATTCATTTATTCCTTGCATTCCAACTTACAATATATAATATTCACAATGGAACCCCGTTGGGGCACAGCAATTACTAGTTTAAGTAGAGAGTTGTAAAATAAGCATTACTTTACGTGGAAGGGAAAGGGGGAAATCACAAGTATGCAAATGCTCGACATTTCTAGACTTTTGATTTGACATTTTGACTTTGGATTTGATCTCCATACAATTTTAGTAGGTAGATCATGTATAATAAAAACTCCTGATCTTACCTTCAAGGCCCCATTGTGTAGGTACTTGCCTCACGAAAAACGAGCGTACATCGCCTCCTGGCGGAAACAACTCCCAGATCAAAAAGTACCGACATGTAAGCCTCGATAAATCCATAACCGAGAACTAAGAAAGTAACCAAAGGGCACACGCGTCGGCAGCGATCAGACGGCAGCGTGCAGTCGTAAACTTTTATCACCTATAATAGGTGCCCGCACTGATTTGTGTGACATCGTAATGTGCACCTGACTTTATCTCTGTTTGGTTGGTTTACTAGGGTTTACATTCCTACTAATATTGTACTCGTAGATACGGAAGTGTGTTTCTCTATTGGTTTGTCCTTCACTCACGTAGCGGCAGGGGACCTGGAGCGTGATAATAGCTCCTTTTTATCCCATAAAAACAAAAGATTCCTACAGGATTTACAATAACTCCACGTCAGCAAAGTCGATGACAAGAGCTAGTATAGATAATATAAATGTAGTATAAATGAGACCTAAATACACTCTGAATATGCCGGTCTTTTCGGAAATATTTATCCAACGCTTTTCTCATTTTCTGTTTTAAATAATGTCTGAGTATATAGATTTATATCAGTAGTATGTAATAGGTATAGTATCAGAGCTCAAAACAAAAGATCCATTGGCTCTGTTTCACAAAAGTCACATGGATGCGTCGAAATTCCCAGGAGGTAAGGTGGAGGCCTCGTATTTCACTGCATTTGTCACCCGAATACATTACATAATATTTATAGTTAAAATATCATTTGTTGAAATTGAGCCAAATTTCCGGCGCGCGCTTTCAACTGAGCTTACAATAAAATTACCGGTCAAGAGTGAGTCAGGTCCTATATGAAGTAGGGTTTCGTAGACAAAACTCGGTAACTATCATGTTAGGAAAAATCGCAATGATGATGTGGCAATGGGCGGGGCGGGGCACATGTGTTGATTCTTGTAGAACACTAAGAGTGACGTGCCAAGGTGCTGGAATGGCGACCCCGCACCGGGAAGTGCAGTGCTAGTTAGATCTCCTTACTCCTACACTACTACTTGTGGACGGACGATCTCAGGAAAGTCGCTGGCAGCAGCCGCTGCACAGAAAAACAGATTTCTTAATATGAGATAATATTATATTTAGTTAAATCAAAGCGATTATCTTTAAAATCCAATAAACATTTTCTCCCTATAGACGAGAGACAATATTTTCTTGCCAATAGAAAAATAAATGCTGTTAAGTATATTTTCTCAAAGTAAGATATTAGTTATCCAACCAAGAAAAAACAAATTGCCTTAAGCATTTACACATTAATCGGAATAAAAATATTCTCAAATCAAATGTATTTCTCTTGACGCAAAACTAAACTTAGAAGTTTTCAACCAAGATTTGGTCTATTTTAAGAGACTTACTTACTCACCCTTACTTGAATTTACGAAAAATCTTAAGAAATTTCAATTCTTTGATTCAATTAATTCTTTATTTCCGTGACATGGATGCAGGCGGCACAGGATCGTGTTCTGTGGCGATCATTTCAATAGACTTATGCCCAGCAGTGGACATCTATTGGGTGAGGTGATGATGTTGGCTGCCAAATGACACAGTAATTATGAAATTGCCACTAACGTTGGCGAACCAGCCATGCGGCATCACTTTAGGGCACTCTCCCCTCTCCCCTCTCTCCACCATATGAGCGGAAAGCTTGTGTTAGGAGTGGGTACGACAAAAGTGCAATGAGTGGGGATCGAATCTGTGACCTTTCAGTTTTCAGTCCGCGCCTTTAACCTTTGGGCTATTGAGGCTTACTAAAGGCACTATACGGGTTCCTTGCCCGCCTGCGGAACCCTATAAAGCGCCATAAATTGGCAAATAATCCCCCGCATAACGCAACCTTTGTTTGCCCACACGTGCTTTTAATATCTGGCTCGCATCGCGATTGTTGCGATGGCCGGATTTAGTCTTTGTGCCTGAAGTAAACAGAAATACTCGTAAAAACTTCCTTCGAATGCGTCCGCGATACGAAATATGGCGGGCTTTGTGCGAAACTGACCTAACGACGATTTTAAGCCAAAAATTAAAATTATTTAAGTATATTAGGATAAAATAATTATTTTAATCATGCTTCGTTGTTTATTGTATCTTGTACTTGTTCGAAATCTCGTTCTGTTAGTCGAGTCGTATATGATGATGATGACGGTAATGATCTGGGAACCCATGTCATTGTTATCCCAAGAAAACTCCTCCCATTATATGAATAATGGAAAGGGGTCACGAACCTTAACAATTAGCCCTCAACCCTTAGGAGAAGGCTCTTGCCTTGTGAAATAAATAATTTTGAATTTAGAATTTTTTTTTAACGAACCCGAAATTGTATTGATAAAATACTTTTTAGTATAGTATATATAGTCTCAGCTCTCTAAAAGAAAACTAAACACTACTGAAATTGATGATTACTTGAGTTAGGTCACTTTTAGGATTGCGGTGTGAAAAATATACGTTTTAATAAATTTTATTAAACGCAGCGAGTACAAAGCGCAGCTCTCATACGGTTGTCGTCGTGACAATCGCGTACGTCGAATTTGTCATGAAACTGTGCGCCTTTGTTGGCATGAATGCCGCGTGAGAAGGAAGAGCTTCCGGTCCGGGCTCGATGCCGGATCGATGCCCCGGGCGATATCTTACCATCGAAATTCTATGCGTTTTTTCTGTGCCGTTTAGAAAATGCTCTTTTCTATTCCTACACCTACGGGGATCTTTATCTGTTGAAGTGTAAAGGGAATTATGATTTTCTGTAAAAAAATTTGGCAAAATCACGTGTCGATCTATTTTTAACCGACTTGTTGAAAAAGAAGGAGGTTCTCAATTCGGCCGTTATCTTGCTGTTGAAACGGATTTACGGCAGCAACATACATTTTATTGTGACTTGATTTACGGTGTTACAGAAAATTCATTCGTATTTAAAATTTTTATCCATAACAGAACACGATCTGTGGATGCCATGAATGCCTTGGTACACCAATATTCGTTGATTCTTCGACCAAGGTATGTAGGCTGTCCGTACAATGTAGATCTAGTCAATAATTCATCAATATCGGGAATCTATTTGCCATTTCGACTTTCCTCATTTCATTCATCCCGTAGCAATAGCTCTTCTTCACCTGCTGAGTGGCTCTGAGCGTTTTTATGAGGCCTATAGTTTGTGACTATGGTTCGGAAGTATATTAAGTCATCAATGGCAACACGGAAAAAACATATCTCAAGGCATGCCGATCGGTCCATCCGCTTTCGTTGAGTTTCGTATAATGAATGTTCCGGTGGAGATGGTAAAATAATGATTAAAACCAGATTAACGGTAAGGTATTAAAAAAGTTTCAGAGCTGTAATATTAATTCGCTAACTAAGGGCCTCGTAAGTAGGCTCAAGACCGCTCAGAGGGCGATGGAGAGAGCTATGCTCGGAGTGTCCCTGCGGGATCGAAGGAGGGATCCGTAGGAGAACCAAATGTCACCGACATAGCTCAGCGAGTCGCGAAACTGAAGTGGAAATGGGCGGACACATAGTTCGAAGAGCTGATGGTCGTTGGGGTCCCAAGGTGTTGGAGTGGCGACCCCGCACCGGGAACCGCAGCGTTGGCAGACCCCCCACCAGGTGGACCGACGACATCAAACGAGTCGCAGGGAGCCGCTGGATCCAGGCGGCGCAAGACCGTGGCCTGTGGAAGTCCATGCAAGAGACCTTTATCCAGCAGTGGACGTCTATCGGTTGATAAAGAAGAATATTAATTCAAAAGCATAATTCGTCATTCTAAAACTAAGTAGGTAAGTACACATATATCGCAACACAGGATCGGTCAGTTATCACCCGCGTATAAGCCGTCGCTGTATCAGCGCATCACTTCACAAGCACTTCCTAACAAACAATCCTGCCGGGGATTTTGAAAACAAGAAAAAAACCCCAACCATGTGTCGATGGACATCGACGGAGGGCCGCTGGTTGATACGCGAAAAAAACTAAAAACCATACCGGAACAATCGAAGCTAACTTATAAAATATGCATCCCGCTGTTGGCTTTTCAAACTTGCACTCGCTTGTACTATTTTGACCGCGATCGGGATTTTTCATGGCGGAAGAACAAAAAAATGTACGGACGAGTACCTTTATTAGGTATACGTACTCCATCCATCTATTGTATCTATTCCACTCAAGCTTTATCCGTTTCCTATAGTAAGTATTTCATTTTTGTAAAAACATTTTCTCTTCTCTTTTTTACTTTTGTAAAGTAGGTAGGAATCGTGTTGTTTTTTAAGAATAGTACAATTTAATATGGACTAGACTTTGTCAGCTAGGGTTTTAAAAATCCAATACTCTCCAGGTTTTCAACTATAGGGCATAAAATCATGTCAATCCGTGGCTCTGTTGCGGTGTGATTGAAGGTCAAACCAACAAACCATCAAGCAAACACACTTTCGCGTTGGTAATGTTAGTAAGGATTAATTTAATCAATTTACAAACGTAGTCAGGGATTGTTTTAATGTATAAATTATACGAACAAAAGCAAAATTATCATAAAACACTCAAAACACAGAATGGATCATAAAAAATCCGACTTATTTCAGTGTACAAGGGAGTTGACAGCACATTCATAACGGTGAAACGATCTTGATGTCTGCATTTCCTAATCTGTGGAAGTAGGAACGCCATTATGTCATGGTCATTAATTAAGAGGACACGCTGACGTTTTACATTAGGGACCAATATCAATATTGTCTCCAAATATTACAGGTAGTTAATGGCGAGTTTTTTTTTGAAAAATAAATACCTAAGTTAATATTTGCAAACTGAATTTATTTTGTCTATTCTTATTTCAATGCTAGGCTAGGTAACCTAGTTAAAATTATATACTGCCAATCATTGCCAATGTAATGAATATTGTTTCGTGAAGAAGCTATTGATCAATAAAATTAATTCAAATCGTATTTTAACGCAATTTATTTATTTTATTGATTTTAATATATTATTGTAAAGTTGAAAAGCAGTGATAGCCTAGTGGTTAGGACTGTGGTCTCCTATTCGGGGGGTCGCAGGTTCGATCCCGGGTACGCACCTCTGACTTTTCGGAGTCAAGTGTGTTTAAGCAATTAAATATCTCTTGCTTCAACGGTGAAGGAAAACATCGTGATTCGTGAGGAAACCTGCACATCTGAGAGTTCTTCATAATGTTCTCGAAGATGTGTGAAGTCCGCCAATTCGCATTGGGCCAGCGTGGTGGACCTATGGCCTATAACGCTTCTCTGAAAGGAGACCTGCGCTCAGTAGTGAACCGTTGATGGGTTGTTAATGATGAAAGTAGAAAAAAGTGTCTGGCGATTTCTTGCAGATGTCAATTTCAGACAAGCTAAAATAAAACTTGCAGAAATTGACTAGAAGGACGTTTGATAAATAACCTAGAGGTACGTATAAACTACTAGATGACGCCCGCAACTTCGTCCGCGTGGATTAAGGTTTTTTGATTCCCATGGGAGCTCTTTAATTTTCCGGGATAAAAAGTAGCCTATGTTGTTATCCGGGATATGAGCCATTTCCATTCCAAACAGTCAAATCGGTTCATTCGTTGCGGCGTGAAAGAGTAACAAACATCCATCCATCCTCACAAACTTTCGCATTTATAAATATGTACCTAATTAGTAGGAAGTAGGATGAATCTCAATGCATATAATTAGAAAGGTTCCACGTGCTCTACCACTGGACCACCTCAGTTCTGCCGTACCCGTCTAGATAGTATCCACGGCACCGATCTAAT
The DNA here is from genome assembly GCA_029955525.1 of Oeneis ivallda. Lineage (NCBI taxonomy): Eukaryota > Metazoa > Arthropoda > Insecta > Lepidoptera > Nymphalidae > Oeneis > Oeneis ivallda. The sequence goes on from JARPMR010000019.1 coordinate 8,496,122, forward strand.
AAAATGCATCCAAGTGTCACGGTGCATATTTTAAAGGCTGTATGCTGTGTCGAACCCGCCGCCGGCACGTCGCCGCTCGGCTGCCGCATTTATTACCGCTCGGACCAATCCGAACGTCATTTTTAACCGTCATCGCTAATTTGCCATTGTTTTGCCCGCTGACGCCAACTTTTTACCGAAAACCATAAAATAGATAAGGGTTTTTGTAACACCCTCAAAATGATTATACTCGCACGTAAAAGATTAAGGCGAATCTTCATCTTTGAAGAAACTTTATGTACCTATACACGATAAATTTTTGTGCCTTAGAGACTCAACTAACTAAAAGTACTTACTCTGGTGTCGGAGTTAAAGGTGTACTAAATGCTACATAACTTACTGTTAGTTGTTGCTGATTTTCTTGGGTTCTAGTGGCAGGAAGGCAGGCGATGCATAGCACGTGCTTGGTATACGTACATACAACACTTTCTACACAGATTTTTTGAAGTGAAAACTTCTTTTGGCACACCGCACACACATTTTTACGTGGGTAGTAAGTTAGGCTGATCCGTCACGCTCTGAGGTGAAAGGCTCGATCGGGTGAATTCGGGATCGCCGAGTGTACCCGAGCGAGAAAGATACAGTCAGCTGCTCTTCTGTTGTCTCACTCACTCTCACTATGTGAGCTGTCATATATAAATTGATTAGACTATAATATATAAATTGATTGCGATTGCCAATGAAGTTTCACTTCTGCCGTGCGGTCTTAAGCACACTGTTTTTTTTAGTTAGATGGATTAAAGCAAAATAAGTTTATTGTTCTTTATGTATACCTATCATGGATTTCGCAAAGTATTGCCCCCTGCTTATATTCATTATTATAATTACATACGTCATAAATAAATTTCATCGTTACTAATAGTGCTCAATTCCCCCGAAACAAATTAGCAATGTGAATGAACATTCGCTGCCAGATTTTTATGGGAACGAGACTTCGCCTTAAATATGTCTCATCTAAGAATCGGTCTGCAACAGACGTTACAGAATACCGTATCAATTAATCATTTATGCGTTAGTGATGTTCGATTTATCGTCGCAAAAACGAGATAGGTCAGTTTGATTCGTGAGCGTGTCGGAGGAGCGAGTGCTGCAATAGCGCGCGGCGCTGTGATTCTCCCGGAGGTCGTATTGAGTAACGCAGCCAATATGTTAGGCGCTCCGGCGTCGTAGGCATCAAGGCAAGGCTGGCCTGCTATAAAGCACGGTGCAATAAAGAGAATGGATGCCGCCCATCGGCAGGCACCGGCCGCCGGCAGGATTACCCGAATCGCCACTATTTATCGCTCGAGCCTTGCGCCCAGGTGCCATCAATCTATTTAATGATCGGGTCAGCACATACTCTCAGTCTTTTTGCCACTAGCGCCCGGCGGGGTGCAAAACGAAGACGCAAAGGCGTAGACCGGGAGATGGACGTTTGATGAGGCGCTTTGTGTCGATCGTCGGCGTTAAAAGGGTTTTCCGATGCTCTATCAGCAGCAATGTATTAGTTTTCCTTATTTTTAACGTAACCTGATGCCAACTATAAAATTGCCCATCTTCGTTTTTGTTGTTTTTACATTTCATTTTATGAAGAAATATGTCACACTTTGTTACACTAAAATAATTATCACATCGGCGTGTTTTTGACGATCGCTGGCGTTAAAAGGGTTTTCCCTTGTGATTTTATGTATTGTTTTCTTTATTTTTAACATAAAGTGTTTACGAACTACATGTAAAATTGCGCATACATCTTCGGTTCTTGTTTAAATTAGGTACCTACTTGTGCTTGCATTGTTTCAACTTCCAAATCAAGATTGAATATGCATCTTCTAGGTAAGCGTCTTTGGCTGCATCTCCACTTACCATCACGTGGAATTATGCAAACGCTAGTCTACAATCTATAGTACCTATTAAAAAAATTAATTGTCTGTTAAGTCGGTTTACGGACGATAGTTATACGTGATAACGTCATAAATAAACACGCCATAGATAATACACTTAAGCATAAGCGATGACTGGCGGGCGCTCTCTCAAGCCAACGCTTGGGCCGATCGTGCCTTTCTATCGCTTGTTCCGCGCTCTCGCTTGCACGTACAGGCTCGGGCGGAACGTGACACTTTTTCGTGCGTGCAGCTGGTGTTCATCGATTTATAAGACGTTATCACGTCAAAAAACTTTATATGAAGAAATATGGCACAATTTGTTAACATTATGACAGATTGTCAATACAAAAACTTTCAAAATATATATTTAACCTCATTGTCGATTAAAGTTCTCTTGGCGATAGTGAAATTAGGCCCTAAGGCGATAAAATACGAAAACCTTATGAACCATAACGCATGACAATTATGCCGAATCCAATGGTCGAACCAAATAGAGAGTGGGCATAAAGACTCTCGTAGCTTAGACAAAGCCGAGGCGCAGTACATTGAGTCGAGAGCTAAATCCTCGCGCCCATTGCCCGGGACACGATCCGGGCAGATGTATGGCCATCGCGCAACAGAGCGCCATTGTGCGCTGACCATATCTGTAGAGCCATTGACCGATCAATGGTCATAACGCTTGAGATTTGGGGAGTTGAGATCTGAGAACCACTCCAAGGCTTATTTTTGTGACAATCCTCAATAGTTTAACGGTTATAGATGCGGACTGAAAACTGAAAGGTTGATGGTTCAATCAGCAATGGTTCAATCCCCAACTGTTGCATTATCGTCGTACCCACTCCTAACACAAGCTTTACGCTTATTTGGGGAGGAGAGGGGAATATAAAGTCATATTCAGCATGGCCTAAGGAGTTTGTTTTTAGCCCCCGACCCAAAAAGAGGGGTGTTATAAGTTTGACGTCGATGTCTCTCTGTCTGTCTGTCTGTCTGTGTGTGTGTGTCTGTCTGTGGCATCGTAGCTCTCAAACGGATGGACCGATTTCGATGCGGTTTTTTTCATTCGAAAGCCAGTTCCTTGCGGTAGTTCTTAGCTATGTTTGGTTAATATCGGTCCAGCAGTGTAAAAGTATCAGTTCTTTTCCAAAATGATGTAGGTACGGCATTCTTGGCGTTGATTACTCGATTAAGTGCTTCACGCGTGCCAAAATAATGGTTAAATGACAATTAATTGATAACTTCGACCTGATGCTGCAACCAGAATGATCTCCAGAGAAGCCGACTCTTCGAAAACTCACAGCAGACATATCGTATTTGGGTTCAATAGATTAGTTTCAATGAGTCACGTTCGTACGGTCACGTTGACCTGGTGCTGGTTTTTAGTTTGCGGGATACCCAATTCTTCATCAACTTACAGCAGATATAGTGTGTTTGGCTTCATTAGAATGGCCTCAATGAGTAGGTGCTAGATAGATGATAGAGGATCGGGATCGAGGAGAAGTATCTGATGATGGAGCAGAAAAGTGGGTAACAGTTTAGTACAGTAGTCCCGCCGTAGATTCACATGTCGGGGGTGATTTAAATTTTCAATTTACACTTGTTATATAAGTGACTAAACTAAATAAGGTACTAAGTACTTACTAGGAAAACATGAGATGGTCAAATATTTGCTACGTTGGCCCAAATGTACCCAAATCAGGTCGCAATGTAATAACGGGCTACCTCAATGAAGGCGAGCGGGCCGCATGTGAGCTCGTATAACTGGCTACTTGGTAGAATATAGGTATGTTTCCATTGTAACATGGGACGATGTTTCGTTTCGGTGCAACACGTTTTATCTCAAAAATCGCGATTGTTCAAAAAATGTGTCCAGTGTCGAAGATTTCAAAATTTTCAAAATATTTTAGTTTTTTTTATCAACCGATAGACGTTGTGGACGTGGACAAAGGTCTCCTAGTAGGGGGTCTGCCAACACTGCGCTTCCGGATGCGGGGTCGCCACTCCAGCACCTTGGGACCCCAACGACCATCTTCGAACTTTGTGCCCTGCCCATTTCCACTTCAGTTTTGCGACTCGCTGAGCTGTCGGTGACTTTGGTTCTCCTATAGATCTCCTCATTTTAGATTTGATCTTTTTTGAGTTTTTTTTATAGTAAAGTCTTCTAACTACACTAGCGGCACGCTATGATGGCCGGTTTGACACATTACAATAGTAATGTGGAATGTCAATTTATTCTCGAACAAAAAACAATTAAGTTTTGTTTTTGTACCTGATTAAATAGGTTTAATAAAACAAAAATGTATATGTTTATTTAATTTATTTGAACGAACTGAATATTTGAATGAAAATGAATATACATACTTTATATGCACACAAGAAACATATGAATACAAAAGATACCAAAAAAGGTGCCACAAAAGGCCATAATTAATCAGATTCGTCCATACTACTATTTTCACTGTCGTCACTGCTATCACGAGCAAGGGTCAACAGTAATGCAGTATCAATATTTGAAATCCAAAGCCAGGTCAAAACTATATCACAATCGCATTGCACTGACAGTTTATACTTTTCGAAGCAACGTCAATTCGAAACTGCTTTGTTTTGCATTGAGCATTGACGCGAGTTTGCCGGAGGTAGTAGTTGTGCTAGCCAGCGATCCTATGTGACGATCGTATTAGATTCCATTTTTAAAAATTTTCAATTTAGAAAACCAAATGCCGAGTTGTGGTATATATCATATAAAAATAAAAATTTTACCTTTTGTATGAAACAGCTGATATTTTTTTGCGATTTCAGAGGTTTGTCCACATAGTGAAAATTGTTCATATTCACAAGTACATTCACCCCTTAAATGGTGCAAACTGATTTTTCTACACTTGTATACATTTTAGAAATCAATTTAATAAATAAATTTTGAGTCCTAAACCTAAAACTACATTCGATAAAATTTATGAATCTCTGCACATCACTATCGTCAATAAAGTAATACAATTATTTCCTTCAAAGTCGTTATCAATTAATACGGAACTTCATGAGCGGACAAACGTCAAACCGGCCATCATAGCGTGCCGCTAGTTTAACGTATTTTTCATATAACAAGAATTCATGGCAATGTTTTCTACATTACTTAGGTACCTACTAGTTAAAATCACTATTCGTTTTTCGAGATAAAACATTGTTGCAGAAAATGAGTGACAACTGACATATTGTTACAGAAAATGAGCGTTATATTGATTTTGTTAACCGGAGTTGCAGTTAACCGGTCTAACTCAATATACGTGGGTATGTTGTAGTGTAATGTTACACACTACTTCCAAAGTCACTTTAACTGCGCATTCGCAGTTCCATGACATATTAGATTTCCGAACGCACTTGACGGAACATCAGAACAGTCTGTCCCTCTCTGTGGTATCGTAATTCGTAACCCGTCTCTTTCATACTCGAGCGGCGGCCACGAGAGTGACAGACGACAACCGACAGTTAGTCGAGGCTCGAATACCGCCACCGGAGGTCGCATACGTGATCGACTCCCGCGTTTTTGTCACCGTCTAACCTGGGACGCGCGGTTTTATTTGGCAACCATGTTCTAAAATCATCCCGTTTTGAGGGCATCTTGAGAGTTTTTACCTCTCCTTAACTACCGATCATGTGACCGGACAATTTGCCGTCGCCGCAGCGACGTATTTTGGCAGCGGACCTATCAAATTAGTATGGACGCCTGCCACGCCACGCGATTACCCTGTCTACCATATAAGCGATATTCTCGTTAAGTAGCAAGAACAATGTAGTCGGCTTAGACTCAGTGACGTCTCTAGTGTAAATAGTGAGTGAACTATGTGAGCTCGACGCAATCTCCAGGAGATAGCCTCCTCGCCGCGCCGGTTCCCGCGAGACGCACCAAGGAGGCGGCGTGCTGACCGAGCCGCGCCTCCTCGCCTAACCAACCCTGCGGGGTCCGTAACCCCTTGGTCGAGCGGACCTTCCCTGTTACGGTCGGCTTAAGGCGGGCCTGACCAGGTCAGCCTCTGGCCCAGCTGTCAGCCCTCGTATTCGTGAGTTACAACATTAAATTCTACGGACGATGCGTTGGACTCAGTGCCACTAGTCTGTAAGTCTTTCTAGTTAATTTTAACTTAGTCATAATCTAAATCCTTGCAGAAACTTAAATTAACTCACCATCTTGTATTTAGTCAAAAAGGTAATTTCATTTCAACTGCAACCTCAGACTTCCCTCCTCATCAACAGCGCATCCAGACCGACGGCAAAAGGACGGCCTTTGAAAATAAAGGCCCGATGCTCACGCCGCTAGTATCCAGCAACCGGTCGCCACACTACAATATGGCGTCCCCTACTTTGTACAAAATCGCATTCTCATTCTGTTCGCGTGACACTACGCATTAAGTAGGTTGTAGCCCCCCCATCCTTACCCATGACAACATGGCGCCCGAACGATAGAAATGTCATCGGTCCATCGCTGTTGACCGCGACGGAAGTCTGACCATAAATAATTTTCCCGCGAGTGTAGCGACCTTTACTTCCCCCGTGTCGGTTCTAGAGGAAGGGAACGTAACCTCAGTGTACGTGGATATGCAGGATGCGTACGTAAACACCAACCCCAGGCATGTCGAAAAGAAGATAGCCAAAACTGACGTTTCCTACACCACGACAACAACACCACACGCAAAAACATCAAACCCAATAGCCTTCCAACCCGCCCTCAGCACAGGTAGTACACCCATACAATACAACGAGTTGAATAACACTCTCGCAAGAGAACAACCGATTATTTATAATATGCACAATTTAGCTAACCTGAAGTCCTGGAATATTAAGTTCTCCGGAGACTCTTGTGTGTATGAATTTTTAAACAGGGTTGAAGAAGTGCGAAGCGCTAGGGGCATAGACATCAACATAGTGCTCAGAGGATTCATCGGCCTCTGTTCATATTATAGGCGATTCGTGGAAAATTTCTCTTCCATTATTGCACCAATGACAGCCATGATAGGTAAGCGAAAAGGAGAAACTTTGTTCAATCAAATGCAGCAACCTTTTTTTCTGCCAAACTAGCCCCTAGATTTGTAAAGAGCAAAGTTATAAAGAAAATTTCAGACCTAGTATACATACTAGAAGATATAGGGACAAAATACACAGGTAAATACCATATAAAAGACATAATTAAATTCTCATAATTATAAACCATACAGTGGATAGTTTACCAACACTTTACCACTTTCATAAGAATTACACATAACATCTAGGTAAACCATAACTACCTATTCACATCTTAATACTCTTAATTTTCAAATAAATTAAATAAAACAACTCCTTTTTAATCTCAATATTTACATAATTTATTTAATATAATCACAAAAAAAAAAAAACCCTTTAGCATAACTAGCATATAACAATATTACATAAGAATTCTCATCTAAAATAAACATAAGTTAAAAAATGTCTTAAATTATATTATATACCTAATATCTATATAGTATTCAAGTACAGTAGATAAATACTACATACTACTGAACTAAAAATATCATTGTATGATTAGGTTATCACATCCTTTCCATCCAATTGAAGTTTAAACACTTTTCCAAACAATTAAATTTCCACGAGGGGAGGATGGGAAAAATAGGGGTCACAAGAAAAAAGACCTCAATCAAAAAATATTTTGATTCTCATTTAATTGTTTATTAACAATGATCGGTGATATACAATGTACAAAAATTTTTTTTTTCACCACAATTTTTTTTTTTCAAAATAATTTAAAAAAAAAAAAAAAAGAAAGAATATTTTTTTCTCTCTTTACTTTTCATCGCTTACGAAATGAAGCATGACTGTAAATAATAAACATCTATTAAGGTTCAACAAAATTTTTAGTTCAATAAGAACTCCACATGTCGAACCATTGGCTAAAGAACTGTGTACTAGTCTCCGTTGCCAACATGATACAACTACAGACTACTACACACACACAACTGTAAATACTATTAATACCTACTCATTACTTATGGCTAGATATAACTTATTACTAACAACACATAAATTCTAATCGGAACTCTAGTATTATTGGTACGAGAGCGTGAGGTATGCCAGCTATGAATGAATGAAGACCAAAATTGCGCGCAACAAATAATTCGGAAAATGTATGAAAGGAATATAGGTTAATTTTATTAGGTTACAGTACTAACACACTAACTCCACATTTGTACATACCTTCATTCTTAACAAAAAAAAAAAAAAAAAATTTTTTTTTTCTTTCTCCGGTTACCACGGCTGTGGAGACAACCGGGTTGTCTCTCTGCTTTGTTAGGGGGGTATTGTAGTGTAATGTTACACACTACTTCCAAAGTCACTTTAACTGCGCATTCGCAGTTCCATGACATATTAGATTTCCGAACGCACTTGACGGAACATCAGAACAGTCTGTCCCTCTCTGTGGTATCGTAATTCGTAACCCGTCTCTTTCATACTCGAGCGGCGGCCACGAGAGTGACAGACGACAACCGACAGTTAGTCGAGGCTCGAATACCGCCACCGGAGGTCGCGTACGTGATCGACTCCCGCGTTTTTGTCACCGTCTAACCTGGGACGCGCGGTTTTATTTGGCAACCATGTTCTAAAATCATCCCGTTTTGAGGGCATCTTGAGAGTTTTTACCTCTCCTTAACTACCGATCATGTGACCGGACAATTTGCCGTCGCCGCAGCGACGTATTTTGGCAGCGGACCTATCAAATTAGTATGGACGCCTGCCACGCCACGCGATTACCCTGTCTACCATATAAGCGATATTCTCGTTAAGTAGCAAGAACAATGTAGTCGGCTTAGACTCAGTGACGTCTCTAGTGTAAATAGTGAGTGAACTATGTGAGCTCGACGCAATCTCCAGGAGATAGCCTCCTCGCCGCGCCGGTTCCCGCGAGACGCACCAAGGAGGCGGCGTGCTGACCGAGCCGCGCCTCCTCGCCTAACCAACCCTGCGGGGTCCGTAACCCCTTGGTCGAGCGGACCTTCCCTGCTACGGTCGGCTTAAGGCGGGCCTGACCAGGTCAGCCTCTGGCCCAGCTGTCAGCCCTCGTATTCGTGAGTTACAACATTAAATTCTACGGACGATGCGTTGGACTCAGTGCCACTAGTCTGTAAGTCTTTCTAGTTAATTTTAACTTAGTCATAATCTAAATCCTTGCAGAAACTTAAATTAAATCACCATCTTGTATTTAGTCAAAAAGGTAATTTCATTTCAACTGCAACCTCAGACTTCCCTCCTCATCAACAGCGTATCCAGACCGACGGCAAAAGGACGGCCTTTGAAAATAAAGGCCCGATGCTCACGCCGCTAGTATCCAGCAACCGGTCGCCACACTACAATATGGCGTCCCCTACTTTGTACAAAATCGCATTCTCATTCTGTTCGCGTGACACTACGCATTAAGTAGGTTGTTGCCGCCGCCATCTTTACACGCGACAATGTGCATAAATATTTAAAACTCATTATCATCATTATCTTAAGACGTCCGATATAAAAATCGTCTAGCCTTGCAATGGAACTTCGCCCCAAGGCGTGTAGGCAGGGGCAGTTCCGGTCAAGTCGCGGGCGGCGCCGGCTTCCGTTCCTCCAATTTGGCCACATTCACCGCGCAAGACGTTACACCCTCCCCCGCTGCCCCAAACCCCCTCACCTACACCCAGGATTTAAATGTGTGAAACTTTTGTTTGTGTTTTGAGTTCTCCATCTAAACTGGACTGCAATGAAAAAGGGTCGGTTAGAAAATCTTCAATATCTTCAAAAGTACCTACCTGACCTAGCTTAATAAAATAAAGACTAAATTAAAGAATATTTTAATGTGCTTAAATTAAAATAAAGAAAACATGAATTCAAGCTTTTCATTTTTAGTAAATGTTTTCATTTTGAAGATTTTCTAACCGACCCTTTTTCTTTGCGGTTCAGTTTATTTATACGCTGGTTCAATACTCAAATACCATGACTTATAACGAATTCATTACAGTGATCTTTAAGAGGGCCTCTTCATAATCACGCGAGCGTGCTTGAGAGAGGTTATATATCAAACAACGCGCATCATCTTAGCCTGCATCTTTAGGTACTTACCATCAGGTGAAATCGCAGTCAAGCGCTAGTCAATATGTTTAGAAAAAAAACCTTTATACCTACGATTGGGACTTGGTTATACTTACTAAGATCAAAATGCACGATATAAAAAAAAATTAAACCCATTTTATAATTTAAGGACAATAATATTATATAACACTAGCTGATGCCCGCGACTTCATCCGCATGGATTTAATTTTTAAAATCCCGCGGGATATCTTTGATCTTCCGGGATGCCTATGTCCTGCTTATCCAAAAAATCACGTCAATCCGTAGCTTTGTTGCAGCGTGATTGACGGACAAACCAACAAACAAACACACTTTCACATTTATAATATGTATTAGTAAGGAAGAATTAAAACTACGATAATAAAGGCGATGTAATAAAATTTTAAAACACAATAGTTATTTGTTATACAAGAGTGCAAAGTTGCTTTTTAACCGCGTGCTCAGTTTTGATGACCGAGCAAGCGAAGGATTCTAAAATTGAATCACGAGCGCAGCGAGTGATTCAAAAATTAGAATCCTGAGCGTCAGCGAGGGAATCAAAAGAGCACGAGGTGAAAAACTTTGCACTCGAGTGCAACACGTAATTTTTCATCTCCCCATTCAAACAATATGACGTGAAAAGAAAATGGCGCGCGCAAAGCAAATTAAAAAAAAGTACACCAAGAAGGTTCCAAGTCTGAGTTTTTAACAAATTAAAAAAGGTTGTATGATAAGTTCGGCACCATGGAGGTAGAAGTAAATAGGTTTAATGATGTTTTGAATTCACAAACTTAGTGCACACGATGTTCTAAATTCAATTTACTTTATCCTCTAGAGGATAAAAACGGCTTTTACACTCCGATATCGAAGAGCAAAAATACTCTTTCCGAGATGGGGAGATGAAAAAGCTATTATAATATGATAGTGAGATATATTCCCTCCGGGAAATTTTTTGTAGAGAATAATGAGTACTTTAATCATGTAGTAGGTACATAATTTTTATGTATCATCAATAGTTTTCTCAGCACACGCCAAATAATGCACTTTACAGGCAAAAATTTTCTACATTGGGTTCCATTATTGCAATTTTCTTAAAGATGTCTAATTTTTTTTAAATAAATTATAGCATATGTTACTTCCTGATAACTTAGCTTTCAATTGGTGAAAAAATGGTTGAAATCGGTCCAGTAGTTACAGAGCCTATTCGGTACAAACAAACAAACAAACAAAAAAATCTTACCTCTTTATAATATTAGTATAGAAGAGTATACCGGTTTTACAACTATTAGTTACCTTCTCGATATTTATTTTACAACTATGGATTTCGATATAGTAAAGTTTATATTAACAGTCATACACGTTTGCCTGCTTGAATCTACATAGTACTTTCCAACCTTTTGCCCATGTAACCCCTTGAGTTGAACTTCTGCAAATCTTACTTTTTTTATAGGGATTTCTTTTATTTTCTCGATGAACAAAAATAAAAGAAATTCCTATAAAAAAATTAGTGCCCATTTTGGCTCATCTAAGGATATTTGATGAAAAACAAGAAACAAGAAACAGTCTTTTGGTAGGATAAGGGAACTTTAGAGATCCGGCTTAGTTTTAGATCTAGGAATAAAAAAAAGATTTATATCAGTGGAATACATCTTTCCGTGGAGCGCGGAAAACAGAAATTTGAGAAATCATAACTTCCATATAGACGAAGTCTAAGCTAGTTTTCAATATTTTACTCAAATAAAAATTGAAAAGGGAAGGTTTGTTTCAGAACAAGTCTAACCACCTACCTTTTAAGAGCGGCCGCGCACTATGCAGCCTGGTTGCGGCAATCAAAATACAGAGCAGTCAGTTGTAGCAACCAGTCGACAGCCATTCGTGATCTTCAGGGAGCGTTATTAATGCTAATGATGTTATGATTGCCTTTTGTCTCGTGAGAAGCGTGAAAAAAAGCGATGATATTTATCCTAGAGCGGCTCTTACAGTATGTACCTACCTAACTATAATGTACATAGCTCTTACAGTATGTACCTACCTAACTGTAATAAGTAGATACTGATACTCGTATTTCAGCATCTATAACTACAGAAGAAAAATTGTTAATTACTACAAAATGCGTCTAGAAGGGTTGTTAAGGTAGCCAAATACATTCCTTTTGTGACGCTCTGGCTGCCAGGAGTTCTTGACCGCCTAGTGTGCGGGTGCTCTTAATAGAATAAACTCTTTTTCCCTTAAAAATTTCACGATTTCATAATAAGGTAAATTATTTCAGGATCACAAAAATAACCGAATTAACTGGCATTAATAACAGCTTACGACTAATTATAAGCATTTGCAGAGTTAATCCTCTGACTGTGGAAGTTTTCCTTAAACTCTTACTATGGAGATTTTATGTATAGGACCAAGACTTTACGATTATACATTACGGATATACATTGCTTGAATTGTAAGCTATGATTTTTTGAATAACAGTAAACAGGCGTCGATGTAAGCCAAAAAGTATTTTTGTGCCGTTCCGAGCCAAAGGTCGCCTGGACATGGTGCGAGGTGGGGTCTCATAGGGATGAATGAGGAATTAAAAGGGGTCTTGAGGCATATTCTATGGGTCAAGCTCATTAGAGCCAATGACCAACTCAGATTTGACTGTTTGGCGCAAGAGTGTTACTGCCATTAATTTTACTGTTCTCGCAGATTATTCTTGTTGGTTTTGTACTAATTTCTCTTCGTCAAGCACACTTACAGTCAATATCTAGAATGTATTGATTAATACTGAACTTATATAATTGAATATAAAAAATTCTTTCTAAACAACTGACTTCAAACTCCCGCTTTACTACATTACACACACTCTATACAAAGTATATAATTTATTGTTGATATTTTAAAAACCGCTCGACCGATTTCGATAAAATGTATATGGGACCACCTGGGGAGACCCTTTCAAACAAAAAAAGAATTTCCCAAATCAGTTCAGGCGTCTTCGAGTAATCGGTGGACATACATAAAAAAAAACCGGCCAAGTGCGTGTCGGGCCACGCGCAGTGTAGGGTTCCGTAGTTGAAAGATACTGAATATATTTTGAGTTCCATGGCTTAAATACTATAATAAACTACAAAATATTATGCAACTTACACTACGTGTAATACCTAACTTAGAACAAACAGATATAACTCCTTAACTAATGAACCCTACTTAGCCGTGATAGTTTTCCTTTAAAATTCATTATATATACCACAGCTGTGAATTTTTTCTTGTATCCTATATACAACCATTTAGCTGGCAGAGGGGGGGGGACACCTGACTCTAATAAAATTTAGCACTTTAAAATATCATATTTCACAAACGGATCCCTGAATTGAAAAATGGTGTTCCTACACCCACAACTTTTTTGAAAGACCTATTCAACGACACCCCACACTATGGAATAGACGAGAAAAAAAAATCACCCCCACTTTACATGTAGGGGAGGTACCCTAAAAAAAATTATTTTTCACAATTTTATTGAACCACTTTGTCGGCGTGATTGATATTTATACCCTTGTCAAATTACAGATTTCTAGTACCAATAGTCTCTGAGCTAAACCGCGGACGGACGGACAGATGGACAGACGGACAGACGGACGGATATGGCGAAACTATAAGGGTTCCTTGTTTACTACGGAACCCTAAAAAAGATTCCGGCGAAGTGATAACCTCCTCCTTTTCTCAAGTCGGTCGAAAAGGAGTGTTTACACTTAAGATTAATTTAATTTTCATGCAAAAAAATATCACGAAGCTTGACTTTGATTGAAATAAATGATTATTTTAAAGAGATAATTAATATTTATAAGATATATAGAATTTATAGAATAAAGCTTGACTGCAATCTCACCTGATGGTAAGTGAAGATGCAACCTAAGATGGACCGCGCTTGCCTAGAAGATTCAGAGAACTTAGAGAGCCTATTCATGCAGCACGCTTGATTAAAGGTATATCTACCCCAGTTAGAGTTATTGAATGAAAATTGAAATACCTACCTCTAAGCGGACGAATCTGGATCATTTTAAGAGGAACTTTTATATGTAGGTAGGTACTATAATAGTCTAAAACCAAAGTACAAAGCTGACAATATCTGCTAGTAAATAAATAAACTAATGTTTATTCATAGAATGGAACAATAAATTGCTTAGGGATATTATTTTATGTACTTATCATTGAATTATGTTACGGAAAAGGTGACGGCTTGCTGCATGACAAACATTGATACTCCTGGTATGATTTTCGTCAGGTTCCCCAAAAATCTGATAATAATAAAACAAAGATGCCCCTTGTAATCCACGCTGGAGGTGGGCAACAACAGCTCATTAAGGAGTCGGAAGGGTAAAGTCCCTCGGTTCGGCCTTTTTTGTAAAAAAAGGCTTAATTAGGGCTCATGCGGCTTCCCTACAACCCCTGTAACTTTTAATAAATGTTCGAAGAGCGTCACTCACGTCATATAATATGTACGTACAGGTTGGTAGGTATCGAAGCACAGATTAATTGTACAGAGTGATCTGAAAAATAATATGCCATAAAAAAACATAACTTTTAAAAAAACCAAGTCTCGCAACTCAGTTCTTCTACCGTAAAAAGTTGTGAGATCCATGAAATACCAAGTCGGTTAATTTATTCAGTCTCTACATAAGGGTCCTTCTGTCTCTCTGTATCCATATCAATATTAAAAACAAAAGATTTTTAATATTGATATGGTCACTATAAGATGTTGTTAGGTTAGCTAATTACGTAATAACTTGAGAAGGACCCTTATGTAGGGACTGAATAAATTAACCGACTTGGTATTTCATAGATCTCATAACTTTTTACGGTAGAAGAACTGAGTTGCGAGGCTTGGTTTTTTTAAAAGTTATGTTTTTTTACGGCATCTCATTTCTTTTTGTAGAAAAACAACAAACAGTCAGTCAAAACCATCAGGTTACTTGGGACTCAAATTGCATAGAATAGTGTTAGAGATACGTGTTTGGAAGTCAAACTTTGGATCTCCAAAAAGGACCCTGAATAACCGTTGTGCAAGAAAATTGTACCTATGACTAACAATTGAAGGTTTTGAAACAAAAATTATTAAAAATGCAATTTTAATTTCTTGTGTTGAAATACTACTAATAATTGCGGTCTTTTTAAATTAAACGTCTCTTTATAAAAACGTCTCTTTATAATAATGTAGTAAATGTGCCTGCGGTCAGTCTGTGACGAAGCCTCTTGGAAGGTAGTTGTTGTGTTGACATTGTGCAAGCATGTTTATAATTCCGATATAAAGAACAGGTGTTTTATTTAAACACCACAAAAGTGGCAACGAGGCGAGGATCGAGCTGCGTGAGCAATTCAAATAATATTTTTTTTTGAAGTTTTCAAAGAAGGACTGAGTGTTTACATTAACTTGTTATTCGAACAGTTGTGTTCCCATACAATAATTATTTTTAAATGATATAAGTAATTCAATAAAATAGATTATTAATTATAAATTAAAGTATAATACGTTTTGACATAATATTTTGAGCAATTAGTTTAAACGCCTACCTACATACTGGCTAAAGTATTGATTGGCATAATTATGGTTTTTGTTGTGTACCGACACAAAATGTGAGTGTTTAGTTTATCGCTAATCTTATAAGTTTTAGGCGTAAATAATAGGGTAAAGTACTGTTCGGATAACCAAGTTAAAATAATTAATAGTTATTAATAAAAATAGAAAACAAAACAAAACTATTCAAAATCGAATGAAGTTAGTTTTGTGGAATTGTACCTAAATAGTAAGTTGGTAAACATATTGCTGTAATATTACATGGTCTATACTCAATAGCATGCAAATATTGAAAAGTACCTGCCAGGTGCTCATTTAGTTAAAAATATAATGGGTTGTGCAGAGATTAACTACCGTCAATGCATTGACAAACAAATGAAGAATAAGCAAAAGAAGGTACGGTCGTAGTGAAAGAAAAAGCTTTAGTTTGCGTACTTATTATTAACTAGCTGATGCCCGCGACTTCGTCCGTGTGGATTTCGTTTTTAAAATCCCTCGTGAACACATTGATTTTCCGGGATAAAAAGTAGCCTGTGTCCTCAACTATAGTACCCATGCAAAAAATCACGTCGATCCGTGGCTCTGTTGTGGCGTGATTGAAGGTCAAACCAACAAACAAACACACTTTCGCATTTATAATATTAGTATGATTAGAATATTAAATTACATAGGAAAACACTGTAGCATTAAGTCCATACGATGTATTACATCCATACCTACTATGTAGTATGTAGGTATAATGATCGTTTAAAAAAAACTGACGCCTTTGGAGTAGTTTGACTTTGACAAAATAGGGCTATCCACGATGGCTATATACGATAAAGTAGGCTTGCCAGCTTAAGATGAGCCGTTCATTCAAAGTATCTTGTAGATTCCGGGGTTCAAGTTATTTGGACCTTATACTGAAGATCGTGATGTCTATAATTTCTGAACTACGAAATTGACGACCTTGAAATAATTACAGGACAATCTCTAAATAACCTGCTTTCTAACAAAAAAAGAATGGATTAAATCGCAATACGCCTTAATGAATTACAGCGAAATACATATTTTGACTTTCATCCCCTCTCCCAAGGGAACCGTGCTGAATTTCGGGATAAAAAGTATCCTATATTATACCTCGTAGTATGAACTTAAATCATGCCAAGTTTCATTTAAATCCGTCCAGTAGTTTCGGCGTGATGCGCGGCCAAGATACAGACAGACAGACAGACAGACAGACAGACAGACAGACAGACAGACAGACAGACAAAAAATTAAAAAAAAATTGTTTTGGCTTCAGTATCGATTATAGAGTGCCCTCAAACAAAAATTTTCAAAATATCTTCAATGTACAGAATTGGACCTGTTACAGTTTTATTATATTATAGATAGATAGATGAATCATACTTTTGTACTACCCACAGATAGTTAATTTCCACGTTAATTTCATTTATTCATTCATTTCACCCCAAAATAATACGAGGTAATAAAAATCCACTTCCAACTCAAAAGCAATACCTACCTACGGTAAGTAGGTAAATACTTAATACAATATCATTGAGTTAGGTACGTTTATTTCTGAACATACCTATTGCAAATACCTGATACAGTGAGTACCAGCTCCGAGATTGTGATTGAAATGATTGTGCAGTGTAGCGATCGTAATCAACTCCGATTGGCCGACACTCTGTTGCTATAGGCTAAAGTTGCTGTGGTGAGGAGAATATGCCATACAAATTGAGATGCAGTGAAAAGCAACGATATTGTGGCGCAATGATTGCTGCAATTTTTCCGGAATCGACCAGCTGTTACCATTTTATCAGATAATCAGGGTAATTTCAATGTTTATAAAAAATGTATTTATTTTGCATTTTGTTATTCCTACCTTTTAATATCATATTATGTATTAATTAAAAAAATACAAATATGAATAGAACATTTGCAAAATATTTATGTTTTATGGCTAAGGTCTCCAGCCAAAGGTAAAGGTAAAGGTTTAAATTTAAAGGTAAAGGTAATCAAAGCAACGTAAAGGTAACGTAAAGGTAACGTAAAGGTAACGTAAAGGTAACGTAAAGGTAACGTAAAGGTAATTTAAAGGTAATCAAGACAACGTACAGGTAACGTAAAGGTAATTTAAAGGTAAAATTAAATTTAATAATAAGATAACAATGAGCTAATGCTCACGCTATTGCTAATAATAAATAATTTATTAGAGAGTCATGCTTGATACCAAGGGCTATGCCAGTTACAATACTGTTGCTTAAATGTAAGCAAAGAGCCACGCACATTGCTTGACACCAAAAGGCTATGCCAGTTACAATACTGTTGCTTAAATGTAAGCAAAGAGCCATGCACATAAAATAATAATAATCGTATCGTGTCTCAGGGCTATGCGGTTAAGATAATGTCGATCATAATGTAAGCAAAGAGCCACGCATACAAAATAATCAAAATATCCATTATATTCTGTAAGATATTGTTACTGGAAAAACCACACCATAAATATTGTAATTTATAGACTTTTATAATTGCAATGGTGAATTGGTGACTTAGCTGTCGCTTCGCGATGAAAAAGTTTGTGTTTTAATGTATGTTTTGAAACACCAAAAAAAAAAAAAAATAGGTGAGCTATTTTCTTCATATTACTACATACTGTAGTACCACTGCAGAAGGCTTAACTGAGGTTTTACCACAACCAACCAACTAAATTGAGGTTTTAACCATCGAGAATAAGAATTATTTCTCAGTGTTAAAAAAAAAAAGGAGTTTGATATTTTAATTATAATTCAACCTTATTTTGTATTTCTTTTTCATATTTAATATGGAAAAGGGAAATTTTGAAAGGCTCCTTTTAATCATAAATTGAGAACAACTTATTTTCAATAAATTGAAACAGCCTTTACAGTAAATGTGGCCGGAAAAAATAAAATTTACTAAAATTTACAATAACTAAAATTACTTGATCTTATCAAACAATACTATTAAAATAAATGAATATGTGAAATTTCTATTCTATTCTATTCTAAATATACAATTGAATAAAGAACAGCAAAAAACAAAATTAAAAAATTAATACCTTACATTTCAAAAAAAAATTAAATTTTTGGATTGCTGTGATAAATGTATAAAATCGTAAATACGATAAATAAGTAGATAGTCTTATGATTAATAAGATTGTAAAATATAGGTATTTTCATATGTTGTAATCATCACAAAAGAAAGATGGGCGATGTTTTATTAAACCAATTCAGCAATTTAAGATGGCAGTCCACACACAAAATAAAATAAAATATTATATTAATAAGAAACAACAAGTAGGGTGTTTCAACAAGAAATATCCTTCTCGATAGACCAACCCACCGTCGTGTGGTGAACTTAACAAATTGTTAATTATTTGAAAATAGTGATATTTTATAACATGGCAATGTCAGTGGATGAATTAATTACCATAAAGTAAAAATAAGTAGGCGATAATTGGGGAAAACCGTTCGCTTCCGATTATAAACGAGCTATTGGAAAGTTGTATTGCTCAGATTAACTTTTCTAAATTAGATAAAAATATATTACCACTTTTAGTGCGGGTATTTGTTCTGACATTAGAGATAGATTTTTGAAATTTCTTGTACTCAAAAGTGCACGTTTCAGAGTATGTATTTTGATTGAGATGCTGGTAGGCTACTGAGTAACAGTACCAATGATTGTTATGGATAACAGTGCATAATAACTAATACTCGGCAATTACTTAAGATAAACTATTTGTATACTAATGTACTTACTTATTGTATACTAATGTAATAATACTTTAAGCGAAATCATGAAATTAATGTGAACAGGTCTCTTCGGTATCCAAATAAGATATTGATTTAAAAATGTATACCAGTACATATTAAATGAAAAGTCCTTACTGTATGGCGGTCAGGTTATATAATAAACTGCCAGCAGATTTTCAAAAATTATCTATAAATAAGTTTAAAAGAAAACTCAACGAATGGCTATTGGAGAAAAGTTATAATGATGTAAAAGAATATTTAGTGTAATAAATTAAAAATAATTAGGTACCGGAAAACATAAATATTGACATTTTGAAATTTATATTTTTATTTGACTATTGTCATTCTTAATCTTGACTCACTAATTTATAATAATTATAATTGTCAAATAATCTCACTTTGAATTAATCACTTTCATTTTATAATTATTATTGTTTGTATCATAATTTGCATACTATTAATTTAGTTGAATGTTATGGTCTTTACTGACAATATATTTTGTTACTACCATCCCACTGTACAAACATTCTGGCAAATAAATAATTATTTATTTATTCAATAATTATAAACATGAATATTGCCACAATAGTAATTAAAGGTAAAATTTTTAAATTGTAAAAGAACTTCCATATTGAATGCCCCCGCTCTTAAATAAAAGAAGTACCTAGGAATTGAAAGCAATCCACATGAGGGTTGTTTATGGTTATGTAAGCTCTAGCTAGTTAAGAATAAGAACTTATGATACAGTAGCTATATGATAACTACAACAAAATAATAAAAATAACACGCAACACTTTTGAATTATTATTCTTAATTAGTTACAGTCCCATTTAATGGGGTTCATCGAAACTCTAATTATGTACCTATAATATATGCATAATATTAAAAATTTGTCCCAAAGCCGTTTCTTAATCTACTTCGCTGATCGATCAGTCATTTTATGTTTACGTATTGCAAAACTTGCAGTGACCTAATAATACTTATAGTTTTATTAAGTAATCATTGATGTCAATGTGGTCATATTACGATATTTTGCTAGTCAATAATATTGCGTCTTAAAGTTAAGTCCTAAAGTTACTAAGTAGGTAGCACTTTAAATCTTATCTGTCCGCATCAAATGAACTCACAGCTGGTCATATCTTTAAAAGAAATGGGACACTTAAAGATCTTCTCGGGGTTCATCTATCCTGCGACTATTCCCGTGAAAATGGTAATCACTAGCAGTAGCCTTTTGATTTGTATACCTCATAAATCTTGAAATCAGACAGCCTGAGTGAAAAAGAAGGGAGGAGGATAGAGGCAGGAAGTTAAACATTTTATAACAAGAGAGATATTATTTTCCAATATAAATGTTTCACCTTACATAGCCGACCAAGCAAGCGAGGTGCGGTCATAATCTAAACATAGCTTGTTACAGTTTAATGATTACTGAATTTAAAGACCTTATAACATTTTCTCTGATATAGTTTGTACACTAAAGTTATGTTTCCTGTTATACTTAAAATGAAATATTAAGATGTTATAAGTTGTATTGACAATATTGTTAATGTAATTATAATTACTAGGTCAAAATAATTAATAAACAGCTGTTGACAAAGTTGCATATAAGCAATCAGCTTTGTATTCAGCTATCTACAAGAACTTGTCATATTTAAGTAGCTATCTGCTTTATATTTGTAACATTTTGTTGTTGAAAAGAGCAACTGCTGAGTTTCTTGCCGGCTCTTCTCAGCAGAATCAGCTTTCCGAACCGGTGGTAGAATCATGATGTAACAAGAGCCACAAGTTGGCTTCTATAAAATTAATAATGTTGAATTGAATTAATTATTGTATAAAATTATATTTTCTATTAATTACATTGTTACATACATTCAAAATTGAAATAAAGAAGGGATGTAGTAAATGTGCCTGCGGTCAGTCTGTGACGAAGCCTCTTGGAAGGTAGTTGTTGTGTTGACACTGTGCAAGCATGTTTATAATTCCGATATAAAGAACAGGTGTTTTATTTAAACACCACAATAATAAAAGTTGTTTTTGATTTATGAATTTATCTCTGAACTAGCTGACTCACGCGACTTCGTCCGCGTGAATTAAGTTTTTAAGAATCCCGCAATTCACCTTCAACAGTACCTAAATCCCAACGGCTTAAGAGTGCAGTACCCTGTATCATAAGGGTTGAGGGTTGGGACTTGGAGTACAATGATGAAGTCGGTGCTTGGTGCAATATCAAATCACCATCAATACAATATCAAATCACTATCAAAAATTCTTGAATCCTCACAGCTTAGGAGTGCATTAACCTGCATCATCAAGGTTGAGGGTTGGGACCTGGTATCCAATCATGAAGTCGTTGCTTGGCACTCACAATATGATTTCACAATCAGCAGTTTCTGAATCCCTATGGTTTATGGTGGTTATGGTTTATGGTTTAGGACTGCTGAATCATCAGGGTTTAAACCTCGAATATTTACGGGACCAATCTTTAAAGTGCGTCCTTTTTTAAAAAAAAGAATGAATGAAATCGGACTACGCATTATTAATGAATTACAACTAAGTACACATTTTGACTTTCATCCCCTCTTCCAAGGGAACCGTGCTGAATTTTGGGATAAAAAGTATTCTATGTCCTACCTCGTAGTATGACCTTAAATCAAGCCTATTCAAACAAACAAATAAACAAATCTTTCCACTTTATATTATTAGTATAGATATTGAATGGCATACGGAACGTAATAATTTTGGCGCAACCTGTATCAAAATTAGTTCCCATCCCAACCATCTGTAAGTAAGCTGATCAATAGTTTCAATAGTGAGATCCATGTTCCCACGTTTGGCGCGTGGGCACCGAACCACTCCTCATGGGAAGGTATAAAGTATCGCGAATCGCGATTGATTACACACCACTGCATCCCTGAATAAAACTTCCCGATCGCTTCATATGATAGTGGTGTAAATGATCAGACCACTTTGTGTTGACCTCGCCTACCCTCATTTTTGCTTTCAGGTCTATGTAAATAATTTTATTTTTCTTTTATCAACAAATCCGTAATGGAGTATGAGGAGTATAATCTGTAGTACAATATAAGCTACTAGATGGCAGTTAAAAAAACGTAAATGTGCAAAAGTGAAGCGGGGAAGAGAGGAAGAAAAACGCGCGAGTTTTTTCGAAACTTAATGAATCTTAACTAAAAATATTTTATAATAAGTCGATGATATCGACTAACTGGGACTAAAGTGGACTGTTTAATTTAAAAAATACACTTCTGTATGCCACACATTAATCATTTAATATACTTACCGTTATGGTATATGCACGGTTTTACAAGCATATTTTACTGAAGTTTCTTAAACAATTGCGTTTCCAAATAATCTCCTTACAAGGTAACTCGGGGAGTTACAAAGAATTTTCTTAAAACCTTTTTTCTTCTCAAGGATCAAAGGTTCCTATTTTCTTATTCTGCCATAGCCAGGTCTTGTTCCTTGAGCTCTCTGAATTATAAATACACAACGGAGTTCAGTTAAAATGCTCGTTTGGTTTGACCAATTTAAAATTTTTATGGTAGGTAAGTACTAAATACAGGACCGAACAATAATTTTTATACAGCAGAAGTTCAACAAAATCTGGTCGTATCATTTTAATAAAGCGATGAGCTTATCACCGCCATCTGTGTGCCCTCGGCACAATGACGGATCATCCCGTAATGCGGACAGGGAAAAAACACAGAGCATTGTAAATTTTTTTTAGGTTCTCTATTCCGGGTTATTGTTGTTTGTAATTCATGGGGCTTTTTAAGCTAATGATACGATTTTATCTACTGCATCAATGCTGGTGTACATTGATACAACCGGTACCTGGCTGATAAGGATCTGTTTCGCATCGGGCCTGGTGATTTTTCAATGAGAAACTTTTTTAAGGGAATAATAATTTGTCTGTTCCTGTTTTAAGCAAAATGAGTTAGTACCTACTTGAGTCCTCTATCTTTGAAATTTTAAAATAACTCGGAGTTCACATCATGGGATTAGCCATCAATGGCGTAGGTACCTACTCTATCGTTTACGTGAACCGTTGCGGAATCATGGGAATTATATGCACCGGGATTGTCTAAAAATTATAGCTTCAGTGTGACGATCGTAATCAGCTCTGATTGGCCCTGAAGGAGAGCCTTGGAGAGCACGTAAAGCAATTCTGCGCCTGATCTCTTTTTATTTCCGGATCTCTCAGATCTCCGTTCCATCGGGCTATGTGAGTCAGGGAATGGAAAGTGCACCTTTGTTTGTGCACACACTTGTGCACTATAATATCTCCCGAGGAGATAGCACAGAGCACTGCTCGGTGGATATTGGCTCCCGTTGCCGATTTTTCATAAGCGTTTTGTATAGAATTGGTTTCTTATCTGTGTACATAGGAAGTAAGAACCTAACGTAAAAACTTACGATGCACTATAAGATTACATTGATAAGTTTCACAATGATTTTTGGGCTCAATTTGCGCAAATGGGCATTGTTTATGTTTGTATACGCAAGGACAATAATAAGAGGGCCATAAAGGCGCTGCCACACGACGGATATCAGCCGATCTGCGTGGCTCAATGGAGGTTATTTACATAGCAATAAGGCGAAGATAGCGTCGCGTCGCGTCGGTAGCTGTTATACGCGGAGAGCGAGCGGCTCCAAAGACTAAGCTGTTTCTATTGATCAGTATAAATAATATTAGGTAAAATTTAGTTTGATTAAAATGAGAAGGTATTCTATTGAAGTTTTAGATGACCACATTAGTTTTATGAAACTCAAATTCCAAATTATTCATTTCATTCAGGCCAAGTTGGGGCTTTTTATGACAAGTCAATACTACCATATTGACATGACTAAAGACTTGGAAAAAACAATCATTGCATTTACTTAAAAATTTAGTTTTTCTTAATATTAAGTATATATTTAAAAATTTATTATGTACTAGCGGTCGCCCGCGACTTCGTCCACGTATAATTTCTGATTTTCTATGAGATTATAAAAAGATAAATTTTCCCGCTGCAAGAAGCCTATCAAAAAAAGTCCTACCGCTATTTTAAATAAAAATCATTAAAGCTTTTCCATTCAAATTTCATCCCCTATTTACCCCCCACCCCCCACCACCCATAAGAGGGGATTTTTCAAAATAACCTATACAGGTTTTTATTATTTACAGCTAGTCACCTAAATCGCGATTTTCAAACCTCAAACTTAAACTCTCAAATTAAAACTTTCCTATATAAACTATCATCCCCTATTTTACCACCCAAGGGGGGATTTTCCAAAATAACTTAAACAAATCTTTATTATTTAAAGTTGATAATCTAAATGCCGATTTTCATATGTCTAACTTCAAAAACATAGGACTTTCATATAACCTTCGAAACCCCATTTTACCCCCTTAGGGGAGGATTTTCTCAAATTCGTTTCTTAGCTGACACCTACCCTTTAGAAAGAACCTATGTTCCAAATTTCAAGTTAACAATAACAATAATTAAAACTTTCCTATAAAAACTTTCATCCCTTATTTTACCACCCTTAAGGGGGGATTCTCCAAAATAACTTATACAAATCTTTATTATTTAAAGTTAGTAATCTAAATGCCGATTTTCATATGTCTAACTTCAAAAACTTTCATATAACCATCGAAATTCCATTTCACCCCCTTAGGGGGGGATTTTCTCAAAACCGTTTCTTAGCTGACACCTACCCCCTAGAAATAACCTACATTCGAAATTTCAAGTTTGTAGGTTTTATAGTTCCTGAGATTTCGTGATGAGTCAGTGACCTTTCGCTTTTATATATATAGATTTTCATAATGACTTCAATATTTGTTATATAATTTGGAATTAGTAATTCTTATTGCATTAAAATACAGTTGCATTTACCTACATGATGTGAGGATAATTTTTAGGGTTCCGTACCCAAAGGGTACCAACGGTACCCTATTACTAAGCCTACGCTGTCCGTCCGTCCGTCCGTCCGTCCGTCCGTCTGTCAGCGGGCTGTATCTCGTAAACCGTAATAGATAGACAGATGAAATTTTCACATATTATGTATTTCTATTGCCGCTATAACAACAAATAATAAAAATTAAATTAAATTAAAAAAATTAAATTAAAATATTTCCATGGGTACATGGATATATTTTTAATTTTTTTTAACGGAACCCTAAAAGAGCGAGGCCCGACTCGCACTTGGCCGATTTTATTTGATTAAATGAAATTTAAAAAGTATTTACTAAGTATTATATTTATTAATTACTTAGTCGGCAAACGGGCGAAAAATAACAAATTTAAATTTAAAAAAATGCTATAACTAGTAAATAGCCTTATGAACTATTTTTTATTATATTCTGCTGTTAACATTAGGTTACGTAAAATATATACGAGCTCCACACTTACATAAATAATTAGCGATACTTGTATTCAGCATTACCACCAAGCTGTAAAAATCTTGGCTCAATTGTCACTGCAGTTTCGGTTATCAACTCTTTGCCCATTGTCTCTGTTATTGCCTGTGTGCACGCGGCTTATGGTCGGAGAGAAAATGAACTGGGGTGTCAGGAAAATAAAGAGTCTTTAAACAACCTCGCCTGATTTATCCGCGGAAGGTAAAAACGTATCGGATAGATCTCATTGGAGTTGGAAACCAAAATATTTCCCTAGGCATTGCAAGTCGAAAGAGGGATAATTTAGTTTTTCACAACGGTTTGTAGGCGACAAACTGGCAACGGTTCTAAAAAGTTGAGTTTTCGAAACTATTGATCATTTTAAACCTACTTCTGAACTAATCTACTGTTTTCTACCGGCCGATTTCACCAAAGTAAAATAAGTCTTATCCGAGCGTAATTTTGATATTTTGACAGTTTTTGTATTGAAAATCTGTCAAAATATCAAATTTTCGCTCGGATAAGACTTATTTTACTTTGGTGAAATCGGCCCTAAGACTAATATTTTTGATCGGGCACTACCGTATTTTGAAGTCGCGGGGATAAACTTATAAAATATTTAACTCTTATATTGGCAAGACTAAAAATATAAATAAAACATTTGTTTTATGCATTTTCTTTGTTTATGATATTCTGGGCTTAATAAAATTATTTAAACTAGTGGTTCGCCCCGAACTGAGACGGTATCCCATGATTATTCATTCAATCGATACATATGATAACCAAAACTGACATTGTTATTATGCCCGTTTTCACCAAACATACCTAAATCATCCCCTAAGTAGGAGTCTCTTTACGTAGGTAGCTCCTAAATACAATCCTAAGTCCTAACATCCGTCCCAATGTCCTTTTAGGTGTCCCGTACAGGATCGTGATAAATAAGTTGACAGAAATCATCACCTAACTTATCATAGGTAGCCCGTAAAGGTTATAGGGAACGTTAGTGAAAACATTGAATTATTATGTAGGTACTAACGAGTGAAACCGGGTTACGGGCATCTGTACAAATCGTCATCTATCGACGCGAATAGAAAATATACAAAATGTAGTAATTAATAGTTTATTGAAGTTTGATATTTAACTAAAAAATAATTTTAATTGAATAATATGGTATTATATTATATGTAACTAAATAATAATGGTCGACGCAAAACTGTTTTTGGGATAGGTCGTAGTCGTAACTCCTAGTTCCATGGAATAGTTAATGACTGCGCCATCTATTAGCATTATTGTGAAGCTATGTTGATGCTATATGAATTACTGATGTACATTAAAAATTAAATAATCTCGTTTCTTTATAATATTCATATAATTTTAGTATATGTTGTTCAAGTACAGGATATAAGTGAAATAAAAAAATAAAATCAGCTTGAAAATACATAGACGATTCTGCTAGAGAGCGTCTTCAAGCGAGCGTATTAAATCTCCACTTTGAAAGCCCCCCATTTCGTCAATTTTAAGGGAAAAATTAAAAAAAATATATTTTTGTACTCGGTTTGAAATTATCTTTAAAATGATATGTAACAATGTTATGTAACGCGATAATTTTTTTTTTACTTTGCATTCACTTCTATGAGAGCCCCCCTGAAATAAAGGTTTTTACAATTTTTTATGCAATATTCGGCTGAAGGCCATCGGTTTACATATTATATCTAAATTTGAAGTAATTACGTTCAGTAATTCAAAAGTTATAAGGCTCTGACAGACGGACGGACGGACGGACGGACGGACGGACAAGTGCAAATTCACTCTAGTAGACTCAGAGACCTCGCTTCGCTCGGTCAATAAATATATGATTTTCCTTTTCCGAGAAAATTAACTGAGGGACCTCAGGATACGATGCCGATTATTGTACGAAAGACTGATACTCCTTCACGGGTGCCGTAGTGCACGTTGCCGAGTAATCAAAAAACAATTATTTAAAAAAAAATGTACTGACAACGCGTTACTTGACACCCGGTTGTACAATTAATGTCTAAATATCGGAGTTAGCATTTATGACGTTTGACCCCGGTTTACGGGTCACCCATCGCATTGCCACCGTAGCGAAGCGATTTGTATGGAAATTTGGTAAAACGTCTCATTCGGGTGTCACAGTTACCGGTGCCATTTGATGGTATAATTTGGGACGCACGTAAACCAGATTTATGTTTGTTTGGCCCCTCTCTTTATTGAATATGGTGTTCATTTGTGTGTGTGTATTGCTTCTGTGACAATATAAATTTCTATGCGTGTGGACTGTTCATGTTTATAATAACAAATAGTTTTACGACGTAACATTTGAGTGTTCGTATAGATATACTTATCTCTTTTATGATGATCTTGCCTGTGAATGTGATAGCCTAGTATGAAAGTTAAGAATTCTGCCTCCTTTACATGTACTTACGAGGTTCGATCCCAGAGACGCATCTCAGATTTGTCATTTATATGTCTTATTAGCAAATAAATATAAATAATATAAATATACTTTAACGTTGTAGGAAAACATCGTGAGCAAGCATTTTCCCTAACGGAACCCCTTCACATTCGAGAGGTGACCTGTATCCAGCTGTTGTGGACCGGTGAAAGATTGACATCCTGAGATATGCAGCACTTAAAAAATGACATGTTTCAACGATGAAAGTATTAATATTTACTCGTGTGGTATTAATCTCTTATTACTCGGAAAATTTTGCTGTCTAAAACCAGTAATAAGCAAAAGTCGTTTTTGCTCACCCAGTGAGAAAATGAGTTTTGAATTTAGGACACTCTTGATTGACATTTCTTCAATTCATTGTCTCAAGAAAAGTTCGAAATGTTGTATAATTATAATATTTGTGTAATTATATCATTTTATTTCATGAACATTTTAAAATAATTAAAACTGTCTATTTTATTATTTAAAGTTTATAGTATTGATTTTTATGTTCTGTTGAATTAAAATGTGTTTTCTTACATCTTGTATTTTTCGCTATTGAGGTGAGAAGTATGTATTTAACACACAATAGAATTAATGTTTTTGTTTCTTGTGTTGTGGCTTTGAATCCCTCACTACACTCAGGATTCTAAATTAGAATCTTTCGCCCACTCGGGGTTCAAATTAGGCACTCGCAACAAAATAAACATTGCTATCTTGTTGAACAAATACCTAACTATTACCTTCAGCACAAATTGCAATAACTTTCCTCAATAAATTAAAAGCCGATGTCGGGCATTAATTGATGCGCGACAATTGGCCAACTATTGCTGTTGCCGTCAACCTGCCCGCTTGTTAGTTGTATACGCTTTTCAAACAATTTTTTTACACTGCAAATTCACAAATAGTCTCAATACATAACGGTTAAACTTTGACTGAAAACTGAAAGGTCGATGGTTCAATCCCCACCCGTATACGTATGCTTAACCTACGCTAATTTGGAAGGAAAGAGGTGAAGAGGGAAATATTAGTCAAGTTAGGCATGGCTGTTATAATTAAAAAAAAGGTTAAAAAAATACATAATATTGCATTGTTTCATGGTGCGGCTACATTATCGTGCGAACGTTCGTGTCGAGTTATCGCGATAAATGAGGTGTCTCATTCTATCATAGCTACATTATCGTGCGAGTTCACCAGAACTCATTCGCGTCATAACGAACTACCCGGCTACACTTGTCGCGATAATGCGAACATTCGCCGAATTCCGATAATGTAGCTGTAGATTTATAGCCGCAAAGTCGCGATACGAATACGATTACGTACAGATACGATAGAAATAAATATTTCCCAGAATTGTCTTAAGGATGATTATATGGGTCTGCCCGCGAAATTCAAATTTAATTTGGTTTTTCGCAATTTGTAAACTAATACGACAAACTAACCTAATGGCATTCTAATTGCGCCAGTAGAATTATCATCTTCACAGGTTTACATAAAAATCCTTAGAAACTTTCGCATTTATAATATTAGCAGGAATTAGCATAGGATATTAGTAATTTAGTATGGATTAAGTGTTCATAATAGTTAAAGTAGATAATTGATATGACGTACGCTCACAGCGATACATCACAGTGCAAAACACAAAGAGCCCATAAAATGTCCCTCTCCACACATTCAATAAAGCGAGGCAAACAAACATAAATCTGGTTTTACGTCCGTCCCGAATTATACCATCAAGTGATATAGGTAACGATGACGTCCACATCACAAATCCTTAACTAATTTATTCCTTAAATAATTTATAATAAATTATTTTTAAAAAACCGACTTCAAACTCCCGCTCCACTATACAAAGTATACAATTTATTGGTGATATTTTAAAAACCGCTCGACTGATTTCGGTAAAATATACATAATTAATTAATTATGTATGTGGGACCACCTGGGAAGTATACACTTTGAAACACAAAAAGAATTTCTCAAATCGGTTCAGGCGTCTTCGAGTAATCGGTTAACATACGTAAAGAAAAAGATTCCGACGAATTGAGAACCTCTTCTCCTTTTTTGAAGTCGGTTAAAAATAACAATTCGGCAAGTTAATACACACACACACACACATAGTTCACCAGGCTGGCCAAGACAGTGCGGATAAGCAGTCTTCACACACCTTTGAGAACGTTATAGAAAACTCTCAGGCATGCAGGTTTCCCCTCGATGTTTTCCAACCCTTAAAACGAGTGATCTTAATAATCAACGCACATAACTCTGAGAAGTACGCTGCGTCATCACTGATGACCAAATTGATATTAAACATCGAGCCCCAGAAAGGGACAATCGATCTGCCTCGGCTTCGTACAGCGTTGTCTCCGTCACACAGGTCGCACAGAGCGACACAAGTCACATTGGGTATGAATGACGAGACGATGCTCTATTAAATTGTCTGACGAATTATCTCTCCCTGGGAAATAAGTCTCTTGCAAAGATGTCCACAGAACACGTTTTGGTGCCGCTTTTATCCAGTGGCTGATATTGACTCGCTTGTTAGTGGCCGTCCACCTAGCAGGCGGTAGTGCAATGCTGCGGGCACCAGTGTAGGGCACCTTTGAGCACCTTGGGAGTCAAGAGTCTATCAATTCTGTCGAAATAATTGAACCCATTCTTATCCTTTGGCATAGAGCTGTCATAGACAAGTTTTCCTCTGTAACACGTACGCCAGCTACTTCCTTTTATCTATCTGCTGTTCTTAATTTTGACCTGAGTATTTGAACATTGTAATTTAATAATAATTGTAATGACGTGTATTGTACTTTTATATTTGCTGAGAAATATAGAAGACAGTAGTGAGAATTTATTTTATATGCTACCACACCGCCTGTGAGCTGCGCCCTTCCGCTGAGATCCACCTTCATCCTCAACAGATTAGAACCTATGTCTTCCCGCCAATTGCCACTACAACTACTTCGTAACTTGATGATCTTTGTCAGTGATTCTAGTTCTCCTACGGATCTTCAGATTTTAGATTTAATCCTACAGTTATACTCCGAGCATCGCAATCGATTAATGATGCCAGGTAATTCAAATTTAAGCTCAGAAATGCTACTAATATGTTCGCAGCTGCAGCACAGATCGGAGCGCGCATGCAAATGCAGGGGGCTGTGAACGCGCAGTTGGCTGCATTGTGCCGCCGCCCCGCGCCCCGCGCCATGCCCCCCGCATCCCGCGAGAGTTTGTTTTTCGGGGCAAATAGCTATAGGCTTGATAATGGCCTCGCGGGCTGAGTTACTAAGCTGCAGTATGCTCTACTTATTTTTTTGACGATTTTGAACTCTTCAAATACAAAAGGCAAAGATCGCGTTGGTAGGTACCAACTATTGCTGCAATTTACAAATATAACGCACAGTGGTTCTGCTTTATTAATAGCTACTCACGAGTTTATTTTTAATATGCGCTACTTCAAATATTGTTGTTCCTTGTGTGCTAGCGACTTCGTCTTCAATAGGATTAAGTTTTTAATTCCATAATAATATTAGCTATATCTGTGCCAAGTTTTATCAATATCGGTCAAGCAGTTGAATTAGGTTGCAGGCACGTACGATAGACGGATCAACTATATATAAAGTTTAAGCATAGTTTGATGCACTGCTCAGGAAATCCGTTAACAAGATCAGAATTTAGATAAAAAACAGATTTTGAAGTAATATTTTCAAGTCATCACACACATGTTAAAACCATCTCGTAAAAAATAAACAGACATTAAAGCAAGTTCAAGCAAGTTCACACTGCCCACAATAGATGGCGTTAGTAAATTTTGCCGCAAATGTTTTGTTCAGAATTTTTCTTCTATAAAACTTCGTTCCAAAAATTAAAAAAAAGAATCTGATCTGAAATCAGGATTCGAACCCCCGAACCAGAAGATTCACTCCTTCGTTTAGCCGCTACGCCACCAAAGCTATGGTCGAATGTGTGTAAAAAAGTGTCTCCTCCGACGCACGACTGGAGTTTACGCGCGACGCTATATCCTTCTCTATGCGCGCGACTCGGGTCCGAGCGCGCCCCGACCGACTTTCGCTTCGGGGACCCGATCGCTACGCGCTCGACTACCCGAAGTGAAAGCTCTTTCGCACGAAAACCAACCTTATTTACTCAACGTTAGGGTAGAAATTTCAACGTTGTGAAAAACGTAACGAGGTCATTGATAAATTGATTTTACTGCCCGAATTTTTCTCATACCGGGCTGCTAAAATCGATTCTTAAGGAGTAAACTCCAATAAACGAAGGCAACAAGTGCCGTGACGGAAAATTCTTACTCTTTTTTCGCCTAGCAATAAGGGTCGTGACGGAAGAAAATTCTTACACTTTTTTTCGCCTAGCCTCCATCCGTAAAACCGTCCGTAAAGGAACTTCGTTCTAAAATGAAAAATAAAAAGTAGAGTACACACCGTGCCAGCGCATTTGTTCCACAGTGGCGGATGGGTTTTGATTTTTGTAGTTTCGTATTATTTGCGTATTTATCCGCCCGACGCCCGGCGATACATTTATTTGCCCTCCCTTCCCCCCGTGCCCCCCTCGATTGATCGCGATATCATTGCGATAATAGGGACAGCGCGATCGACGCGCGGTTCCGTCACGCGGGAAAAATATGGCGGCCGTGCCAGCCGACCGTGTACCCCATGGTAGGTAGGAAATAGATGGAGATGAAGTATATAAAGTAACTACTAGTCAAGCCGGGTGCCATCCGCCATTTTATGAGCCTTATGTACAACACATTATGTATTCACTCTTATTGGTTGAACTTCAGCTGTCAGCCTGTCAAGTAGTTGCGTGTTATTGGATTTGTGTCAATGGAGTATCGACTTGTCGATATTATTATAGGTGACGTTATACGACTTGAATAAATTCTAATGCATTAGGTACTGCTCATCACCATATTATCAGATAATACAAGAAGTTTGGTGTTTATAGTGGAAATTTATATCATTTGTCCGGTTATTTTAATACTTCACATAAATAATAAATGCTAGAATCTAATACCTCTATATAATAGATGATAATGTCCGTGTTTTCTGCTGTCGTTTCCGGCTAGTGAAAACTTAAAGAAAAAAATGGATGGGTGCTATAGGCGTGGAAAATATAAATATAACACACATCCCTCTACATAAAATATGAAAAGATCGTGTGATACATTTCTTTTCTGCGGTAAGAGCAAGAGGTGGATTTAATAATAATCCCTGTGCAATTCAATTACCGATTTTAACCGATTTTTATAAAACTTCGTAACTATCTGTAATTTGGTCCAACTTAAAAGATAGGATAGTTTTTGAATTGGGATAGTTTATTTGTTTTATTTATATAGATAAGAAGCGGTACGAAGTTCGCTGGGTCAGCTAGTAATATATATAAATTACGTGTCACGTTATTTGTCCACGATGGACTCCTAAACTATTTAACTTGTGTGATAATAATATATTGTGTGATATAAAATTAAATTTAAATTAAAGTGATTTTGATCAAACTTCGTTACTATCTGTAATTTAGTCCAATTTGAAAGATAGGATAGTTTTTTTTGATTAGGATAGTTTATTTGTTTTATTTATATAAAATATAAGTTGGCGGTACGAAGTTCGCCGGGTCAACTAGTATTCTATATTTGTTTATTTATATGTAGGGCATGCAGATAGCTGTCTCATGCTAAGCACGTCATGTTTCGACTCTACCACCGCTTATAGAAAGAAATTCTACTACTATGAGCCAGCAAGTTGCTCTTTTAATGAAAAGAAATAGTGGTTTATAATTAACAAACGATTGATACATATTATAATTTATAAATGAGTACTTTTTTATATATGGTGATCTCTTTCAATTTCACAAAACGGCAGCGAAACTGTTTGGATATTCCAAGATCTTTAAAAACCTAAATCCACGCGAATAATATGTACTTACCTGATAGAGTACAAACGTACGTTACGTAATTATTATAACCTATAAATACTACGTATACATAAATGCTTGATTATCGCTTCACTCCTTATCGATGTCGATAGTTTCGAAGCACACTCCCTAATGGGCGGCCATTTTATGAGTTTTTTTCTGTAGGTATGCACCCGATTTTTGTAGGTAAGGCACCTCCATGTATTTGCTACCTTCATGGTGTACCCACACTATTGTGTCCGGCTACTTGTCTTCTGTTGTGGTATTCTCTAAAAATGATTCATTGTAACGATCACAAAAACCTCTGGTTGGCTGGTACTCTCCCGCTATTGGTTAAAATTCATTGTTGCAGAAAGAACAAGATAAATTCAGCCAATCACCGCAATTGAAACTGTAGTGATGATGGATGCAGCTTTTTAACCGACTTCAAAAAAGGAGGTTATTAATTCGTCGGAATCTTTTTTTTATCTGTGTTCACCGATTACTCGAAGACGCCTCAACCGATTTGGAAAATTAGTTCTTTGTTTGAAAGGGTATACTTCCCAGGTGGTCACATATAATTTACATCGAAATCGGTTTAGCGATTTTTAAAATATCAACAATAAATTATATATTTTGTATAGGTAACGGCGCGGGAGTTTGAAGCCGGTTTTTTAAAAATATTTTTTTATATTAAATTATACGGAATCGACACACTGTGTACTGCATTTTGAAGTAGAAAAAGTTGCAAAGCTGAAATATGGCTCAAAGAACTGATGGACAATCAAGGTCCCAAGGTGCTTGAATGGCTAGCCCGCACTGGAAGGTTTCTCCAGCGGAAAACTAGCGGCCGTTGGTTACAGGCGGCATAAAATCGTCTTCTGTGGTGATAAATTTAATAGACAGGCAAAAAATTCTAGCATAATTACGCTTTAATTAAAGGGCAAACCAAACACTTTTTCACATTTATGTAGGTGCCTATCAATAAGATGTCTTGTAATAAAAAAAGGGCAATAAAATAACAAACACCTACATACCTAAATAAAATATTTCAAAGTATCACCCACAAAGTTATTTTGAAATTGTATTAACTGCGAAATGTCACACCAATCCATCACAGTAAAACACCTTTCGGGTAAGTCGGTGGCATAAATACTTCTAGCCAAAAAACATGCAAATAATCTTTCAAAGCGGACAGTACAGACGTATGCTAATGACCTGAAACATAATAGCATAATATGTAAATTAGCCGAGTAAATGATAAAAAGACTAACTTAAAACGTTACGGTTAAACTCTAACCAAATATTATTCGTGAAAAAAAAAGATTTGTCATGAAGCGCACGTTGTCGGTTATCAATTTAAAAGTCGCCATTATGCATATAATGCTGGGGGGCGAAATAAAACATTTCAATTTGGTGATCCGGTTACGGCCCCTGTTTCCAATTCTGCATTATGGGTCTGCGAGACCCCGTGTGCTACTAGTTTGGTGTACAGTCGGGGACGAATTCCTACTTCCCTTACTAATCCTACTAATATTATTAATGCGAAAGTCGACTAAGTTTTTGGAACGAAGTTCCTTTTCGGACGGTTTGGCGGGTGGAGGCTGGGTGAAAAAAGTGTAAGAATTTTCCGTCACGACTTACACACGGGCCGTCATATCTTTGGTGGCGTAGCCACAGAATATATAATAGTACGCGTAGCGTAAACAAAGGAGTGAAACTATCGGTTGGGGGGTTCGAATACTGACTTCAGATTATTAGTTTTTATTTTATTTATTTTTATATATCTTGACTCTCACACCCGCGTACAATATAAATACATATAAAACCAAAGGGAAATATAATAAACATAAATATATACACATATAATAAACTTACACATACATTACATAAATAAATACTTGTAGCGGGCGGAGGATTACGCCCCGGCAGGGGAGACCAGACGGCCGGGGGTCAGGGCGACAGGCTGAGAAACCGACGGACTATCCTAGCCGAGTCTAGCAACACCGCTTTCTGCATCTTGGCCGCGAGCGAACTGCCACGGAACCCCAGTCGCCTCAGATGGTGAGCGAGGCTGACTGGGATCAACCCATTCGCAGAAATGACGATTGGGATGATTTCAGTGGACTCCACATGCCACATGCTGGCAACCTCGTGAGCCAGATCTAGATATTTTCGTTTTTTCTCCGTCTCCGCTCTCACGAGGTTTTCATCATGTGGGATGGTGATGTCCACTAAAAACACCCTCGACTGTGCCCGGTCCATCAGCACGATGTCAGGATTATTAGCAAGAATAGTCCTGTCCGTGATGATGGACCGGTCCCAATAGAGCCGGACTCCGTCATTCTCGAGTACTGGCACCGGTGTGTACCTATAGTACGGCACTCTCTCATCCAGGAGACCGTACTTCAGAACAAGCTCTTGGTGAAGGATTTTGGCCGCTTGGTTATAAATGTCTGTGCAGATACTCAGTGTTAGCAAGAGCCGAATTTAATTATTATTTATATTATTTTTATTATCTATATATTATGACTCTCACACCCGCATACAAAATAAATAGATATAGGGCCAAAAAGTATTATAAACATAAATATATACACACAGATAAATAAACTTACACATAGATTACATAAATAAATACTTGTAGCGGGCGGAGGATTACGCCCCGGCAGGGGAGACCAGACGGCCGGGGGTCAGGGCGACAGGCTGAGAAACCGACGGACTATCCTAGCCGAGTCCAGCAACACCGCTTTCTGCATCTTGGCCGCGAGCGAACTGCCACGGAACCCCAGCCGCCTCAGATGGTGAGCGAGGCTGACTGGGATCAACCCATTCGCAGAAATGACGATTGGGATGGTTTCAGTGGACTCCACATGCCACATGCCAGTAACCTCGTGAGCCAGATCTAGATACTTTCGTTTTTTCTCTGTCTCCGCTCTCACGAGGTTCTCGTCATGTGGGATGGTGATGTCCACTAAAAACACCCTCGACTGTGCCCGGTCCATCAGCACGATGTCAGGCTTATTCGCCAGAATCGTCCTGTCCGTGATGATGGACCGGTCCCAATAGAGCCGGACTCCGTCACGCTCAAGTACCGGCACCGGTGTGTACCTATAGTACGGCACTCTCTCATCCAGGAGACCGTACTTCAGAGCAAGCTCTTGGTGAAGGATTTTGGCCGCTTGGTTGTGTCTGTGCAGATACTCAGTGTTAGCAAGAGCCGAACATCCCGAGAGCACATGCCTGAGTGACTCACCGGGATGGCGACACGCTCGACAGATGTCGTGAGTGCCATCCTTCAGGATGTACTTTCGGTAGTTCCGCGTCTTAACCACCTGATCTTGTATTGCACACACAAAACCTTCGGTTTCCCCAAAGAGGTCAC
This sequence comes from Oeneis ivallda, assembly GCA_029955525.1. Lineage (NCBI taxonomy): Eukaryota > Metazoa > Arthropoda > Insecta > Lepidoptera > Nymphalidae > Oeneis > Oeneis ivallda. The sequence continues at coordinate 8,533,576 of JARPMR010000019.1, forward strand.
CGAAGCGCAGCCATTGCACGGACGCTTTTTTATCTACGTGAGGCTCATTAAGAGCTTTAAAAAAGCGTCCATGCAACTCCCTCTCCTTCCATACGGCCTCCCGGTCAGAGGTGCTTAGTACCACCGGTTTCTGCCACTCGAGTTTGGCCAAAGATAGGGGAGTGAGTCCTTTATCACATTCTATGACGTCTCTATGCATTGGACACTCCCTCTTCGTCTCAAAGTAGGTTCTGAGGCTGGATATCTCCCGATTATGCATGGTCTTGATGCTTAATATGCCTCGACCACCACATTTTCGGGGTATATACAACCTCATAACAGACGATTTGGGGTGGTGCATGCGGTAGAGAGTCATAGTCGTGCGGACTTTTCTATCCAGTGCGTCTAGTTCGGTCTGAGTCCATCTGAGTACGCCAAAGGTGTACATGAGAACGGGCATGACCCAGCCGTTATATGCTCGGACCTTATTGGCGCCCGACAAATAGCTTTTACAAACTTTTGTCAGGCGGCCAAAAAAGACCTCGCAAACTGACTGTTTCACGTCCACCTCCTTTACCCCCACGGATTGTGACATACCCAGATACCGGTATGACTCAGCTTCAGAGAGGGTCCTGATGTTGGATGGCTCGAGATTGATCTCGGCCGAATGAGTAACCTGTCCCCTCTCCACATGTAAGACCGCACACTTGTCTAGTCCAAGCTCCATCCTGATGGAGTTACTGAGCTCAGTGGTGATATTCAGCAACTCCCTCAGGCGGGTGGCATTGGGTGCTAGCAGCTTTAGGTCATCCATGTAGAGAAGGTGAGGCACTTTTGTCCCTCCTCTCCGAAACTGAAAGCCTGTCCCTGATCTCTCCAGCAAAGAGCTGAGAGGGTTCAGCGACAGACAAAACCATAATGGACTCAGACAATCGCCCTGGAAGATACCCCGCCGTATCTTGATCCGGTCACCCGCAGCCGCCAACCGCTCGCCATGGAGACAAAGGATCGTACTCCATTGCCCCATACACTCTCCGAGGAAGTCTCGAACTGTACTATCGACTTTGTACAGCTCAAGGACCCTCAAGAGCCATGAATGGGGCACCGAGTCGAATGCCTTCTTATAGTCAATCCTTATTATTATTATTAATTTTATTATTATTTTGCTATTTATTTCGACTCTCACACCCGCGTACAAAATAAATATATATTAAGCCAAAGTAGAAATATAATAAACATAAATATAATATATACATATAATAAACTTACATATAGATTACATAAATAAATACTTGTAGCGGGCGGAGGATTACGCCCCGGCAGGGGAGACCAGACGGCCGGGGGTCAGGGCGACAGGCTGAGAAACCGACGGACTATATCCTAGCCGAGTCTAGCAACACCGCTTTCTGCATCTTGGCCGCGAGCGAACTGCCACGGAACCCCAGTCGCCTCAGATGGTGAGCGAGGCTGACTGGGATCAACCCATTCGCAGAAATGACGATTGGGATGGTTTCAGTGGACTCCACATGCCACATGCCAGTAACCTCGTGAGCCAGATCTAGATACTTTCGTTTTTTCTCTGTCTCCGCTCTCACGAGGTTCTCGTCATGTGGGATGGTGATGTCCACTAAAAACACCCTCGACTGTGCCCGGTCCATCAGCACGATGTCAGGCTTATTCGCCAGAATCGTCCTGTCCGTGATGATGGACCGGTCCCAATAGAGCCGGACTCCGTCACGCTCAAGTACCGGCACCGGTGTGTACCTATAGTACGGCACTCTCTCATCCAGGAGACCGTACTTCAGAGCAAGCTCTTGGTGAAGGATTTTGGCCGCTTGGTTGTGTCTGTGCAGATACTCAGTGTTAGCAAGAGCGGAACATCCCGAGAGCACATGCCTGAGTGACTCACCGGGATGGCGACACGCTCGACAGATGTCGTGAGTACCATCCTTCAGGATGTACTTTCGGTAGTTCCGCGTCTTAACCACCTGATCTTGTATTGCACACACAAAACCTTCGGTTTCCCCAAAAAGGTCACCGAAGCGCAGCCATTGCACGGACGCTTTTTTATCTACGTGAGGCTCATTAAGAGCTTTAAAAAAGCGTCCATGCAACTCCCTCTCCTTCCATACGGTCTCCCGGTCAGAGGTGCTTAGTACCACCGGTTTCTGCCACTCGAGTTTGGCCAAAGATAGGGGAGTGAGTCCTTTATCACATTCTATGACATCTCTATGCATTGGACACTCCCTCTTCGTCTCAAAGTAGGTTCTGAGGCTGGATATCTCCCGATTATGCATCGTCTTGACGCTTAATACGCCTCGACCACCACATTTTCGGGGTATATACAACCTCATAACAGACGATTTGGGGTGGTGCATGCGGTAGAGAGTCATAGTCGTGCGGACTTTTCTATCCAGTGCGTCTAGTTCGGTCTGAGTCCATCTGAGTACGCCAAAGGTGTACATGAGAACGGGCATGACCCAGCCGTTATATGCTCGGACCTTATTGGCGCCCGACAAATAGCTTTTACAAACTTTTGTCAGGCGGCCAAAAAAGACCTCGCAAACTGACTGTTCCACGTCCGCCTCCTTCACCCCCACGGATTGCGACATACCCAGATACCGGTATGACTCAGTTTCAGAGAGGGTCCTGATGTTGGATGGCTCGAGATTGATCTCGGCCAAATGAGTAACCTGTCCCCTCTCCACATGTAAGACCGCACACTTGTCTAGTCCAAGCTCCATCCTGATGGAGTTGCTAAACTCAGTGGTGATATTCAGCAACTCCCTCAGGCGGGTGGCATTGGGTGCTAGCAGCTTGAGGTCATCCATGTAGAGAAGGTGAGGCACTTTTGTTCCTCCTCTCCGAAACTGAAAGCCTGTCCCTGAACTCTCCAGCAAAGAGCTGAGAGGGTTCAGCGACAGACAAAACCATAATGGACTCAGACAATCGCCCTGGAAGATACCCCGCCGTATCTTGATCCGGTCACCCGCAGCCGCCAACCGCTCGCCATGGAGACAAAGGATCGTACTCCATTGCCCCATACACTCTCCGAGGAAGTCTCGAACTGTACTATCGACTTTGTACAGCTCAAGGACCCTCAAGAGCCATGAATGGGGCACCGAGTCGAATGCCTTTTTATAGTCAATCCAGGCGGCAGAGAAATTCCGGCGATTGCGTTTGACCAGTTGGCCCGCGACGGAGTCGATGAGAAGGAGCTCCTTAGTACCACGACCACCGCCCCGACATCCGTTCTGAGCCCCAGACATGATGTTGTTCTCGTCTACGTGACGGGAAATCTTAAGGCTCAGAACGGATGTCAATGTCTTATAGATGGTAGTAAGACATGTGATGGGGCGGTACTTAGCTGGGTCAGCAGTATCGGTTGACTTAGGAGCTAAATGAGTGATCCCGGTGGTGAAAAGGCTCGGGAGTGCCCTTTGCTCGAGAGCATCTTGGAATTGTCGAGCCAAAGTAGCATGGCAGAGCGAAAAACCCTTCAACCAGTAGTGATGCAGCCCATCGGGTCCCGGACTTTTCCAGTTCGGGGCCCGGCGCACCGCACCAGCTACATCCTCCGAAGAGATGGCAACGGGGTTCATCGGCTCTATTGAGGCACATGCTTCCTCAACCGCCGCAATCCAAGGGCCCTCCTCATGCTCCACCTCTCTTGACCATACATTTCGCCAAAAGGCGACGAGGTCAGCCGGGCTCGGCCGCTGAGAGGTAGAACAGACTGCTGGGCACTCCAGTTTTTTATAGAACCTTTTCTGATCACTCGAGAAGAGGCGATTTTGCTGAAAGCGCTCGACTCTTTCCGAGTATCGTCGAATGCGGTTCCCCCATGCAGCGATTTTCTGCTTCAGATCGTCGATGCGCTCCGTTAGTTTTTGGGCTATATCGGGCTGATCTAGCCGCACCCCGAGCCCATTAAAGGCTATTCTAACGGAGCGCACAATCCTTGGCCTAGTGTTGCCCGATCTGAAACTCTGCAGTCTGCCAATGAGAGCTCTGGCCAGGGTGATACGGTGTTCTATTCTCCTTTTCCAGGCTGGTTCCGTGCTGCGCCTTAGAGTAGCGCGTCCACGTTCCTGGGTCTTGACACCCATGAAACGGTGAACAGCTAAGGACAGCTAAGAACAGCTTATTATTTTTATTATTATTTTTATTATTATTAACTTATTATTAAAAGGAATTTTGTTCCAACCGAGTGTTCCACAACAGTCACGATTTTTTTTAAGTTTAGTTTTATAGGATGAATGGATCAAACCACAACGAATAAACCGATTTGGCTGAGGAATGGAGATATTATCTCATACCCAGGATCACATATTACGCTAAATTTTACCCGGGAAAATTAAACAATTCCCGCGGGAATTAAAAACTTTAATCCAGCAGATTAGTAAGTACTCATTATAAATGCAAAATCATGTTACTTTGTTGATTTGTACTTCAATCACGCCACAACACAGCAAAGGATCGACGTGATTTATTCTATGGGTATAGGTAGTTCAGGACCTGGAAAGAGACATAGGTTACTTTTTATTCTGGAAATTCGAAGAGGGGAATTTTAAAAACTAAATCCAAACGAATGAAGTCGCAGACCTCGGTTAGTAATTTATGCGAATGTGTGCTTGTTTGTTGGTTGCGTTTTCACGTTGCAGTTTAAGTGGTCTTGCTATGGTCTAGCTCTGAATATATTATTAGGTACAATATCTCAGAGATGGACAAAAGCTTGTTTTACACACGAAGACGAAATTGAGGACATCGGTTAGTAGAAGATATAAATAATAGAGGGGTTGTTTCAAATATATATGGAGCCTGGGCCAGGTATTTGTACGTTCTTTCAAAATGTTCGGGGACATAAAATAGTGATTATTTTTTCTTTATTTCTCAGGAAAAGGTCCTTTTTACGAGGTACAATGCGAAATTATTTTGCTAAATAAAAGCGCAACAACATGGCGTCCTTTTTTGACAATGACTCGTACCTACACTAGTCATGATGACGTTTACATAAAAATAACCATAATTGACTGCAATTGACATTTGACAAATTAAATTACACTTAGATGACGTATTGTCAGTATAAACAATAAACATAGACAACAAAAGCAGATGGATGCACTCCGATAGTTGCTATTCTACAATTATCAATTTTAATCGTTACCTCTGTATGCACTGTAAAACTGCAAAAAATAATAGTTATTTTAATTTCTATGATTTAATACTATTTTTGGTATAGCGTACAAGTACCTGGCCCAAGATTCTTCTTCTTGATCGCGTTCTTCATTTCTGAAGGTCGTGTCCGTAATTCAAGTTTTTCGTAACGGTGGTCACTAAAGCCTTCCACTCCTGTCGGTCCTCAGCCTTCCTTATTGCGGTCGTAAACGGGAGGCCAGTGAGTGTCTTGATCTGGTCCGACCAGCGGCTAGGTGATCGGCCGCGAGGTCTTTTGCCCTCCACCTTGCCTATGACTATCAGATTAAACAACCAATTTAACTTAAAAAAAAATTAATCTTATTCCTACTATTATAAATACTAATTTAAAAAGAAACAACCTCTAGTTTTCAGAGACTGAAGCTCTGAAAAATTTTGTCGATTCATTCATCGGCCAGTATCAGTTCTTTATTGTTTTTGTATCTTTCTTATTGAAAATAGTTATCATTTAACCAAATCTGTGGACCCTGTTTCTTACGTAAAATAGGTACCTCTGAAATAAAACCCAAAATAATAGCACTTAAAAATCACGAGTATAAAATGAGCACTTTTGTACCTGACTGTACCCGCAATGGTACCCAAAACGCAGTGTATGCTTGGTTAAGCCCGCGCCTCCCTGCCCGGTTACAAGAAAGGGGTAGTTAGCCGCTATTGTCTCACCGCCCCTGTACGGTTGCACTGGGGGTAGCCTGCCGGCAGAACAGGATAACTAGCAAGAAATTTATAATATTTAATTAATAAATAATTATTTATTTATTTGATTTATATACTGCCTGCATGATAGTGGTTGAACAACTTTAAATTACCCACACTCAGAAAATGACGTGTGTAGACAAGCATTCAGTAATGCACTTATATCGTATTCGTAATGTCTAATCTTGGTTTAATCCGCAATCAAAAATATGTTAAACTAGCTGATGCCCGCGACTTCGTACGCGTGGATTTAGTTTTTAAAATCTCTCGGGAACTCTTTGATTTTCAAGGATAAAAGTAACCTATGCCACTCTCCAGTTCCTCAACTATACCCATGCAAAAAATCACGTCAATTCGTAGCTCTGTTACAGCGTGATTGAAGGACAAACATCAACAAACACTTTTGCATTTATAATATTAGTATATGATACTAATTAGGTACCTAATTATTAGGTCTGCCAATTCACATTGGGCATTCACCATCCCAGCGTGGTGGGACTATGGCCTATAACCCTTCTCTGAGAGGAGACCTGGGCTCATTAGTGACTAGTGAGCCGTTGATGGGTTACAAAAATTCAAAAATGAATGGCTCTTATGATACGTCATGACTCTACCACCGCACCGATTCGGGAAGCGGATTCTGCTGAGAAGAGCCGTTAAGAAACTCAGTATTAGTTGCTCTTTTCAAAATAATCATTTTACAATATTATTATGTAGCTATTACACTGTAATAAGTGTTTTATAGGTACTATCTTGTGGGCAGCTGGACGCCAAGCCAATTTAACCCATGCAACTTTGTTAGAATAGAATATAATATTTCCGCAATGAAGGGAAGTTCCAAAAAAACCGGGCAGACAGAAAGTAGCCCCATTCCCGCCGGCGGGACGATTTTTTTATGTTTTATAATCACACCAGACAAAATAATTCAAGCTTCAATTTTTATCTTATTTTTTCGTACTTTTCAAATCAGGGTTATTCCCACATATTTTTACTAGAACTAGTCATTTAAAATTTTCATTATTATTTTCATTGTCATTCTTAATGTTTGCAGTTACTCAGTTTTCTCCTACAACAGTGCACCCATGCCCCGCTCACTCCCCACAAAGACGTACACGGAAAACACTTAGCTCTGTTGACACTACACTTTACCGCTGATTCTACTTCAGATTCGCCGAACGGGGCGATTTTCGCGTTAATTGTTGTTTTAAAATTGCACTGAAAAGTCTTCATTAGCAAGTCTTTAGCATTAAAAAGTGAGCTTTTTCATTCAGTTGTTCAGTTTTCGGTTTTAATTGGTAGAAACTACGGCAAAGCAAAAGGAAAGGTTTTGATTTTAGCAGTCTGTAGGTATGTTTGTATTTACGTATGTTCCATAGTAGTGCCTAAAGTAAAGAGCCGATTTTTGATGAATTGATTTTTTATTATGGTCCGGCCGATGATGGCTACATTAAATAACAAACAAAATCAATATGACTGATTTAAAATCCAATTTTCCGTAGTCGGTTTTTAAACTTTTACCCTTGTTAACATAATATTTTTACTTACAAGAAGTAATGCAGGCACCATACGTAAATAGAAATATAAAGTACACCTACATGCATACACACATATTACATACATAGTTTTCTAAAATCCTAACCCTTACTTTTTAATTTGCTATAGTCGGGTAAAAAGTAATCCATTAATATCTTAACAAGATGCCAAAAAGCAATTATACCTAAATCTCCATATAACAGGAGCGCGAGTGTAATGAATGGCACAGTATTATAACCGGACTGCAAATCTAGTTTGGTAGGGGAGCGCGGCAAGTTCGGTGAGCCTCATGGCCAGACGCTCACCACACTCCGGCGTGTACAGTACCCATCCATCCACCATCGAAACATCCTAACAAACAAAAAATATGCACACAAATATATCCACTAACCGACAAGTTATAAGAGTCAGAATAGCAATATATATTGCCCTCGTGTGAGCATAGTACGTAATAATAAATCTGACAGATCGGTATAACGTGTTCTTTGTCGCTTGGGCCGCGTCCCTCTCTCACAATGGCATACTTATTAGGGATTTAGTCCACATATTAGTTGGGGTAAGCCATTGTTTGATAGAATACGCCCCGGGTGGTTGGTTATACGTAGCATTGTTCTACGGCGTAGCTAAAATATGTACGCTGGGGCTGTAAATTGTTTTTGGCTCTGCATGCTATGATTGTGTTTTGTTTTATCAAACTTTTTGGATTTTTTATAGACCCTTATTTTTTATACGTAGGGAATTTTGTTTATAATTATTATTTATCTGATGATTTAAATTGTGCTGAATGATGACCGATGGGATCTACTAACTTGAAAGAGCGGATGTTTAGAACTTATGCGATTTATGAAAAAATATTATATTTATTGGTAACTAGTACTAGTATAGATCATACCGTACTAACTAATTACTTGATAATAAATTGGGTATTTGACTGATACTTTTTTTTAATTTAAAATAACGTCTTTTTAATATTCTAACACAATGCCATTTCTCTTTTTTAAATATCTTTACTTTAGTGTAGTCTCGGAATTATAAGATGTTTTACTGTGACTGTATCTGTCTCTTTCTAAAACTAAATTTTCCATGGAGCGTGTATGGAGCTGCTGAATTGTGACATCACACTTCACTAGCGCTCTCTCTGTCTAACAGGAAACTTTAAAGCTCATAACTTATTTGTTTTTGGACTGATTTATTTTCTGTTTTTCTTACATTTTACATTTTCGATTATAAAATATAATGAATCAACATTTTGTCTACAGTCAAATACCTAATTATATGATAGTTGTAATTGGTCCTTTACTACTAATACGTAATCAAGGTCTCCACGAGATAGACAGGAGCATGATTTAGGAGATATTATGCACACTTAATCAGAAATACTTAGATTTAAGACAAAGTTTTAAGGAGGAAGATTGATGTCAGAACTTTGTGCCTCGTTTTAACTGTCTCAAGTCTGAGATAAGTCAGAGTTCGCTGTTTAGATCTTAGGCTTAGTCTGTTCTTACCTAGTTCTCACATGGAAAGAGAAGTTAGAAAAGGTGAAGAAAATATTATTCCTATAGGTTTTCAGCGCAAAAGGCCTTCAAGGTCATGTTGGATTGCCGTGCTTTTGGACTATGAGAGTGAGGGAATGAGAGAGCAATTGTGTTTGAGTATGCGAACTATATCTCCTGTGTATTTGGCAAAGGTTATTCGGCGTTTGGTGAAATAGACCCTGTTCAAATGGATGCTTTATGAAAAACAATGAATGTCGAATAGACATTACTTATCCTGATTCTAGAACTTTATCCTTTCCAGACAAGGGTTGCCTGAGATATACCTAGATAGATAGAAAGATATTTGGACTATGGCCGTCACGCTCTCTTTAAACATTTCTGTGGTGGTGTCGTGTGATGCAGGTTGTTACGTTCCCTCAAATATGGTTGAGCGAAGCAACGGCTTACTTGTCATGCTCGTGAACGGGTGCCACCGGCGGGAATGGGACTACTTTCTGTCTGCCGGTCTTAACATGTATTGAATTATACTTAGGTATGCTTTTGTGGAACTTCCCCTCATTGTGAAAACACTGCATGACATAGCATAGTATCTATTGTATTGAAGACTTGTTTTGAAAAGAGCAACCACCGAGTTTCTTACTGGTTCTTCTCGGCAGGAAGGGCATTCCGAACCAGTGGTAGACTCATCTACGATTCAAAAGAACTTGTAAAAAAGTTTATTTGAATAAAAAATATTTCTATTTTATTCTATTTTGCACCCATTGGCACTTTTCTTTTTCTTGTTAATTTTTATTAACTCTAAAATTAAAACTACCTACTACATTAAAATTAAATTTATTCTAAGATTAAAACTAAAATAAAAATTAAATAAAATCTAAAACCCCATCGAAGTCACTGCAGTGTGGCATGGACCCAAGATGCTGGCAGCATTACCCCTTTGGATGACCAAGCTAATCCTTTGGGCAAGGTAGCTGCCAGCTCTTGGATCCCCGGTAGACTCGATCACCTTTTTAGTTAGCTCTACAAAAAGCGCTTGAGCCTCCGGGCCCCACGGCCCCAGGGTCTCTACACCAAAAGGCACAAATATGAAACCACTGTCAAGTTTTTCATATTTGCGCCTCTTAGCCTGTTCGGCGCTAGTAGCCGCTGCACCCGCCACAGAGGAGGTCGCATGGATGTGGGATGCAGCTAGAGTATCTACACAGGCGGCATCCCACACAAGCGACCTCCCTGTCCTCCAAGGAACAAGCGTCATACCATCAGGTCTCCTGCCATCACTACGTGCCAAACCAATAGGTTCTAATACAGCTGGCACGTGAGCAGTAGCAAGATACCTGCGGATGATGTCGTTGAGGGCATTGTGGCGGAAGAAACGACCAGCGCTCTTCGAACAAGAGAGTCCGTGATGACCGTAAGCGTCGACGTGGTCACCGCAGTGGCAACGGTGAGGCTGGGTTATTTTGGCGCCGAGCCTAAGGCCAACTACCACTGCAAGAGTGGCGTGGTTTAAAAGAGTGCCTAGATTAGCAGAAGGGAGAGCATGGAGCCAGTGGCCGGATTCTTTCGCAGAGACAGCGAGAAGACGAGCACGGTCTTTAGAATTTGCTTCCATTAACATTGCGTCAAAAGTTTTTTTACAAATAATGTCATCCCACTGTCTCTAGGAAGGAAGAGAAACCGGCAATTGATTTGGGCTAATCGCTGACCATTCATTTCTTGCCTCTGCCAAGTACGACACCTCAATTGATCCCAAAGACTGGGATATAATTTTTTCAAAGAGAGTGTGTGTACTATAAACAGAGGAAAGAAATGCTGGCAGTGAGACACTAGAAATTTTGCGGATAGATTTAACGGATATAATTATTTTTATTATAACTTCTTTTTTTCTTGGTGTGCAAATTGCGATTAGGAATTTTCTATTCTGATATAGAGCAGACAATAGACATATCTATTCTTTTTTTTTTTAATTTTCACTATCTTATCTGTGCTATCTCACGCATCTAAATAATATATTGCGAGCTATAGTTTGCCGGATGTTCATAGTTGGCTGCACACGCTGCGTCCCCGGGAGATGCACGGGATGCGTCCGATCGATGCCCCTCGATCGCGCCCCTTATTGAAAATTATAACAATGGCACACCGCTCTCTGCGCCCTCTTAACACTCACTGATTTCGGCACGCCAGTGTGGATATGCTTTGCCTACAATCAAATATTTTTACCGACTTTGGAATAGAGAAGTTGCGAAATCCAGGTGAATTTGTGCAACCCGTCTTTGCATACAGCATATTTTTTCAACGAAAGAAAGGAATATCGTTTTGTTGTGGCAAGAAACAAGGCAAAAATCATTAAAAAAAGCTTTAAAATACGTGTGGCACTCGGGGACTGCCGCGGTAAAGCTATTGCATAGCATTTTCTAGTCGCACGCACACAAACACCGTGCTGAAGTTTGCCGAACTGAAACGACGGTGTTAGGTTTATTTTCGTTAAGGAATTTCTTGATTCGGTCGCTGCGCTCAAAGCCCGCGATAAAAGCTGTGCAATAGCTTAAAATACATACGAATTTAGGTTTATGTAAAAACATTAATTTTGTACAGTAGATAGTGTCTAAAATGCTTATATTATGTCCACTCAGCTTATTATCTTTTCGAGGGAAAATATAAGCCTAGTCACTCTTCAGGTCCTCAACTAATATAACTATTAATATGAGAAATCACGTCAATTGCTAAGTTGTTTGAGATTGAAGGTGAAACCATCAAACTAACTTACAATTTCGCATTTATAGTATAAGTAGGGATATTATGATAAAATGTTAAAGTCTAGACTGGTAATTTGTACATAAGAAGTATTTTTATGTATAGATCGAACTGGTAGATATAGGTATCAGATATCTAAGAAAGATAATCCACATTAAAAACGATTGGAAATCACATCCACAGGAACATATTCAATGTTCGACATCGTAGTATGGCCGAAGCGAGCCGCGAGGGCGGTGTGCAGGATTATAATGAGCGGGGCCCCACTAAGTATTTTCGACATGCGTCGCCGTCACCCGACAAACATTCGGGGGTTAACGAGAAGCTCGCAAATTGCAATCGCTACCAAAATTTACTGTCCGTGTTACTTCACTATCAATACGTAGGTATGGTCTCCTATTCGGGGGTTCGCAGGTTCGATCCCGGGTACGCACCTCTGACTTTTCGGAGTCAAGTGCGTTTAAGCAATTAAATATCACTTGCTTCAACGGTGAAGGAAAACATCGTGAGGAAACCTGCACACCTGAGAGGTGTGCAGGTTCATAATGTTTTCGAAGGTGTGTGAAGTTCACCAATTCGCATTGGGCCAGCGTGGTGGACTATGGCCTATAACCCTTCTCTGAAAGGAGACCTGCGCTCAGTAGTGAGCCGTTGATGGGTTGCTAATGATGATGACGATGATGATAGATGATGGTCGCCTTAATACCCGGGGGAACTCTTTATAATGATCGGGGATAAAATGTAGCCTATGTGTTATCCTGGGTATGAGCTATCTCCATTCTAAGCAGCCAAATCGGTTCATTCGTGGTGGTGTGCCGTATGAAGAAGTAACAAACATCCATCCTCACAAACTTTCGCTTTTATAATAATTACCTATATAAGGATTTGTTCCGTTAGCAGTGGAAACTCTTACAATTCATAAACTTAACCGATAGGCGTCCAATACTGGACAAAGATCTCTTGAAAGTATCGCCACTGAACATGAAGTAGTAGTAGTATCCAGTAGGTGCACGCGGTCCAGCTTGGTAGTTCTTTTGAGAAAAACCAACAAAAGACCAATTTGTGGCTCATATTATGACAAGTCGAGACTCCGACTGATGGTTAAAAAAGCAGTTTCTGCTGAGAAGAGTCTGCAAGACACCCAGCAGTTCCTCTTTTCAAAAGAAATCCGAGCTTTGATAAGTTTAGTATCCATAAAACTACTTAGTTTTTGCTTTAAAGAGCAGCTAAACAACAATTAAAATTGGAAGTGTTGAATTCCTACTGCGTAATTTTTTTACTAAGCTAGTTCTTCTTCTTCTTCTTCTTTCTACCGAATGTATCAAAAAACCGGCCAAGTGCGTGTCGTGCCACGCGCAGTGTAGGGTTCCGTAGTTGCAAGTCACAAATATTATTGCTGACCTAGGATAGTGCTTTTATTTTATTTATGAATATTGGATATATTTCGAGTTCTATGGTTTGAATACTATGATATAATACAAAATATGCAACTTACACTACGTGTAATACCTAACCTAGAAAAAGCAGATATAACTCCTTAACTTATGAACCCTACTTAGCCGTTATAGTTTTCCTTTATAATTCTTTATATATACTACTGCTGCGAATTTTTTCATGTATCCTATAATCAACCATTTAGCTGACAGAGGGGGGACACTTGACTCTAGTAAAATTTAGCACTTTAAAATACCATACTTCACAAACAGATCCCTGAATTGAAAAATGCTGTTCCCACACCCACAACATTTTTGAAAGACCACCGACACCCCACACTATGGGATAGACGAGAAAAAAAATTCATCCCCACTTTACATGTAGGGGGTACCCGAAAAAAAATATATTTCACCACTTTGTTGGTGTGATTAATATTTACACCCTTGTCAAATTACAGTTTTCTAGTACCAATAGTCTGAGCTAAACCGCGGACGGACGGACGGACAGACGAACGGACATGGCGAAACTATAAGGGTTCCTTAAATTGTTTACTACGGAACCCTAAAAACAAAAATTCGTTACAAAAACTTAGACGAAATCAGTGTCACAGACACGCGTCCAATTTTTTACCGATATGATTTAGATTTTAGACAATTTCTCTATGTTTCAAGGAATACTGTACTGTTGACAAAACAGTGTAACTAATTTCCATTCTGGTGACGCGTGGGTGCCATAAAGCTCCCACAATGCGGCCAGCACTGAGCGTCATTAGCCCGAAGGAATCTGTCATTGTACCGCGATACTGGGAATGGTTGAACTGCTAAAGAATTCCAGCCCGTTGTCACGTATAAATAAACTTGTGTATTGTCACATTGTTTTTAAAATTTTCTGCTCTTTGTGTGATTGTTAGGAAGTTAAATGTAGTTAATTCTATTGTCAGAGTTTTTGTTCCCTTTGTGGTGGATTTCACGGTGCTATAGATGGCACTGGATGTTGAAGTTGCGTAGAATTGGTTCGTTTATTAGAAACTGCAGGAACCTGTCAGACTCGATTGAGGTGTTTCGGTGTTAACTGTTAAGCTGGTTCACGTTAAGCCGTGTCGAGGTAAGTATCCAAATATCTTTAGTATGCTTTTGTATGAAGCGCATGCTCCACGGAGTAAGGTTCATATAAAAAAATACATTGCTTCGTCCGTGGCACGGCCTGGCTTTGGCACGGTGTAACATAAATCAGCCTTTAAAGATTGACCAAATATGTTCTCCATGATCATATGATGTAAAAGTTAAATGTTTTTACATGCTTTTATTTAACTTACAATGTATGTATGTATGTATGTTAAGCTCAATTCTTGCTAAATGAATTTAAACCACTTTCCAGTTTCTGATTGAGCTGAAATTTTGCATGTGTTTAAATCGGATGACAATAATATATTGTAATATGGAGCTTATCTGATGATGGAGGCGGAAGGTGGCTATGGGAACTATGTAGTATAACGATGTAACCCCATCGAGTTTGGGCTCATTTGATTCGTCTTGACAAGTTCTCTGCACTCTGGTCCTAGATGATATCTAAGGATTGATGACGTAGCTACTAAATGCTTGTTTTTAAAAATATTTTTCTTAATTTACACTTGTTCAATCCTGAAAATGTATGTCAGGTGTAGTTAGGTAACTAGTTATAGGTTTATTACTTACCTATTTATTTCATTCGTAAGTTACCTTACGATAGTAAGTAATACTTAAGTAAGGAATAGGTACTATGTATATGGATGGTGTATGGTAAGTAATAGGTACTTGGTTCAAAGAAGATTTACAAATTAGTAGGTACATGGTTTAAAGGAGTAGATTTACATGATCATTCAAAAGCAATTTGTAAAAGTTAATTTGAATAAAAACTTGTTATTCGTAAATAGTAGAGAAAACTAAGTCGTTTGCTCGCAATACTGGTGCTTTTTTTGTAACCAGATTTTTGTACTGTTCAACTTTTTGGTCGAAGTAGGTGCTATATTTCTTAATAGTCTTAAACACGATTACACCCAGTAAGGTTACTGTACTGAACATAAGCCGATATTTTTAGCCCTCTTGCCAATACGAAATAAACAAACAATAGGGTAACACCAGTGGCTCAGACAAGACAATGGTCTTTATGACAAGTGACAACAGAAGCTAACAATTACGTTGGCAAAAAGTATTCGTGGAATATGTATTAGCTTTCAAGTTTTACTTCGCTTATAATTTGCATTTGACATTTTTATTTTATCTGAAATTATATTTACTTATTTGAAACCATATCCGCCTAGAATAATTAAACTGATAAAATTATATCCAAACAATTTATAATTTGATACGCGATGTAGAGACGAAAGAATTGTTTTTTAGGGTTCCGTACCCAAAGGGTACCAACGGGACCCTATTACTAAGCCTACGCTGTCCGTCCGTCAGACCGTCCGTCCGTCTGTCAGCGGGCTGTATCTCGTAAACCGTAATAGATAGACAGATGAAATTTTCACATATTATGTATTTCTATTGCCGCTATAACAACAAATAATAAAAATTAAATTAAATTAAAAAAAATTAATTAAAATATTTCCATGGGTACATGGAAATATTTTATTTTTTATTTTTTAACGGAACCCTATAAGAGCGAGGCCCGACTCGCACTTGGCCGATTTTTTAAGTGTATTAAATAAAAATAAAGCATATTTTAGGTTTTTTTACTGTGTAATTAAAAATAAATATCTAAGGTTCATTTATAAAATCTATTCGTAGGTGTATTAGGATTGTGAGTATCTTCTGATCAATTGTTAAAAATATATATGATGACAAAATGAAAAACAAAAGTAGGTAACATCACAACTTCATCACAATCACAAAATGTAGAAATCTTTGACCATCTTCTTTCCACTTTATAAACACAACATGATCTGTTTTGTTTCAAAGCTAACGGACACAATTACACGGAGACAGCCTAATACCGCCTTTCTTCTTTCTCTTATTGCTCAAAACTGTAAACAAACTATAGATAACTGTACCGTCACTAGGTACGTCACATCGCGGCGTCCCGTTACCCTTTCAGTATCATAAACTAACGGCCCAAATGGACTACATTGAAGCAACCCTTTGAACAGTTATGAATAATTACACAAGGCACCGTAATATTGGTAACAGTTATACAAAGATTGCTGTTACTTGAAAGGGAAGAAAGTAACAATGGAACTTTCTCCGAAAGGGTGCGTGGTCTAGTTGTCCACTTCCTAGTTGACGATCGTGACGAATTTATTGTTGGGTGACCCGGTATCACTGTCCAAGCTTTCAGCTTTTATAAAATCGAATACGGAGTAAGTTTAGAAGAACATTTTTTTATTCCGACAGCCTGTAACCGTCTACAGCTTAGGGTCTTTTCCGAGATTAATCATAAAACATTACAAAATTATAAATCCCCAAATTGTCCTTGCTGGAAATCGAACCAGTCACCTCCCACTTCAGATAATCACTCACCGCTAAGTCAGGAAGATTTATTTTAGCAAGTGAACATGAACATCTAACTAAAAAGTTAAGCTTATTATACTTTACGGTTTCATCAACATGAGCGCAGGTCTACTCTCAGAGAAGGATTATGGGCCATAGTCCACCGTGCTAGCCCAATGCGAATTGACAAACTACACACACTCTTGAGAACATTATGGAGAACTTTCCTCATGATGTTTTCCTTCACCGTTTAAGCAAGTGATATTTAATTGTTTGTGTTTCGAAAAATCAGAGGTGCCCGGGATCGAACCTGCAACCCGCTGAATAGGAGACCACAGTTCTAACCACTAAGCTATCACTGCACACTGCTGAACTGCACTGCATAGAATCTAACTTAATCCTGTTTAAAGTAGCGAGAATCCAATTTTACTTTGTTATGTTTGTAAAACTGTCGTCAATATTACCTATTGTTGTACAATATAATATTGCATACAGGATAAGTTTGGTGTTGAGAGGCGATTAGCAGCGATTAGGACTGTTTGCATGCTGTCGGCCTCATGGCATTACGGCTAAGGCTCACGGCAAACATTGATGAGGACAAACGAATTGAATACCTGCGACAAGTCCTAAGTGGAGTTAAATGTATGTCAGCTTTTCGAACAAGAAGCCCGGAATTCGAATCCCGGTAAAGATTAATTGGTATTTATCTAATGAATAAGTTACATTTTTATCAAGATGATGGTGATGACACATGGGACACGTGTGTTGAAGTCGTGTCTCTAGTCTCTACCGTGTCATCAGAGGGCGAGCGTCACGCATCGGTTGCATCGTTTATTCTTCAACTTCTTATCTTCAACTTCTTGTCTTCAACAACAGGTAAAAATAAACATTATCATACTTTGTATGGGTTTTGAAGTCGGTTTAGTTTGTTTTTACTATGCGTCGTCGTCTCAACCGATAGATATTTCAACTGTTAGATCTATAAGCTTTACAAGGAACGCCACAGAACATCATTTTGTTGCCTCTTGTATCCGTGTATGGCGAGAAGTTTTTGCCGTGGCTATTTTACCACCCTACAGTCAAAAACGCCAAGCGATTCAGCGATCCGATATAGGGGCTATAATATTATTTATGATATAAAATTTAATTAAATGTACGTCCGGAATATTTATTTTCCAAATTCTTCACAAATTTAATGGGATGGACAACTTTAATTTAAATACATTTTTTATAGTGTGTTCTATACCGACCTGGGTATAATAGATCGATTTTTTCTGGGTAGGTAGGAGTTCAAACAATGTTCTAAATTTCGCTTTAAACAATAATAAACCTAAACAAACACTGCAATTAAAACATGACCACCGTGAAAACAATTTTTGAGTGTGCTGTTTACACCTCTTTCACCTTTAGGTAAATTATTGCAGTTAACTGCGGTAAGCCGCGCCCGGCTCGCAATAAACCTAAGTTATTTTACAACACCACGCTACATCCATAATAACACATACGAACACGTAAATAAACAATATAAACGATGCAGATAAACTATACCTTCTTAAATAAATTTTTTATACCTAAGCCTGCCCATTAGACATGTTCTACAGTTTATAGTAAATCGCGGAATTATTTGAGAATATACCGCTCCAAGAAATCTCCTACTCTTATGCGAATAATAGAAAGGGTTGCGGCCCACAGCAAAACGATGATATAGAATATATATATGGTGGGATATCCGGTAGTTACAGCTTCAGATTTCCTGTGGCTAATGTCTATCAAACAAATCTATCTATCTATCATCCAATCGAGTTGATTATATTTCAACCAGTTGATTTAGCAGTCCAAACTGGTGGTAGAGACATTGATAACTGAGTGACTTAACGATACGCAAGATCCACATATAAATATTTCCTAATATAATATATAACACTTTAGTACTTACCTACATATTTAATTTTACTATAAGTGAAATAAACTGCTGTATTCTGCGAAAAGGTATCTATCTTGTTACTTTGCTACTTCTTTTTTAGAGTCGTTTAAAACAATGTCTAACGGTACAATTCTAGTGCAAACTTTTTGTAAGCAATATAAAAATTTCTTTATTTGCTTAGGTAAAAGTAGGGCGGGCCTTTCAAAGCTTTGCTCTCAATTGGTAAAAAGTAGAGCCCCAAAGTAAAGCGTTTTTTTACAAGCAATAAACAGCTTTCGCTACAGGCCCGTTATATGTAAATATTGTGCAACTGAAGGCGAAGTTTGTACAACAACGTACTAACAACGGGACCGGCCATTAACGAAATAATTACCGAAACGATTACAACAAAATAGTTCCTTCACCAATATTTGCATAAAACATAAAAATATTTATAGTGTTTGGGACAAGAACCGTAAGATATTTCATTACGTCACAAAGTTTACAATGTGAACAGTAATTATTAATAGAGCAGACGGAGAGTAGTACCACAGTCCACAGAGTAGATATAATGTCTCCTTATATTGTGGCAGTAAACTGCATTTCTTTATCATCCAGATTTGATAATGTACTTGCATCTTGTATATCCGACTTATTTTAATACTAGCTTTTGCCCGCAACTTCGTCCGTGTTTTCCGGACTTTAACAAAATTAATTCGATCCGTTGCTGCGTGAATGCGTGATTGAAGGACATACCAGTAAACTTTCGCATTTTAAAAAGTCCCTACTAATATTGCAAATATGAAAGTTTCTTTGTTAGATGGGAATTCCTTAGGATGTTAGAGCTACGGATCAACGTGATTTGCACGGGTAAGTATAACTGTTGAGGATCTGCAGACTAAGTCAAGTCCAGTCACTACTGAGTGACATACAACTTATATCTCCGAAAGACTTCGCGATATTTAAGGGGCCTACTTTGTTTTAATATAAGTTTTTTGATTTGGATGAAGTCATGGTAAAAGCTGGTTTTTAGGGTTCCGTAGTAAACAAGGAACCCTTATAGTTTCGCCATGTCCGTCCGTCTGTCTGTCTGTCTGTCTGTCTGTCTGTCTGTCCGCGGTTTAGCTCAGAGACTATTGGTACTAGAAATCTGTAATTTAACAAGGGTAAAAATATCTATCACGCCGACAAAGTCGTGAAATAAAATTGTGAAAAATAATTTTTTTTAGGGTACCTCCCCTACATGTAAAGTGGGGATGAATTGTTTTTTCTCGTCTATCCCATAGTGTGGGGTGTCGTTGAATAGGTCTTTCAAAAATATTGTGGGTGTGGAAACATCATTTTTCAATTCAGGGATCCGTTTGTGAAATATGATATTTTAAAGTGCTAAATTTTATTAGAGTCAAGTGTCCCCCCCCCCCCCCCCCTCTGCCAGCTAAATGCTTGTATATAGGATACAAGAAAAAATTCACAGCAGTAGTATATATAATGAATTTTAAAGGAAAACTATCACGGCTAAGTAGGGTTCATTAGTTAAGGAGTTATATCTGTTTTTTCCAAGTTAAGTATTACACGTAGTGTAAGTTGCATATTTTGTAGAATATTATAGTATTTAAACCATGGAACTCAAAATTTATTCAATATTCATAAATAAAACAAAAGCACTATCCTAGGTCAGCAATAATATTTGAGACTTTCAACTACGGAACCCTACACTGCGCGTGGCCCGACACGCACTTGGCCGGTTTTATTTATTATAATTTTGGCAAATTTCTTCGTATTTCAACAAACTATTTTGTTATCAAACTGTATTAGGATGCGGGAAAACTTCCACAGAACGTTTCGGTACGCGCCTTTGCTCGCATTATCCTAACTTTCCGCGCCTCCGACATTATTCAATTTGCTAACAGGTGAGCCCGCGAATATGAATGAAGCATTCTTACTGCGGGAATATTGAAATTGAGTGGTTTTTTGTACACCTACACTTAATATTCTTGTCGACTGAAGAAATGAGTTGTTTTTTCTACGTAAAGTAAAAGTTTTTTTCGGGTTTGAAGGCGATTTGTATATTCGAGTATTTGCCGTTTATTGAGAGTTGTTAGTAGTAGTAGAAGTAGAATAAAATGCTTCGACGACATAAGGGAGTGTACCTACTACCTACATAAACGCAAAATGGGCGGCTCATTCTAATACAACTGATACCGACATCGCTTCTTGCGTAAGTGAATCCCAGATCATCCTGGGAAGAAGGGAATCGCCAAACAAACCCACACAGTTTTCTCTCAATTTTAGCCCGTAGACATAGACAGTATGATAGATAGATAGATAGATAGATGTATAGATAGATAGATAGACAGATGAAAACATTATTGCACACAAGAAACTAACAAAGTGTACACAACTTGCTGTGTCCCAACGGGGTTCCAATGTAAAAATATATAATACATAATATAATGTTGAAATGCAATTAATAAAATATTAATAAATGAACTTAAAACTACGTATGCAAAGACGGCCTTATTGCTAAGAGAGCAATCTCTACCAGGCAACATTCGGTGAGAGGAGTTCATTGGGTGTGAGGATAGTACGGTGCAACATATAGATAACTATAACTATACCTTTACCTAGAACTATACCTTTTAAGTATATACTTATTACATAATATTACCTGCGTGGAATGATACCAAGAAAACTGGCTGCATTCCCATGATGAGCAGCCGTTCGATTCTCGAAGCAAACAATAACCCAGCCCATCATTCACCAGACGTAGGTAACCATGACTTAGTTTATACTCTTAGAGATAGGTATCTATAGGTATATCCACGAATCCTCTATTCATTTACAAGGGCAACAACAACAGATTGACATCCCCCTGATGCGAGGATCTTAAGACAAATCGCCATAATCCCTACGTTCTATGCACTCCGATCAGGATTTTCTACAGACGTTTAGGGGAGACATTTAGTACTAATTCCTTACTCAACGGTGATTATTTAATATGTATTTTCTACTGTTTCCAATTGAATACCTATTTATGTTTTGATCCACGCATACGATTAAAATACTTTTATATTAATATTATTATGTACGTAGTAGCTGATGCCCGACGCTTCATCCGCGTGGATTTAGTTTTTAAAATCCCGCGGGAACTCTTTGATTTTCCGGGATAAAAAGTAGACTGTGTCACTCCACAAGTTCTTAACTATACCCATGCAAAATCAAACGTCAATTGGTTGTTCTGTTACAGCGTGATTGAAGGACAAACCAACAAACAAACACACTTTCACATTTATGATATTAGTAAGGGTTGACATAATATTCATCTGGCGTACTAAATATGGCGGAACACCTACCTGTAGACGTAGGTTAGGTTAGTACCTGGATCATAAATTGACCGTTTAAATGTTTCAACTATGAAAGCAGGAAGTAGGTACATACCTACCTATGATTTCGATAGATTTGGAAAATTGTCCGCTGAAAACAAAAAACGGTAAATTTTTAATTTCCCCTCCATTTAGCAGAGCACTAGCAGGGACTCGTTTGACAGTCGCCACATTAGGTATGACTGAATCTCATTACCGGCATCCACAAATAGCGGGATGGAACGCCACTCAGCATTATATTTGAAAAAACTATCGAATTGATATCGATCGTGGACCGTCTCATCCAGCCATTGTTGTTAATTCAAAAATTATCTTTTTGGTACTCAAACCAGATTTCAGAGAGCTGATTTTAAATCCTTAGACACCTAACCCAAAGTTTCACCATTTGACAGTTTTTCGAAACAAACATAGGACAATATCAACGAATTAAAGGTACTTAATAAATAATCAGTTACTAAAAATTAGTCGAAGATACTTTGTTAGTTGTTAATTTTCCATTGGAACTAACGCCAAAGAGCTCCACTGCTGGCTTCGACCGTTCTAGTTTCCTTAGTTTTTAATAAATAATTAGTACTTTGTAAAATCGAAAGCTATCTAGCGTCTAAGAAGTACCTACCTACCGCCTCTCCATGTTAGGCCACTTCCATCCTTATAGTATTTAAATATTAATTAATGGCTCAGTTGAAACTCGTTCGGCTACCCAGCTCATGACTGATTTGCGGAAACGAAATCAACAGATAACCTGTCGAAACTAGGCTAAAATAAATAAATGAGTGAGGGTACTCATTTATTTTACCGAGGGCATTATATTACAAAAAATCGTCGAATTGCTATCGATCGCATACCGTCTCGTTGGGCCGTCCGCGTCGGTGTTAATTCATATGTGCCTCGTTAATTCTCCTTAACGCCGCGCGATGGCGCCGCGTGCTAATGAATTTCAATTTGTTGCGGGCGCGGACTGGAATGGGAAATGGAAAAAAAGGAATCCACGGTCACTACTGCTAGATAGGGTTAATAACTGCGGGTGAGATAAATCCTTACTAATATTATAAATGCGAAAGTGTTATTATAAAATGTAAGTGATTAGTTGTTGGTCTGTATGAAAGATAGTAAGTTTGTAAGATAGATAGATAAAAAACTTGAGAGGTGTCAAGGGACACCCGGATGGAACGTAGTTCCTTTCGATTAATGAATTTGGCATTGTTGTGTTCGGTATTTTCGCAGTACAATATTGGGTCTCCGTAGCCTAGTGGCTTCTGCAGTCGCCTAACAATCGAATCGAATCCCAGCTCGACAGACTGAATTTTCTATTGAACCTGGAAACCTGTGTGGAACCTTTACCTAATTTTTTATAACTAATAAGTTAGAAAAAATTAGGGAAAAATTCCACACGTAGAAATTATTTAAAATAAAATTGAAAATAGAAAATTCAGTCTGTCGAGCTGGGATTCGAACCATCGACTTTTAACTGTTAGGCGACTGCAGAAGCCACTAGGTTACGGAGACCCAATATTGTACCGCGAAAATACCGAACACAATGCCTTCAAAAAAGTGTCGGTTTCAAAAAAGTGTCGGTCCGTCTAGCCCCCTTCCAAGTTCCGCACCGCGCGATAAGGAACTACGTTCCAAAAACTTTATGCACACAAGAAACAAACAAAGTGAACACAACATAAAACTACGTATGCAGAGGCGGCCTTATTGCTAACAAAGCAATCCCTACCAGGCAACCTATGTCATAGTGACATAGGTTACATTTTATCCCAGAAACACAAACGATTCCTGCGGGACCCACATGGACGAAATCACAGGCAAAAGGTATTATAACAAATCACAGAAAACGTTTGAAAATAAGTACGCGATGCACCGGGGTGCTGCTTAAGACTGTTATTAAGTTTGTTTTTTCATTTATTTACTAGCAAAGTTTCATCGTCAGTGCGGTAAGAACGTCCTCTGCACAGTGCTTAGGGCGACGCTTACGCCTCTCTGCAAGAAATCACTTGTTTACCTTTTAAGACAGCCAAGGAGAAATAGATTTTACACGTTTCAAATCCCTTAAACCGCTCACGGCCAAATCTTCTAATCCCCAGCAACAAATTGCCAGTAATAGGTTTTGCCGTCCATCCACTGGGCGTAGTCATTAACTCGCGGAAGCAGTACAGCAGACCAATTTCCCGCCGGTCGGCAATTAACTGCACTTGGGCGGCCGGTAACCGAAGGGTTAGCAAGATATTTGTTATGATTTATGGGGGCTGCAAACTTCTTGGGCGGTTTGGGGGTGTTGAAACGATTTTGGACATAACTATGTATTAGTATAAGTTATAGATACCCAAGTATGTAGGTATGTTATGAATATGACGTCATAAACCCGTATATTGTAGTACTAGATGATGTCCCCGACTTCAAAAGGTTTTTTAGTTCCCGAGGGAACTCTGTAATTTTCCGGGATAAAAGTAGCCTATCTTTTAATCCTGGGTATGAGTTATGTCTATTCCAAATTTCAGCTAAATCGGTTCATTTGTTGTGGCGTTAAAAAGTAACAAACATCCATCCATTCATCTATACAGCCATGCTCACAAACTTTCGCATTTATAATATTAGTAGGAAGTTGGATAGTAGGAAGGATTTATACGTGTAAGTTGTTGTATTTGTCCAACCGCTGCAACCACTGCTACGACCTCTCAGACTACAACATCATTTGTTGAAAAAATTGAAAGTCGACCAAAATTGCATTTTTTCCCAAAATGCCGAAAAAAGTTCACGTTTTGATCGTTTTCGTATTTTCATAGTTAATGTGTGTTTTATGCAACTAGAAAAAAAACTGTGCAAGAGTTCTCCATAATGATTCAATGTTGTGTGAGTGGCTGCCTTCACAGGCAGCCACTTGGCTCGCTTGGTGAACTATGGCCTGTGGTCTATGGCCCTTTCTTATTTCGAAGAAGACCTATGCCCAGCACTCACCTGGCAATGTTTTTACTTATCAGATGAAAGAAAATGGTTTAACTGTTCCTTGCAGTCGGATAATAACATTAGTTGCCGTCAACCAACACAAAATCAATTACACCAATAAAAACCTAACCAACCCAGAAATTTATGTATGAAATGTTTGTAAAGGCCCTTGAAAATAATAAATTTCTTATAGGCCCGCGGAAGGAACGCAAAATGAGTGGAAGAAGCCACTTAAAAAGATTGGCACTCAGCGAGCCGGCATAATCTATGTAAATTACGTCAAATTAGGAGTCGTCAACACGCTGTGCCTACGCTGCGTAATTTCGAAGGCAAACCCTCCTTTATTATTAATATTTATTCCTTCCTTGCGTCCGAACCGAATCAGAGATAAAAAAATATAAAATCCGAAGGAAATACTTCAAACCCTTAATGAAGCGAATAAATAATGCTCCGAGAGGTGCAATTGACTGAACACGGAATTAAGAGATTTTCTTGAAAGATTTGTTTTATATGTTAAAAAGAGCATTACTGGCAGTAAGAAGGTAGCTACCGTGTGAACTTACAAGAACGGTGTGTTGCAAACTTGCAACCAACTTAAAAAGTCAGGATTGAATAGGTACCTACTTACTTGAATTAAGCATTTGTTTTCTGTTTACAAAAGTCTATCAAAGTTAGACAGGAAACACTCTATAATGGCCTCCAGACCAAATTCGACCACAGTCGACAATGTCCAATACATTTAAGCCATCTGCGCTGGAGATACTATAGTGCACAAATGAGTGCGCAACACAGGAGCACTCTCTTTTGGCTCACAGTATGCTCAATTTCATAGTACGATGGGGTGGAAATCAATTCGCCCTTTTAGCATCAGGTAAAAAGTCGCACTGAATTTTCAGGTTCTCTTACAGCATTTTCAAAATTTATTTCGGTAATATATCACTAAAAGTATCGGTTGTAATGGAAACACATCTGCGGAGATTCCCAACTAAGAATAAAAGCTAAGTAATTATTAAAAATTTAGGTATAGGTACAAATATCCGAAAGAAAGTTCACAAAGAAACTTTGAAAGGCGGCGTCATAAAAGGCCCAATAAAAAAGCACAAACTGACCTCCAAGCATTATTGTTTTACATAATAGATATAGTAAAAAAAATATGCTACCGTAAGTAGAGTTGAAAGAACTCTGTACCTGAACCAAATTTTTCCTTTGTTTATCCAGTATATAAACTATAAAAATATTTCCTTACTTACCTACTTTCTTAAAAGTTTGGTTTCCTAGAAATAAAATTGTTGCACTTGCAGAAAAAAACTTTGCCCATTTATAAGTAGTAGGTATAGGTACTACTTATTCTTGGTGGTTTGTCTAAACAGAACAACTTTTATAAAGCAGTTACTCTTTACCAAACTCCAAAAAATTGAGTTGCTATAAATAATAATTATAGTAAAACGAATTCTCTTAACCCAGTTTGTGTGTTGATAACTTTGTGCGCGCTAATCTCAAAAACGACTGCAGAAATTTTACCAATCAATATACTTACCTATTCGGTTGCCCAGAGGTCGGTTTACCTAGCAATTTAAAAAAAAAGGTTAATAGGTATAGGCCAAGCTGAACTTTAATAAAATTCACATCTCCGCTTCAAAGAAGCGGAGATGAGAATTTTATTAAAGTTAACTCATTCAAGAAGTAACAAAATACCACGACATTAGTTCAGAGAAATTCTGGCATCACATGGATTTTATTGTTTTACAGACAGCATTTATTTTAAATATCAAATCAGACAGTGGACAGTTGACGCGACATTGGAACACTTCGATCCCGCATCCCGAACGCAAATATCACCTAATCCAACCCCGCCACCCCACACTGGAAGCCAACATTATCTCATGTTATTTTTCGATATTACCCCGTTTTACGGGGACCGGGGGCGCGTAAATCAAATTTATAGCCTTTTTATACAGGCATTAAAATTTTATCGGCATGATTTCTTTCTATGCCATTGTCCAGTTGAGTTTCTGTCATCCCTTATCCATTTTTGGAGTGGCGGCGTAAATAATATTAGAAGCTTTTATTTTTCGCGTGTCTACTTCGTTATGCACGATGTAGTAAATAACGAAATGGCTTTTTACAAATTATTTTTAAAACATATTGAAAGAAAAATTAA
Organism: Oeneis ivallda; assembly: GCA_029955525.1. Lineage (NCBI taxonomy): Eukaryota > Metazoa > Arthropoda > Insecta > Lepidoptera > Nymphalidae > Oeneis > Oeneis ivallda. The sequence goes on from JARPMR010000019.1 coordinate 8,560,542, forward strand.
TATTCCTTTTTTTTTCAAAAAAAAAATTTTAGCAATTGTGCATTATGGAGTCAACATCTCCTGATGATGCTCCGGTATCGGAGCGAAACGTACGTCGAGTGTTAAAAGATATATTCTGTTTGACGGATTATAGCAAAGGAATATTAATTTTTCTTTACGTTCCCTCAAATATGGTTGAGCGAAGTATCGGCTGGGTCATGCGTCATGCTCTTGAATGGGTGCCGCCGGCGGGAATGGGGCTACTTTCTGGTTGCCAATCTTAATATGTATTAAATAATTGTAAGTAGTATGCATTTTTGGAAACACTGGATACATAGCATAATATCTATTGCATTGTAAACTTGTTTTAAAAAGAGTAACCGCCGAGTTTCTTCTTCTCGGCAGGAAGGGCATTCCGAACTAGTGGTAGACTCATCGACGATTCAAAAGCACTTGTAAAAAAGTTTTTTTGAATAAAAAAATATTTCTATTCTATTCTATTATATTCTTTAAATATTAGGTATGGAATTCCGCAAAGTATCACCCGATGCTATCCATTTAAAAAATATTTTATGAACTAAGTAGAGGCCATTTTCTGATCAATATCGCCTTTTAAACTGATGAAAAATAATATTTTTAAATACATGCATATCAAAAATACCAGGGCCAGCGGGATCGAACTTTTATCTCTCGAAAATGGTGCCCTGATTGTTTCGACTTTACGCTGTAACCAAGGTCTAACTGGCCGTTAGTGTCAAAATTAGTGATATCATGAATCTATCAATCAGATTTAAGCATAATAAAATATTGTTGATGCAAAAATTATGTTTTTGTCAATGATAATAATATATTTTATGTTGTTTTGAAAAAAAATTTTGCGAACACATTTGCAAACCTACTTAGTGGCAATCAACTGAAACATTTTGATTTTCAATATTAACCATTTATTTTATAGTAAGTAGATATCATACAGTTTTTGAACCTTATTGCAAAACAATCAATAACTCCAAAGACTGAATGAAAAAAACTGAAAATTTCCTCAGGGGGTAAGCACACACAATATAGCCAGGTATATCGCTGGTGTAAATGCTAACATCAGGTATCGATAAGGCCGGTGCACGTGGTTTTATTGTTTCGGCCCAGAGGATGCCGGCCCCGGGCACCTTGCGTCGCGCTCAAAATGGAACGGCAGAATTGCGAGGAGGACGGAGGTGTAGGCAATCGGGGACATTGCGGGCTTTTTACAAAATATATCACTTTGATACTCGCTGCAGAGTTCTTTATCTGATGCAGTCTACTAAAATACTATACATATTTTCATAACACCATGTTGTTGTTCTTCATCCGTTCCTCTTCAGCTTTGGGATAGGCTTAGATCCATGACCATACAGCCTATTCAGAAGTTCTGAGTACAAATTACGATGCTTATGGCTTATAGTTCAAAGATAACAGTTATTGAATTTTAGTAGCATCAGCACTCTTCTCCCTAGATATCTACTTTTTAGTAGCGAGATAAAGAACAAGGATTATGATTTTTTGGTTTTCACAAGAAGACATCGATAAGAATAATTCATCGATGTTATTGACGTTTATTTAGCGTCTAAGAATGAATAATCAGACTAGAATATCCTTGTGCCTATTTCGAAATAATTTATAGTTGAAAGTATCTACTATTTCAAGTCAGTTTAGGTATACCTACTTTGTTGGCCAGAAGATTATAATTACAAAAAAAAAATCGGCCAAGTGCGAGTCGGGCCTCGCTCTTTTAGGGTTCCGTTAAAAAAATTAAATTAAAAGATTTCCATCTACCCACCTACCCATTTTAATTTAATTTTTTTAATTTAATTTAATTTTTATTATTTGTTGTTATAGCGGCAATAGAAATACATAATATGTGAAAATTTCATCTGTCTATCTATTACGGTTTACGAGATACAGCCCGCTGACAGACGGACGGACGGACAGCGTAGGCTTAGTAATAGCCTAAAAAACACTCTCAAAACCTCTGAATATCCGATATTTTTAAAAGGTTTTATTCAGTCAGAATTACTTTAGCCAATCCGGATCGCGGCTTAGTTCGCCCGCGGGCCGGACACGCGACACGTACCAATATGGATAAGATTTCTACTTTTTTTCGTACCATGATACCGGCGGAAGTACATAAAACCTTAATGGAGCCTTTTTAAATACAATGTTTGCATTTTTTAAATCCCATCCATTATTTAGAATGTGTTTCATACAGCTGATTGCTGAAACACAACTAAATTCGATCGTACCTCAAGGATTATTTATTTGATTACCTCTTAATAGCTATGTACCTATTCACCCGATGTTAGTATAAGTACTTAGTAGTACTAAGTATAACTAAGTAAGTACTAAGTTTCCTTAGGTCAGATGTGAATCGATACTAGCTATCGCCACTGCTTTCTCCTAGTACACAGCCTGGTAGTTGGTACACTCGTGCAAGATACTATCACATCAGTAGGTAATGTAGTACCAAAATTACGTATTTTATTTAGACTTACGGCTCCTATGACAATTCAAGACTCTACAGCTGGTTCGGAGAGCAGATTCTACTGAGAGTCGAGCCGGCAAGAAACTTGGCAGTTGCTCTTTTCAAAGCACAAAACGGCCGAGGCAGTGTAAAATGTTATTACACTATATTTTCTGGGAACCTGCATGAAAAACCTTTGTGTAATAAAGACCTCTTAAAACTTATCTTGGAGTTTTATTTTAAAAGTTAGTCAGTGCTACTCCTACTCAATGCTATATTATATGTAATGTAGTATGATATTATTGAGACAATATTATAATTATTTTAAAATTTATTTATTCATTTATTATTCCACACAACATTACAGGACAGTCCCAATTCGCTAGTGCAACACAATATCGCATAAACTATAAAAATGATTTTTTTTTATAAATTAAAATGTTAATTCTTATTAGAGTCAAGGTTAAAGCAGCAAGTTAATCCCATTTACGCCAAAAACACATCCATTTTTTGATACCAAAAGCTCAAACAAAATTTTCAAATTCAAAATACACCCACTGACGCAGGCCGTCTGTCTGGCCACAGGTTTTTAATACATCCAAATAGGGAAATGTAATGCATAGAGTCGTTTTCACCAAAAAGTGAATCATAAAGTCGGGCTTAGATAGGAATCAAAGGCCGACATAATGAGGAGCCGCTATTCAGGTCTCGGCGTACGTGACGATGCGCTGGATAAGACAACGTTCGATATGTGAAAGGTAATTACTTACTGCATGATATAATGGGACGTAAGTACCCTAATGGATCAGTGATAATACTGTGTGGAATATTATAAAATGTGAAAGTCTGTTGTTTGTTGGTTTGTCCTTCAATTACGGAGCAACTGAGTAAAGGATCGATGTGATTTTTGGCATGGGGTATAGTTACATACAAAATAAAGAGTTCCCCAGGGATTTAAAAAGCTAACTCCACAACGGACAAAGTCGCGGGCAAAAGATAGTGGTAGCATAGTGGTAGCACCTTAATATCTCACCGTAGATGACACCGTGTCAACGAATTCAGTAGCTGTCTTTACAAGTGGTCGTATATGGTATAATCATATATGTCTGTGTAAGGCGGGCGTTGTTTGAGGAGCGGGCGGCTAACCGCGGGGTCGTAGGGTGTAATCAGCTAGTGGTAGCATAGTGGCAGCACATTAATATCTCACCGTAGATGACACCGTGTCAACGAATTCAGTAGCTATCTTTACAAGTGGTCGTATATGGTATAATCATATATGTCTGTGTAAGGCGGGCCTTGTTTGAGGAGCGGGCGGCTAACCGCGGGGTCGTAGGGTGTAATCAGCTAGTGGTAGCATAGTGGCAGCACATTAATATCTCACCGTAGATGACACCGTGTCAACGAATTCAGTAGCTATCTTTACAAGTGATCGTATCTAGTATAATCAAGCTACGGCGTTTGTGTAAGGCGGGCGTTGTTTGAGGAGCGGGCGACTAACCGCGGGGTCGTAGGGTGAATAGCATAGTGGTAGCACCTTAATATCTCACCGTAGATGACACCATGTCAACGAATTCAGTAGCTATCTTTACAAGTGATCGTATCTAGTATAATCAAGCTACGGCGTTTGTGAAGGCGGGCGTTGTGTGAGGAGTGGGCAACTTACCGCGGGGTCGTAGGGTGAATAGCATAGTGGTAGCACCTTAATATCACACCGTAGATGACACCGTGTCAATGAATTCAGTAGCTATCTTTACAAGTGATCGTATCTGGTATAATCAAGCTACCGCGTCTGTGTAAGGCGGGCGTTGTTTGAGGAGTAGGTATACAACTAACTGCGGGGTCGTAGGACGTATAGCATATTGGTAGCACTTTAATATCTCACCGTAGATGACACCGTGTCAACGAATTCAGTAGCTATCTTTACAAGTGATCGTATCTGGTATAATCAAGCTACCGCGTCTGTGTAAGGCGGGCGTTGTTTGAGGAGTAGGTATACAACTAACTGCGGGGTCGTAGGGTGTATAGCATATTGGTAGCACTTTAATATCTCACCGTAGATGACACCGTGTCAACGAATTCAGTAGCTATTTTTACAAGTGATCGTATCTGGTATAATCAAGCTACCGCGTCTGTGTAAGGCAGGCGTTGTTTGAGGAGTAGGTATACAACTAACTGCGGGGTCGTAGGGTGTATAGCATATTGGTAGCACTTTAATATCTCACCGTAGATGACACCGTGTCAACGAATTCAGTAGCTATCTTTACAAGTGATCGTATCTGGTATAATCAAGCTACCGCGTCTGTGTAAGGCAGGCGTTGTTTGAGGAGTAGGTATACAACTAACTGCGGGGTCGTAGGGTGTATAGCATATTGGTAGCACTTTAATATCTCACCGTAGATGACACCGTGTCAACGAATTCAGTAGCTATCTTTACAAGTGATCGTATCTGGTATAATCAAGCTACCGCGTCTGTGTAAGGCGGGCGTTGTTTGAGGAGCGGGCGGCTGACCGCGGGGCGTAGGGTGCAATCAGCTAACCGGATCAGCTCGGGGCAAACACAATTGATAGCGCCACGCCATCGCCTCTTCCACGTTGTCACGCCACGCACCTCTACTATACCTACCTGCTCTCATTTGTTCATAATAATGCATACTTACTACACACTGACTTCTCTCTTTCTCTGTTATCAGTAATTTTAATAAGGAGATAATAAGCATAATGTGATTATATAATCTAACGTTTATTACTTTCAAAATTTCACGGGTTTTCATTTTATTTTATTGGTTTGCAAACAGACACTCACACGTCTACACGTTACTTAGGTACGTCTAGAGAAATCCGCGGGAATGGGGCTACTTTCTATCTGCCCGTCTTAACATGAATTGAATTGTAGTACGCTTTTTTGGAACTTCCTCTCATTGTGGAAAAATTATATTCTATTCTTACAAAGTTGCATGGGTTAAATCGGCTTGGCATCCAGCTAGCTGCCCACAAGATAGTATAAAAACTTATTACAATGTAATAACTACATAAAAATATTGTAAAATGATTAGGTATTTTTTAAAAGAGCAACTGCTGAGTTTCTTATCGGCTCTACTCAGCAGAATCCGCTTTCCGAACCGGTGGTAGAGTCATGACGTGTCATCAGAGCCAACCTTTTTTTTTTGAAACATTAATTTCAGGTGTGCACCCAATTTCAGATAAAATTGGTAAAGGGGGTAACTTTTCCATCAATCTGATTGTTATCTTTTCATAGTTCAATCGCTGGACGGTTTTTGTCGCAATGAACCGTCCAGCGATTGAACTTAATAACTATTTTTCCAAGATTTACATATTTTCAACAAGTCTTTTCTATGAATCTACAAACTGAAATAGTAAACTTCATAGATATATAAGTACCTAATACCGTAATAGGTACTTACAGTCCGATTCAAACTTTATGACCTCTCGGACTTCGTGCGTTTCGATGCGCAGAATTCAATAATCGGTACCAGCCAATCAGCGGCGCGCGGGAGGCGGCGAACCTGCGCGAACCTACACTCGCGGCTAACATCCGTGTGGACATAAAGTTTGAATCGAACTGTACCTATTTAGCCGGCAGGCTTCTCCTCGAAGTTTCGTCGCTACTTGCAGCCGATGAATGAATGTTATTTTGTCTTCATAGGATAAATATACGAAGGTACCTAGAGAAATATATTTATTTATTGTAAAGATATAATTTATTTTTCCTGTGAAGACAAAAGTTCATCAGTCGTATTCTATGCCGTCCTGGATCCAATATAGCGAGAGAGTACCAGCCTTAGATCAGAGGTGATTGCAATGGTCACACTGTAGCAATAAAAACTTTAGACAATCCCACAGCACGTGAGATCGCATGGGCTATCTTGTCATTGTACGAATTTTAAAATCCTACAAAGACGAACTACTCCAGTAACTTTTATTCCTACTCGATTGCGTCACAAAACCAATTTAACCATAGTTAAACACATTTTTCTTACACAATTACCCCTGATTCGAGCGGTCCCATTAAACTCATTAAACAAATGAACACCAATGATATATACGCTCTACAATTGAACAGTAATGGAATGGTGTTTATAAAGAGTTACAAGCACACACGTGCGTCGCACGTTGAGGCCGACCAACATAAACAACTGGGGATGAGCGTCTACACTCTACACTACAGTGATAAGCTTCTGCTTGCTTCGTTATATCCACGCAATGATCGTTTAACAAAGTGAGATTGCGTGTATTTGTAAAGTAGTTTCATGGCGTTGTTATTTTTTTTAAAGAATATTGGCCAAGCCGACCCTAACTTATTTTTTCCTCTCGCCTCCAAATAAGCTAAATAAAATATTAATAAAATAAAATTGAAAAAATAAAATCAGTGCAAAGATTTTTGTAAGTCGTCAAGAAATGAAACAAGACGTCATACGTGACATAGTAAATTCAGTATTTAAGTAGGTATTAAGTTGATTTAATTACAGATTAATGAATAATCATAAGTATCATTAGAATAGTAGTAGTATCACATAAGTAGGTATACCGATTCTATTCCATTCTATTCTAACAAAGTTGCATAGGTTAAATCGGCTTGGCATCCAGCTGCGCGCAAGATAGTACCTATTCAAAAACTTATTACAATGAAATAACTACTTATTAATATTGTAAAATTATTATTTTGAAAAGAGCAACTGCTGAATTTCTTGCCGGCTTTTCTATCGGTGGTAGAGTCATGACGTGTCATAATAAGAGCCACAGGTTGGCTTGTAAACGTGAAATAAATAATTTTGAATTTGAATTTGATTTAATACTAGATGTAAAATCACAATGACTGCTAGTTTTCTTTAATCTCCAACTCCAAACGTAAAACTGGTCTTAGGAATGGGGTTCGATCTTACGGTAGTAGGAAATGGAACTAGGAATTACGACTAATGAAGTAGGACCTATGTAATACTATGTTTATGAGTTCTAACCGTCGAATTACGTTATGATAACTATTAGGTACCTTACGGATTTCAGTTTACTCCTCCTCAATAGAAACTTACGTTTTTATTAAAATAAAATTAAACAAAATTAAATGTGGTTAGTAGGTAAAATGAGTAAAAGACTGTTTAATTTTTCGGATTTTTGTTTTATCTCTGTAAGTAGGTACTCTACATATTTACAATATAATTCGTAAAGACTTTGCGAATTAAGTTTCGCTCGAAATGTACAATAATAAATATACATTTACAATTTTTACAGTAAAAACAGAACTATTTGTTGTGATATATTACGTAGTCAGTCAATGAAAAATTTTCGAATTAATTAGATAATAATAAGGATCTACATAAAATCGTCTTATTTTACAATTCATCCGTTTGATACGATATTAAACATTTAAATAATTTCAATGCATCTATTCATACTCAAAAAAGCTTTAACAACGCCCATAACAGTTACTACGTTCATAATTACAATTTACATTACTACAACTCCGAATAATGAAGTCGTAATCTATTAAATACTATCTCTATTAAATAAATATCTCAATACATTATTTCCTAATACCTACACTATGTACAAGCTCGTTTTATCACATTTCAATAACTCCGATTCGCACGGATATAAAGTCACTAACACTTAAAACGTCAATATGGTCTCCACACAGATTTATGCGTCGATATGCTACCATTTGTAATTTTGGTCGATGTGGGACTAGTTGAGAGAACACGCGTGGTTCGTTGTGTGGTAGCTTTTAGCTCATTGCGCATCCGTGGCCGATCTGACACCGTAGAATCCGCTGCTTGGACTTGCTTCATCTCTTGTAGTTCGACGTTCGCAGGTCGCGTCGGATGGAAAGCCGATTTGACCACTTCGATTGGTTCTTCATCAGATTCATCTGATATTGTCGCTTCGTGTGTCGAATTGACTTCCGACTTTGAATCACCTTTCGATCTAGGACTTGCGTTTACAATACTCCTCGGGCTTCCACTTTGTCTGCTACTCGTAGGAGATAGACGAGCACTCGAAGTATCCATTGAGGAAACATTACTTTGAAAATGCCTCAAAGCATCATAAGGGCTGACACCATTTTTCAAAGTCAACTCCGGTGGCAATGATTTCAATGCTAATTCTGCAGGATGAGGTGGGAATGGCAGAAGTCCATTTGCGGGTAAAAATGCTCCAGGTGGAGGGATCAATCCTCCCGTCGGTAGACTCGCCATCGCTGGTGGGAACGGGAAGAGTTCTGCTCCGGGCAACGCCACAGGGGGTGTCGTTATGGGTGCGGCTCCACCTGTAGACAAAGAAAACTTTGGCTTAGTAATTGGATTACCATAAATAATTCTTTTTAGTGCAGCTTCTGCTGTCTGATTGGACAACATGACGTAATATGAAAGACGAGCCCCAGGGGACAGCCCGAGGCTCGCGGGCACTCCGCTGAGTCCCTGAACAACGAGGGTGCATAATCGCACTAAGGATAATGTACAATCTGTAGGCGTTTAAAGGCGGCTTCATAGAAAGGGATGTTTTTTTACTTCGATATCGGGAGGGTGAGGGTGCAATATTTATTTATCTGAACGCGATGTCGTTCTTTACGATCCAGACACGACATTCCACCTTAATTCGGCTCGATACGTCTCCACTGTGGAGAGCCGTGTGGAAAGCGTATTAGCGATGCGGGGCACGTGTGAGGTGTTGCAACGAACATGCGGTACAAAGCCGGATCCGTCGCGATAAGGAAGTTCGCTATCTCCGTGCACGGCGGACAAAGAGGACTCGAAACGTGAAATTTTCATTAGAATTCGTGTTCAAAAGTTCTTGTAGCTGCGAGCTTTGATTCTCGATAAGTGTAAGAGAAGCGGGCGCATAGAAAGGACATGATGCAGGCGCAGATTGGGCCACAAAGAGCTCAGAGGTGGTGCGGCGCTCGTATCTCTCTTGCACTTTTTATATTTGCAGCAGTGGCAGTGGTGCGCAGACCACTTTAAAAGGCAACGGGGGTGGGTGGGGCCGTAACTAGGGGGTAATTTGGTGAGGTGGGGGCCAATATCGGCGTCGCGCCTGATTGAGGTGATCCCGATGCTCAGATTTGAAACCGTTTTGCGATAACTATAATGTTTTGTTTAATTAATTTTTACACGCCGAAATGCAATGACCAGATCTATAATTGTACCTGCCCTAAAGATACGATGCCAGAGACAAGCATACTTTTGTGAAGTTTTAAATGTACGAATATAAAATGAAAGATTTTTAGTTATTCTTTGAAAGTTTAGCTATATCGAGATTGTGATTATATTATTTCGCAATTTCGTTAGTTTGAGTGAAAATTAAAAAGTTAAGTCAGTCTTTTGTGATAACGAACCTAGGTAAGGTTTAATAAAGGCGGGTAGGTGTTTGAGTACAACGGTCCTCGCGTTTCAACGTCGGAAACAAAAAGTAGCTGGTGGCGCGGTCGCCTACATTGGAATAAAATTGACTCCACACTCTCTCGAACGTGAAGGCGGTGCTTTTTATACTTTTTCCGTTCTACACCCCCACTTCCCCCGGCGGACGGACTTCAGCGGGTGGTTTTGCTTCGGTCGGACCGGTGTTGTTTTGCAGCGCTCAAGAGCTGCTTCTTTTATTTGAGCCTTCGCGTTGTACGGCCTTGAGGGGTGGTTCCGTTGCGAGAACATGTTTTCGAGTGTTGTTTGCTAAATCGGGAATTTTTAAATTAACGAATGCCAAATAATCCGTCGATCGGAAGTTTAATAGGAACCGGGGCAATCGGATGTATCTGATATTGAGCTTTATCATCGTTCAGATTTTATTTCCGTTATACATTTAGGTTGTTCCTGTACTATCTTACTATTATAAGAACACGGTAATTTTTTTAGTGTCTATCAAACAATTTTTACGCTTATTATTATTTTCTTGGTACAAGTAAATCTAGCTTAAGGGCGGCTACACACGTTGCTCCCAACAAATTCCAAAGTGTGGATGCGTCGCGAATATTGACATCCATTGGCGTTATGTTTATTTATTTTGAAACGGTCCAGCCCGTCCCCAACGTTGGCGTGAACGTTGGGGCCAATGCTATTTTCCACATTGGGCCAACGTTTGAGCAACGTGTGGAACTGAGGTTACAGTACATGCATAGGTTAATATATAAATAGGTTTATTTCATTACACAACAATATTGAATTAAGCTGTCTGTACTCATCAAAAGGTTGGTCGTTAGTTGGTATACCTAAATTATACTAGGAAGTGTGTAGAAGGTATGCTAATAAAGTAAGTTACCTTTAACAAGGCCAGCTTGATCCCTTAATTGCGGTGGCCTAAAGTAGTCGGCCCAAGCGTAATTCAAATATGCGGCGTCTAACCAGCCTGGGTTAAGCAGGAACGGGTTAAAAGCTCCTGGGTGTCCATAGCCGTAATCTGTAACAAAAGGAAATGACATTTAGAACTAAGGCAAAACGGACAAAGCTTAGCCAAGGAAATTGCAGACCATCAACTTGTGGATAACAACAACAACAACAACAACAACCAACAGCTTTGTGGACAACAACCTAACTTGACCAAACTTGATCAAATTGATGTTGAGACACATATCAAGTTAATAATATTATTATAATCACGTTCACGGCAAATCTATGATGTAGCCGAGCTGTAGTATGTGTGAACTATTATATATATAGATATAAATAATTATTATATTATGTACGTATTACTCGATTTTAAACTTCGTTCGCGTGTCAAAGGTAAGTACCTACTTATAGATTAAGAGATAAGTAGCTGTGCTTTTGGTAACTATCGCTAGGAAAGCTGATTTCAGTATGTGGTGGGTGATGAGTAGTAGAGTAGAGAAAAGCTATCTCTTATACTATTAGGTTTTTTTTAAAAACCCCGCGGATACACTTTGTTTTTTCGGGTTAGTCTATACCTATTCCAGGTACTTCACTATACCCATAAATAAATCACCTCAATCCGTAGCGTGGCTTCATTGCGCGATGCGTCGTGATTGAAGGACATACAAACACATTTTCGCATGTAAGGATTATGAAGTAGGAAAGTTAATCGCAATAAAACTCTCTACTTTAAACAAAGAGTTTACATGAAGGTTTTATTACCCTGTTGGGAATGATATGCGCATTTATAAGAAGCGACGTCGAGGTCAAACCTCGGGCACGTCCGCAAGAAGACGCAATCACAAAGACCGGCCGTAAAGGCGGCGACACACGGCGCGCGCAATGTTTACCGCGCTCGCCGACTGTAACAAGGGGCTTGTATACAAAACGAGTCGGTTTACTGCTGCAGTTAGCCGGCATCTCTGTGCCATACGTTTTTACGACCCTCCACCATCACGTTGCCTTTCGCCTTTCAGCTAGCGAAACGCTTTTTTTATTTGTTTAATCGATAGGCTACTGAAGACGCCACTGCCGACGTCTATTTCAGTTTTACGGTCGTTTTTAATCCGGTCGCGAGTCATCTCGATCGCGATCAGGTGTATCGACTTTTTTACTACGGGATTAACTGTTTACGAGCACTTCGTCTACTTTGTTTTGAATTACTATACGTTTAGTGACTCCTCTGATGTTTAGTGTTGCGTAAGTTTTTTGATTAGCCGGGCCTAATTTGATGCGAACAGATTGCTCGCGTCCGCGCGCCTGCCTTTTGTTTTCCCGTAAATAATCAGGTGTGTAGACACTTTTATTGCGCGCCTCTTAAGAATGTTTACAGAGGCTCGCTTTATTTCTGTACACACAATCCGTTCTGAGCGGAGATTAGCGAGTGTTTCGGGAGAGTTTCCCAAATCGCGGGTATTTTAAATTAAGATCGTGATGGATGGCCCGTCGCGCTGTCACGTGGCAATCCGGCCGAAGCTACGCCATCACGGTACATAATAAGTTAAATGTGGAACTCGGAAATGGTCCGCTCCATTTGTTAATGCCAGTATTCAATTAAATTCGGTTCCCCAACCCTTTGCACATGCGGGGCTCTGAATATTAACATCGTAACGAGAGCCGTTCTAACACTTGAGAGACATTTTACATTAATAAATGATATGCCGCCTTAAGCTTTTGTAACATGTTTAAATTATGACTAATGAGAGGACGAAGTGAATTGTTTTTAAAATTTTGTTTTTATGCCTAAACAGAGTTTAGGTTCCCTTGAAGAAAGCAAGGCATTCGAAATATTGTGTTGTGGAATATGCGGCGAGAGACATGCCTACATACCTACCTATATATAATATAAATATAATTCGATCACGCAGCGTTGACCAAAATCATTTCGGAGCGAGTATGTACTCGCCACTGTCATGTTTTTGATCAATGTTATCTGATAATAAATATATCCTTAAATCAAGAAGAGTGTTCTATTCTAAGTTGTCTTATCTATGCGAAAGGATCTAATCCACTGCATAATGTGATCTATAAAAGGGGTTCAAGACCCTTAAAAATGAGGAATATGGGATGGAAGAAGAGATTGTCGAATATGTGTGGGAGATTTCAAGAGATGACCTAAAGTTTTAATATTTTTTGGTGTCATTTTCTTAATTAAAATATTATAAAAACACTTGTTTTTCTTCATCAACCGATAGACGTCCACTGCTGGACAAACGTCACTTGCATGGACTTCCACAGGTCTCGGTCTTGCACCGCCTGAATCCAGCGGCTACCTGCGACTCGTTTGATGTCGTCGGTCCACCTGGTGGGGGGTCTGCCAACACTGCGCTTCCCGGTGCGGGGTCGCCACTCCAGCACCTTGGGGCCCCAACGACCATCAGCTCTTTGAACTATGTTCACGCCCCTTCCACTTCAGTTTCGCGACTAAAAACACTATCATCAATTTATTGGAACGTAGTTCCTTATCGCGCGGTACGGAAGGGGGCTAGACGGAAAAAATTAAGGAAACCGACACGACACATTTTTGAAACGTTATTTTTTGTTGAATGTGAATTTTGCATTTTATTCGGTATTTTCGCCTTAGAACTCGGCGTCTGCATGGCCTAGTGGTTAGGAGAGTCGCCTATAAATTCAACGTCGATGGTTCGAATCCCAGCTCGACAGACTGAATTTTCTATTTTCAATTTTATTTTAAATAATTTCTAAATGTGGAATTTTTCCCTAATTTTTTATTGTATAAATTGGATAACGCCATCTGTGAAAAAACAGTAACTCCACCAGAGTAACTCTTTGGTGTTGTATCAGTGCAATAGAAATAAACTAAAAATAATTCATCGTAGTTAATCAATTTAATACTAGATGACACCACTAGTTTATTACAATTCCTTCCTACTAAGGTACTACGTTCCATCCGGGTGTCCCTTGACATGTCTCTTTTTTCATCTAATTCTAATGCATAGATTTAAGTTTGTCTAGCAAGAAGTCATCTCCAACTAACGCTAGAGATTCTATCGACTGTTTCACAAGATGTTACTTGTAATACAATAAATAAATGGAGTTGTTCGTTCGTCGTCCAACATCCGAGGATCTACGTATAATATAATAATCATTAATATTCTCAATTAAATAGGATGATACGGAGCACAACAACAGCAAAGATGGGGAATGAAGACACAAGTGTCAAAATAGGCGTTAAATAACTCATCTATAAGGGCCACCACACACTTGCTACTTTAAGAATCAGCGAGCCATTATTTGATTGCTTGAACTTTCACTGCTTTAATCTTTAGTATTGGAAGCTATTTTCAGACCTGTCTCAACGTACGTACCAAATCGACAAAAATCTTATCGATCACAAAGTATTGTATGAAAGAAAATGCGCAGTTTCATTCACAGGCAGGTATCTATGCTGTCTTGAATAAGTGTTTCAGGGAAGTTTCACTGTAGCGCTCTCAAACTAACGAAAATCTGATTCTGCGGTTATTTTAGATTTTCACAAAAATATCTGCAGTAATTAAATAATTTGGAGAAAATAAAAGAAAAAAGTCCCTTTACTAAATTAAAGTTGACTATGATATATAATTCAAAATTTCATGGTTTTTTTCCAATTCAATATCGACGATTGTTATCTTTTTTATATTTTTTTTTATTACCTCAAAGTACCTGCTTCTAAAAATTAAACTAAATAGGCGTAGGTACCTATCCAAAAATGAGAAATATACTGACATTGACTTCTCTTCTCCCTTACCGTTCAGATGATAAAAGCAGCATGTGTGCATTGGCCCTACGATCCTAACGTTTGTTACTCGTAAATTAATGTGGAAGACGTGTTGGGCGCGATGAATAAATGGATCCGAGTTATGGGCCATAACTTGGGGCGTCGGTGTCTCATGACAAACACCAAATTTATATTATTGTCTTTTAGTTTTGATTGTCTTGTTGTAAGACGACGTTATTGATTTAGAAATGACATTCTAGTTAGATCAGCGAGTCGATTCTCTAAAAATCACGTTCCGCATACTTAAGGATTTATCCTTAGGGTCGTGATCGTTACAGTGGATGTAACCAGCAGCACCGATGCCTCAGCATGCCACTTCAAAGTTCTTATACAATCGCATTTTTCATAGGTAGGCCGTAGGACAAATAGTTTTATCGATAGTGAGTAGTGACATTGAGCAGTCAAAAAGTATTTTTGTTTCACATCTTTCCTTTATAGATTGTATCAATGATATGTGCTGCTAAACTTAACTTTGAAAACCATACTTTGACATTGATGTAGTGATTTAACGATTGATGCAGCCTTTACAGAATCATACCGCGTCATAATTTACAACTGAACTTCATGCAGGTTTCCTCACGATGTTTTCATTTACCAATACAGTAAGTGATATTTTATTGATTGGAACGCACATAGCTTTTAAAAGTCAGAGATGGGTGCCAGGAATCGAACCCTGGACCCCCTGAAAATACAATGCAAGCAAAAGAAGTGTTCCTTCATAGACATTCATCAAGACACCGATAAAGAATAAGCCCCGAACCAAGCTTACCTTTTTGTTACCAGTGTCCAGCAGGCTCAGCTTATTCTCTATCTCAGTGGCTATCGAAAGTTGCTAAGAACTGTCAAACCCACATTTTTTATGACAACACAACTTTCCACACAAACAACAAAATAAGCAAAGTTCTTATTTAGAAACTTTCCATTGTTTTCCTTAAGCCTTATTTATCGCGTTAATTGATGCGTTAGGGCGCAGGTGGAGCAGGAGCATAAGGCATTGGAAAATGCCAGATCAAAAATAGAGAACACGTCAGCATGTAGCAACCAGCGACTGTGACCAGGACATCATGGTTTCCTGTGATGGTGTCCCGTGTCGATAACAAAAAGTGTCGACGTTTGGGCACCGCCTAAGAGGTTGAACTTAGGTTGAACTTTTCCTCGTGAATGTATCGGGAGTCTTAAGTTCGCTGAGCAAACATCGGTGGTGCCATGCGTCGGTTATGAGGGTCGCTGGATGTGGTATTTTAGCAGCGACACATAAAATCCATATTTTAGAGGCGAGGGCGGGAGATCAAACGGACTTTACGACGGGACCCGAGATTGTTTACATCTGTCGCCCAGCAGCCGTGGCCGCTGCGTGGAACTTGGTAACCGCTTGTACAGCAACTAGCAAGTGTCGTTCCAACTTTACATTCGGAAAATATTCTCTTATTTTCTAAACTGTCTAGGTCTACTGTTGAGGTGGTTTATGATACATAAGAACTGCCATACTGTTGTCACTAACTAACTTTCCCTAACTTTTACGGGCTATATCTAATCTAAGTTAGGTGACGCTTCCTGTCAATTTCGTTTTCACGAATCTTTAGGAATTTCCTAAACATCAAAAATACATTGAGTAAGGGATTTTTTTTAGGGGCTACCCACGTAGAGACTCCTACTTAGGGGACGTTTAAATATGGTTGGTGAAAGCGGGCATCAGTCTTACGTCAACTGTCTCTTTGACTGTGCCGCATGTAGACACCTAATTAATACGCGCAATAAGTTTAATTAATATACGAAACCTTGGTTACATATTAGCTCTACATAGTGAATATACCTATAACTTGAGTTTAAAGCCAGTTAAGTAACATTGCATTAATGTTGTAACTTGTAATGATACTTAGGGCCGATTTCACCACCTGAAAATAAGTCTTATCCGAGCGTAACAGAGTAAACAGAGTTTTCAATACAAAAACTGTCAGAACGACCAATTTATTCCTCGGATAAACGTCACTCGATGTTGATGAAATCGGTACTATACTACTGAAGGCGCTTTAAAGATTTGTTAATTAAAAAGGCATTCAATAATTTACAATCAGACATAAAAAATCTGTGTCTAATATCCTTACTAATACTATAAAAGCGAAAGTGTGTTTGTTTATTGGTTTATCCTTCAATCACGCTGCAACAGAGCGCAGTGACATATAGGCTACTTTTAATCCCGGAAAATCAAAGAGATCCCGCGGGATTTTGAAAAACTAAATCCACGCAGACGAAGTCGCGGGCATCATCTAGTCAAGGAATAAATAGACCGTATTGACCAAAACATACCTAATATTTATTTAAAAAATTCGTCCAAATATTGGGTTAATTATAGCAGAAGACCCATTTGATCGTTTCACTCTAAACAACAAAACGTCTCAATTAAAAAGTTCAGCCCATCAACAAATCACGCCGGAATCATAACGTTTTTGACACCGCAGACTATTTTCGTCGGGACGTTACTAGTCTGTATAAACAAACCGATGCGCCCAAAGTTTGGTCAATAATAAAAACGACAGTATGCGGAAAAACTAACATCCTCAGCGATAAACATCAAAGGCGAGTCAACGATCAATGGCGTCGCTTGATGGCGTGACGGCGCTAATTAATGGAATCATCGTCATCGTCATCGTCTAGCGCATGCTTAGCGATACAGTTAAAGAAGTTTTATAAGCTGATGAATTCTGACATTACGGTTAATGGATTGAAAACAATTTATTAAACATTTAAAACCAATGGAAACAGGGGATTAAATGGTACAGGTAGGTACCTAGATACAGGTTTGTATAAATGCATTAGGTAGGTATGTATAAATATCTAGAGATTTTCTAAAGAATGAGTTTAAATACGATAGGATCTAAAGGTCGTCCAAATATAATAATACATAATTATGTCGTGTTTTATTGGAACGAAGTTCCTTATCGCGCGATGCGAAAGGGGACTAGACGGTAAAAATGAAGACTAAATTGAACCGACACTTTCTTGAATATGATTTGGCATTGTGTTCAATATTTTCACACTACAACATTAGATCTCCCTAGCCTTGTGGTTTCTACAGTCGCATAAAGGTCGATGGTTCGAATCCCTTAACAGACTGAATTTTCTATTTTTATTTTATAAAATTATTTTAATTTTAATATTTTATAAAATCGATATTTAGGCTTCCCTGGGGTCATTTTGATTTTTATCGATAAAAAAATCATGACAAAAAATGTATAGCCGAATAATTATTTTCTTTATACCTCGAATAGAACTTGAAATTAATATTTTTATAATAATAACTTCGTTCCTATCTGGTGTCCCACGACACCACACGACTTTTTATTTTTAAATATTAATCAGCTTAAAATTACGCAGTAAAAACACACATCAGTCAGTCGCTCACCTTAAACCGCTTGAAGGCAGACTCAGTAGGGTAGGAAGTAGGAACTTATCAGGCCAAAGCCCACCAGACAAAATTATGAGCATAATTCATAATACAAGTGTACAAATTGCTACTTGTAAAAAATTCTGACAAAACGAAGGAGGCGTCAAGATAATGGTTAGGTCAATGAAGCAGGCTCATAACCACTAACAAGACACTCGTAAGCATTATATTTGGAACAAGCCAATAGTCATTTATAAGTCGATGTCAAAACACGTTGAAGTTTTCTCAGACAATCGGGGCTATTTCTGGACGATCTGTTTCAACAACTGCCTCAAAGATTATCCGAAGCATCTAATTAATGTCTGCGTGATTGAATGATTCTCACGTTCCTACTATTGTACAGATGTTCTTTTGATTATTTTTATCCGGTCTGCATTCTTATGAGTTTAAACGTTAAGTATTTAGTTCATCGATTCAAGATATTGTCTCAAGGATTACTTTAAGCTATTATTAAGTTACGTCTTATTTGTAGGAATAACTTATTTTCATCTTAATTTGATTTCATCTTAATAGATTTTCTTCATAAGATTATAATATAGTTAATTGTTGGAGTTTACTCCTTAAGAATCGATTTTAGGCGTCCGGTATGAGAAAAAGTTGAGATGTAAAATCTACTTATGAATGACCTTGTTACGTTTTTATGACAGCGTTACTACAAACACGTAGATCAGCGGCATCTTTCGGCTTATGTGTAAACTATTTCGAATAGCAACTCTGTTGTACGCCCTAAAACCCTGCGACAGCACTGCTAACATAATAGTTCGAGCTATTTACAATAGATGGCCGTATTTGATATTAACTAGCACAAATACTATAAAGTAAACTCCAGTCGTTCGTCGCAGCTGACACACACACTTTTTTTTTTAAATCTCATAACCCAAAATAATATGAAAATCATAATAAAAACAGGTAGATATGTAGTTTTACACGTAACGAAAGAAATTTATTTAGAAACGAATTTAGAAAATTAATTAAGTATCATGAATCATTTTAAATCCCACCAAAAACATTTTCATGTAAAAAATGTTGGCAAGACCACACCAAATGGCTCGCACTGTCAAAACGATATCAAATCTCATGTAGGGCCAAGTTTCTAACTCTTCATGCCCTAAGTTCATAAACTCTAGTAATAACCTTAGTCAAAATATGTGGGCTTGGCCATTTTTGAAGTTAGAGTTTGTGAAGTTTGGGCTTAAGTGGTCCGGGAGCCGTAACATTGAAAGTCCCCTCATGTCATGTCAAACAGTACCTACATTTTTAGGATTCCGTACCAAAATGGTAAAAATGGAACCCTTATGGTGAGACTTTCTCCGTCCGTCCGTCCGTCTGTCACAGTCGATTATTTCAGTAACTATTAAAGCTATCGACATGAAATTTGGAATAGTTGTGTATAATAGTGGCCCAACATCATTGGAATAAAAAAAATCGAAAATTATTTTTACTTTTATTAAAAAATGGGGAAAATCGGGTTTTTGAAATTTCAAAGTAAAATAACAATACCGAGTGTGCGAGAAATCGAGAAAACGATTCATAGCTATCTTGCTATGAAATATAGCTATAGGTAATACGAACGCGATCTGCTAATATCTAAGCTATCTGACTCGACTAATCTAGTAAAATGGTTATAGAGATAGTTTTCTTTGATTTGCTCAACTGGTTACTCATTTTTAAGCCCCGATAAAAAAGGAGGCGTGTTTTGATGCGATTTTTCCTGTTTGAAAGCTAAAGTGATGAGATCGATCTTAGCTATAATTTATGAAGATCTTTTCAGGCGTTTGCAGATCATCAGCTCACGCAATTCCCAATCACCTGATCACCGAATCTTGCCTAACAAGTACTATGTTTGTCAAAATCTAAAGTTAGGTTAGGTTGGGGCTCGACATTATTAGTCAGGTACCCGGCCGCAGGCCGGGCACTTAGGTAGGTACCATTTGGTCAATATACCTAAGTTATGTATGCACGCATATCTGACTATACCAAATGGAACCTAAGTGCCCGGCCTGCGGCAGGGCACCTGACTGTTCATGTCAAACCCCAACCTAACCTAACTTTAGATTTTGGCAAACATACTTGTTAGGCAAACCTAACCTAATCTAACTTTAAATTTTGGCAAACATAGTAGCAAAAACGAGTAGCCAGTTGTGCAAATAAAAAAAAATGTATTCTTCTATAACCATTTTACTAGATTAGTCTAGTCAGATAGCTATATTACTAGATCGCGTTCGTATTATAGCTATACTCGTAGTAAGATAGCTATTAATCGCTTTCGTATAGCTATATTCCGGCATAAAGCTATAAACCTAGTTTTATAGCTATAGCACGGCTTCAACTATACTAACTGCGACATATACACTATCAAGGAATATAAAAAAAAAACAATCTCCGTGTAAGTGCAATTATGTTACTGCCACTGGCTCCCGGACCATTAATTATTATTAATATCTTATATATATAAAAGAAAGTGGTGTTAGTTACACTATTTATAACTCAAGAACGGATGAACCGATTTGGCTGAAAATTGGTGGAGAGGTAGCTTATAACCAGGAGACGGACATAGGATACTTTTAATCCCGTTCGACCGCGTTTCCGTCAAGTCACTATAAGACGTGGTATAACAAAAACGCATCTGACATGGAATAACAAAACGCAAATGACAGTGGAATAACAAAACGTAAATGACAGCTAAACGTAATTTTGTCTTTGGTTAAGTATGGTAAAAAAATTGACAAGTATAAAAAGTGTTATAATAAAGCATTACTGATATTATAAATGCGAAAGTGTGTTTGTTTGTTGGTTTGTCCTTCAATCACATCGCAACAGAACAGCGGATTGATGCGATTTTTTGCATTTTTTGCATAGTAATGGATGTAGTAGTGGTTCCTCAGACCGGGAGAGCTACTTTTTATCTCGGATAATGAAAGAGTTCCCGCGGGATTTTTAAAAACTAAATCCATGCGGACGAAGTCGCGGGCATCAGCTAGTGTTTAATTAATTTTAATGTAGTAGGTAGTTTTAATTTTAGAGTAAATATAGATTTAACGGATATTAATATGTTTTACATAATATATACTCGTATGAAGGTATATGATAGTTTTAGAGTGTAGAAGTAAAAATGTAAAAATATAATATTCGACCGAGCGAAGCGAAGGTCTTTGAGTCTACTTGAGTGAATTTGCACTTGTCCGTCCGTCCGTCCGTCCGTCCGTCCGTCTGTCAGAGCCTTATAACTTTTGAATTACTGAACGTAATTACTTCAAATTTAGATATAATATGTAAACCGATGGCCTCCAGCCGAAAATGGCTTAAAAAGTTATAAAAATCTTTATTTCAGGGGGGCTCTCATAGAAGCGAATGCGAAGAAAAAAAAAATTTTTGCATTTCATAGGGTTACAGTACCTCATTTTAAAGATAATTTGGAACAGAGTACAAAAGTATTTTTTTTTTAATTTTTTTCCTAAAATTGACGAAATGGGGGGCTTTCAAAGTGGAGATTATATTTGACCTCACAACGTAATAACCATTGAGAGCTGTTCCTTGAAAGTTTTATAATTTTAGCGTAATATCATGTACTTGAACAACAAATACTAAAATTAGATAAATGTAATAAGGAAACTAAATTATTTAACTTTTAATGAGCAGCAACAACAGAACTTCACAATGATGTCAATAGATGGCGCTCTCATCTCATATAGCAAATGCAGCTATATGTAACATATTATTCAATTAAAATTATTATTTAGTCATTTAGCAAACATCAATAAAACTTCACGTTGCAGTTTGTTTTTACATGTTTTCTGATCGTGTCGATAGTTGACGCTGTGTACAAGTAATTTAATTTGAATGTTCCAAAAAACTATACCTACCTAAGTTTGATTGAGGCCTTGAGGATTTTACTATAACAGTTCCCTAACCTTTACGGGCTACCTATGTTAAGTTAGTTGACACTTTCTGTCAACTTTGTTTTTACGAACCTCTACGGGACAACTTAGGTGAAAATGACATTGGGATGTTAGGATTGTATTTAGGGGCTACCTACGTAAAGAGACTTCTACAAAGGGGATGATTTAGGTATGGTTGGTGAAAACGGGCATAATAATAATGTCAATTTTGATCGTCATGTATCTATTGAATGAATAAGTAATAATGGGAAACCGTTACCGCGAGGTCTCAGTTCGGGGCGAACCACTAGTATATATATATTAATATATATATAGCTGCTGGGGCTGATTCACTGACTGATTCACTGATTCACTGATTCACTCACTCATTGATCACCTCTCCTGTAAAATTTTGTATGAAAAATTTTTTTTTCACCGATGGTTTCGTATAGAGGACAAAAATTCATTCGGAGGAAAAATATGGAGAGAGCTGATGATTGAGGATTTCGGAGACGGGTGAGGAGCACGGCCAGGGTATTGAAGATAGGTGGGGTGTGCTCGAACAAAAGTCACTCGGAACTTCATCCAATTCGCAGAGAGTTGAAAAAAAATTCCAAAATGGCGGATTCAAGATAGCGGCCATACAAATTTCGTCGGTGTCTATCTCGGAGAGTATAAAAGATGCAAGAGTGCTTCTTTGGCAAAAGATGATCAGGGCCCGAAGGTCTACTTGATGAATAGAAAAAAAAAATCAAGATGGCGGAATTTTTTTTCTCCATACAAAATATATGGCGAATATTGAATAGACTAGAAGCTGAGAACTATGCAAGACTTTGATACGGTTCCTTTTCAAAATTTGTTTTTATAAAAGACTGATATAGAAAGACTTCTCATTCTGACAAATGATGAGATATGATGATTGAGGGTTTGGAAGGTGGGTGAGGAGCACGGCCAGGGTATTGAAGATAGGTGGGAGGTGCTCAAACAAAAAATACTCGAAACCACATCCAATTGGCAATGAGCTGAAAAAAAATTCAAAATGGCGGATTCAAGATGGCGGCCATACCAATTTCATCGGCATCTATCTCGGAGAGTATAAAAGATGGAAGATTGGTTATTTGATAGAAAATGATCAGGACCTGAAAGTCCACTTGACGATAGAAAAACCGCGGTCCGCTTGCGGGCCGCGCACCCACGCGCCCTACTAGTTAATATATATATAGCTGCTGGGGCTGATTGACTGATTCACTGACTGACTCATTGATCACCTCTCCTGTAAAATTTTGTATGAAAAATTTTTTTTTCACCGATGGTTTCGTATAAAGGAAAAAAATTCATTCGGAGGAAAAATATGGAGAGAGCTGATGATTGAGGATTTCGGAGACGGGTGAAGAGCACGGCCAGGGTATCGAAGATAGGTGGGGGGTGCTCGAACAAATGTCACTCGAAACCTCATCCAATTCGCAGTGAGCTGAAAATAAATTCAAAATGGCGGAAAAAAGATGGCCGCCATACAAATTTCGTCGGTGTCTATCTCGGGGAGTATAAAAGATGGAAGAGTGGTTTCTTGGCAAAAGATGATCAGGACCCAAAGGTCTATTTGATGAATAGAAAAAAAATCCAAGATGGTGGAATTTTTTTTTCTTCATACAAAATATATGGCGAATATTGAAGAGACTAGAAGCCGGGAATCATGCAAGACTTTGATACGGTTCCTTTTCAAGATTTGTTTTTATTGAAGAATTTTCATTATGACAAATGATGACATATGATGATCGAGGGTTTGGAAGGTGGGTGAGGAGCACGGCCAGGGTATTGAAGACAGGTGGGGGTGCTCGAACAAAAATCACTCGAAACCTCATCCAATTGGCAGTGAGCTAAAAAAAATCCAAAATGGCGGATTCAAGATGGCGGCCATACAAACTTCAACGGTGTCTATCTCGGAGAGTATAAAAGATGGAAGAGTGGTTATTTGATAGAAAATGATCAGGACCTGAAAGTCCACTTGACGATAGAAAAACCGCGGTCCGCTTGCGGGCCGCGCACTCACGCGCCCTACTAGTATATATATATAATTCTTTAACAATAATATAGACTCTAATTTGTATTAGAATAATTTTGCGTGCCATAATTGGCTGATTGTAAAGTGTTCGCACTATGTATTTACAATTATGCAAATAAATCCTTTCTTTCTTCTTTCTTTCTTTCTTTCTATGGGAGACCACTTACACACAGAAACTACACTCTACACAGAAAATTTAATGGGCCGATTTTGATGGCATTTTTGCATAACATCCATCAAGTTCAATCATTATAAACAGTGAATATTAAACGAGGTGTCTGTTGATTGAGTGAATTTTTTAAATTATTTAACGAATATTTTTCGCAGAACTTTGCAATAAGTAGGTACTTTTTTTTTGCACTGTGAATATTGTAAAAAGCATGTAAAAATGTTATCCAACTGTTATCCCGTCTCATTGCGTCCAGAGGGCTGGTACAGTGGTAGTTGGTACCTGCCACCTACCTACGTATCTTGGCCAACATTTAAGTTTGGCCACTCAGCGGGGCAATACAGCCAGTTTTCTCGTTCCATTGGTATTTTTGATAAATAACTTCTTTGTTGTATAACCAAAAATTAATGTTTAAGATTTAATTTAATTTTTAGTAATAATAATATTTTTTATTAAAATTTATGTTATTAAAATTATTATTATTTATTACTGGGTATTATGAATTAAGCAAGACGAAGGAGGATAAACTGAATTGGTCTGTCGAATTTTTGAAGAACTATCTAAGCCGTACTGGAAAATTATGCTTAGACCATCGAACTATTACGCTTAGAAGCGCAATAATCAACGCGGTGACAAGCCATTTTTAATAAGCCTTTAAAGGCCTACTACGCAGTATCGTCGCGTTAGTACGACGACGATCTTGCAGAAAATTATTAAAAAATGGCGTTCTGTGCTGTGATAATTGGGTGTTATAGGTAACTCATCACATTTACCATCAAAAAGGTAATTAGCTTAACACTCACACATTCACTAGTTGTTTTGAGCCTACGTTTGGGGCAGAACTTTGTCAGAAACTTCTATTCTAAGTGTCATAGTTCGATGGCTTGGACAAAGAAGAAGAACTGTGCCCTACTAATTTTTTGTATAAGTCTCTAACAATCGCGTACCTAACTGGTAAAACATATTATTTGTTTTAGAAACAGAAAAAAAGTTTTAAACTTGCTCTCAAAACAATCATACCTACTACTTAATATTATAAATGCGAAAGTGTGTTTGTTTGTTGGTTTGTCGTTCAATCACGCCGCAACAGAACAACCAATTGACGTGAATTTTTGCATGGGGTTAGTTGAGGACCTGGAGAGTGACATAGGGTACTTTATATCCCGTAAAAATCAAAGAGTTCCCACGGGATTTTTTTTAAAACTAAATCCACGCGGACGAAGTCGCGAGTATTGTAGACTAGTCATCATCTAGTCTACAATAATCACATCGTTTAGAGCAGTGTGGCTGAAATTAAATGCTTGCCAATGGATTATAAAAGTATTTTGAATGTGGTCAAAAGTTCGGTGCCGCAAAATTGGACTGTGGGCTGGCATTCAGCCAGCGCGTGCGCATTAAACTACTTCGGAATAATATAAGCTACAGATCTCGAGCGCATATGAAAATCTTTATGCTTTTTTATCGTCGAGATATTTCCCCCGTAATAGTTTCCTGGCGTTTCGTTTTTCGCGATTATTCGCGGAATGTTGATTATAATTTATACTGACGGTATGCATCGTCGGCAAATTCCGAAATTTTGTGAATAGGTGTTTTTATTTTTAGCGCCAGTGAGTTTACTACATAAATCATTGTTTATATCCTAACTACCTATTTGAGTTGAGTTTAGAAATAGATATTATCTAGCAATAATTTATAGGATCACATGGCACATTAATTAGGTAGATATGTATTTACATTTACAACTTTGATAATTTTTTTTAATTAAAAAATCTAGAAGTTATCAGTGAAAATTAAAAATTAATTGTGACTAGTTTTTACCCGCGGGTTCGCTCCCGCCATCTCATCTAATCCGAAGTGATGATTCCCATACAATTTTACCAATTTTGATTTTTGCGATTTTTCAGCTAGGTAAGTATAATTAATTTAATTTTTTTTAATTTTTAGGGTTCCGTACCCAAAGGGTACCAACGGGACCCTATTACTAAGCCTACGCTGTCCGTCCGTCCGTCCGTCCGTCTTTCAGCGGGCTGTATCTCGTAAACCGTAATAGATAGACAGATGAAATTTTCACATATTATGTATTTTTATTGCCGCTATAACAATAAATAATAAAAATTAAATTAAATTAAAAAAATTAGATTAAAATATTTTCATGGGTACATGGAAATATTTTTATTTAATTTTTTTTAACGGAACCCTAAAAGAGCGAGGCCCGACTCGCACTTGACCGATATTTTTCAGCTGTTCTTTTGGGTTTTCACTTTTTTTTCAATTTTTAAAACCAACTCTGTATCCCTGTAGTGTAGACCAAAAACAACAAAATAAAATAATCTTTTTATAATCACGCTGTTTTGGAGTTTTAGCCAGACTAACGAGCACCAATTAATTTTTTCCAGAGGGCTGGTACAGTGGTAGTTGGTACCTGCCACCTACCTACGTATCTTGGCCAACATTTAAGTTTGGCCACTCAGCGGGGCAATACAGCCAGTTTTCTCGTTCCATTGGTATTTTTGATAAATAACTTCTTTGTTGTATAACCAAAAATTAATGTTTAAGATTTAATTTAATTTTTAGTAATAATAATATTTTTTATTAAAATTTATGTTATTAAAATTATTATTATTTATTACTGGGTATTATGAATTAAGCAAGACGAAGGAGGATAAACTGAATTGGTCTGTCGAATTTTTGAAGAACTATCTAAGCCGTACTGGAAAATTATGCTTAGACCATCGAACTATTACGCTTAGAAGCGCAATAATCAACGCGGTGACAAGCCATTTTTAATAAGCCTTTAAAGGCCTACTACGCAGTATCGTCGCGTTAGTACGACGACGATCTTGCAGAAAATTATTAAAAAATGGCGTTCTGTGCTGTGATAATTGGGTGTTATAGGTAACTCATCACATTTACCATCAAAAAGGTAATTAGCTTAACACTCACACATTCACTAGTTGTTTTGAGCCTACGTTTGGGGCAGAACTTTGTCAGAAACTTCTATTCTAAGTGTCATAGTTCGATGGCTTGGACAAAGAAGAAGAACTGTGCCCTACTAATTTTTTGTATAAGTCTCTAACAATCGCGTACCTAACTGGTAAAACATATTATTTGTTTTAGAAACAGAAAAAAAGTTTTAAACTTGCTCTCAAAACAATCATACCTACTACTTAATATTATAAATGCGAAAGTGTGTTTGTTTGTTGGTTTGTCGTTCAATCACGCCGCAACAGAACAACCAATTGACGTGAATTTTTGCATGGGGTTAGTTGAGGACCTGGAGAGTGACATAGGGTACTTTATATCCCGTAAAAATCAAAGAGTTCCCACGGGATTTTTTTTAAAACTAAATCCACGCGGACGAAGTCGCGAGTATTGTAGACTAGTCATCATCTAGTCTACAATAATCACATCGTTTAGAGCAGTGTGGCTGAAATTAAATGCTTGCCAATGGATTATAAAAGTATTTTGAATGTGGTCAAAAGTTCGGTGCCGCAAAATTGGACTGTGGGCTGGCATTCAGCCAGCGCGTGCGCATTAAACTACTTCGGAATAATATAAGCTACAGATCTCGAGCGCATATGAAAATCTTTATGCTTTTTTATCGTCGAGATATTTCCCCCGTAATAGTTTCCTGGCGTTTCGTTTTTCGCGATTATTCGCGGAATGTTGATTATAATTTATACTGACGGTATGCATCGTCGGCAAATTCCGAAATTTTGTGAATAGGTGTTTTTATTTTTAGCGCCAGTGAGTTTACTACATAAATCATTGTTTATATCCTAACTACCTATTTGAGTTGAGTTTAGAAATAGATATTATCTAGCAATAATTTATAGGATCACATGGCACATTAATTAGGTAGATATGTATTTACATTTACAACTTTGATAATTTTTTTTAATTAAAAAATCTAGAAGTTATCAGTGAAAATTAAAAATTAATTGTGACTAGTTTTTACCCGCGGGTTCGCTCCCGCCATCTCATCTAATCCGAAGTGATGATTCCCATACAATTTTACCAATTTTGATTTTTGCGATTTTTCAGCTAGGTAAGTATAATTAATTTAATTTTTTTTAATTTTTAGGGTTCCGTACCCAAAGGGTACCAACGGGACCCTATTACTAAGCCTACGCTGTCCGTCCGTCCGTCCGTCCGTCTTTCAGCGGGCTGTATCTCGTAAACCGTAATAGATAGACAGATGAAATTTTCACATATTATGTATTTTTATTGCCGCTATAACAATAAATAATAAAAATTAAATTAAATTAAAAAAATTAAATTAAAATATTTTCATGGGTACATGGAAATATTTTTATTTAATTTTTTTTAACGGAACCCTAAAAGAGCGAGGCCCGACTCGCACTTGACCGATATTTTTCAGCTGTTCTTTTGGGTTTTCACTTTTTTTTCAATTTTTAAAACCAACTCTGTATCCCTGTAGTGTAGACCAAAAACAACAAAATAAAATAATCTTTTTATAATCACGCTGTTTTGGAGTTTTAGCCAGACTAACGAGCACCAATTAATTTTTATGTATATTAGGTATTATAGATAACTTCCTGCGTAGCTTTCCTAGGTTTCACTAATCAACCTTAACTTAGCTAATTACAAATTTTGATTTTTGTGATTTTTCAGCTAGGTAAATAATTAATTTAATTTTTTTTAACTTTTCACCTGTTCTTTTGGATTTTCACTATTTTTTTTTTCAATTTTTAAAACTAACTCTGTATCCCTGTAGTGTAGACCAAAAAAAAACAAAAAAAAAATCTTATTATAATCATGCCGTTTTGGAGTTTTAAGCCAGACTAACGAGCAGCAATTAATTTTTATGGATATTATGTAGATATTAAAGATAAGTTCCTGCGCAGCTTTCCAAGGTTTCACTAATCAACCTAAACTTAGCTAAGTCAAACAAAATAGGTAGGTAGGTATTAAAACAAAGTTTTGCAACTCACTCTGTTTCGTTCTCGGTTCTCTCGGTCCGTCGACGGTGACCTTGATGGCCTTGGTGTAAGTGGCGACCTGGCTGGGGAACGTGCTGATGGTGATGGTCAAGCTGAACGACTTGCCGCGCCCGCTGCGCCCCACGAACCGCAGGTCGTTGAACTTCGCCACCTGGTTCTTCATCACCGCCGTGCAGTTCCTCATTTCGGCCATCACATTCTCATCGTTCCCGGCCTTGATCGTCACCAGCGTGCCGTCCTGCACGTCGTCCAGAGCGACCACCTTGAACGCCACGGGCAGGGACTTGTTGGAGCGCCAGTGGCCCGGCAGCGCCGAGCACAGCACGGCCGGCGAGCCGGTCTGCACCAGCTCGCCGTGGCTCTGCCGGTAGTACTCGTGGATGTGGGCGTACACGTCCGCCATCGTGGGGGCCGGGGGACTCGCGTGCGGAAGGTGCATCGACTCCAGTTCACCCTCGAACCCTCGACACGCCACTGAAGTTCTCGACACGCCACTGGTCGTCAACTCGTCACACACTCCGACGAAAGTTTCGAACGCGCGACACGAACTCGGCGCCGGAAAGTTGTGCGAAGTATGGGCGCGAGACGTCGTGTGAGCCGCGAGCCGCCGCGCCACTTGTTGGGCGCGGGCAAGACGCCGGGCGGGGACTCGGGAAAAGTAAACGGGGACTCGGCGAGACCGCAAGCCGAAGACGCACGACGCGCACCGAAGTCGCGAAGGGACGCGTGCTCGCGGGGACTCCGTTTCGACTGATGACTGCGATACGACGCGACTTTTTCCGATGGTCAATATTTTGCGTTCGCGCGGTCGCCGCCCCCACCCGGGTGGCGGCCCCTACGTCTCGTAAAAAGCGGGAAGGAGACGAAGGGTGCGGGCGGCGCGGAGCCGCGGCGGGAACGAACGGGACGGCCGCGGTCGGACTCTGCGTTTTTATAAAAATGCCCGCGCGAACGAGACGCTGTCGCGACGCGTCGCCGGGTACGAGAAGGATGGGTGCATTTTTTTGAATTACCGCGGTGACGTATCGCGAGGCGGCGGTAATTAGGCCACGGGGCGGCGGGAAACCGCGACCGGTGTGAAAACCTATCAACGAGCTCATGAAAAATTATGATTTCCATGTTTGAGTCGAAAGCTCGCCGCTGGGGTGGCACTTCATTTGGTCGAAGCACGCGTGGAATGCCAATCGCTGGGGTCATTGACTGACGCTCGCGCGTATTCATTTATTCTAAAGAACGAAATTGTCTTTGACAAAAAATTATGACTTGTAAAAATTATAAACTTCCCAATCATTCATTTAAAATCTGATTAAAATAAACTTTGAACGAACTCATACAAATATGTATCTCTATTGCATAAAAGTTGCAAGTCGCGAACTTTCTGAAAGTTTCAGCGTGAAACTGCAAAGAAATACAAAGTTCGGGAGCGGCGTGGTGGCGTAGCGCGGCCGCGAGGTGGCGGTGCGAGCGGGACGAGCGAGGGGCGGCGCGAGGGCGGGGCGAGCGAACTTGGCCATCACTTCGGACCGAGTTTCCCGCGCTCTCCGCGATAGCGTAGCGTGTGATACTACGAGAAACTTTTCATGCGAACTTTTTAGAATTTTTTGTACCTATTTTATCAAATGACAGATTTAAAAGGAAAAATACGTTCTCTTTGATCGGATGTATACCTCTACCTGTTAGAAGTGTTGAGGGAGGGTAAAATATTGTATATAACTTAATGTAAAAAAATCTTTTTTTAAAAAGACAACCCTGCGCCACTACAAAGTATAAAATTTACTGTCGATTTTTTAAAAACCGATCGATCGATTTC
Organism: Oeneis ivallda; assembly: GCA_029955525.1. Classification (NCBI taxonomy): domain Eukaryota; kingdom Metazoa; phylum Arthropoda; class Insecta; order Lepidoptera; family Nymphalidae; genus Oeneis; species Oeneis ivallda. Next base: position 8,591,493 of record JARPMR010000019.1, read on the forward strand.
TATAAAATTTAAATGGGACCACCTGGAAGCAGGTATAGCCTTTCAAACAAAATATAATTTTCCAAATCGGTTCAGGCGTCTTCGAGTAATCGGTGACCATACATAAAAAAAAGATTCCGACGAACTGAGAACCTCCTCCTTTTTTAAATTCGGTTAAAAAGAAAGTTTGCCCAGGGAATTATTAGAAGTTTTTAGACTTCTCTCAATATCAGTGTCCATGTTTCAGCCTCCTCTAGGGATACTCTAGCAGTCCTCTAGGAGTGGTAATACAAAGTTCTTTCTCAGTTCACTTCTACAGTTAGGTACAAAAAAACTCAAACGAACTGATAACGAGACACACAAAAATAATAAGTAAGTACCTAATTCCTTGTTATAAGGAGGGACAGGTCAATATTCTCTATAGGTACATACCAACACCTACCTACCTTAGGCCGCAGTCGGTCTCCTCTGTAGAAACAATATAGTAGCTATTGCCCTAAACAAGACCATAACTTTTATGACCCATTGTTTTACATCGGCCCTCTTTGAAAACATGCCTCATTGGCCGCCATCTTCTTCATTGCCTTGGTATTTTTAACGGCCACAGATAAGATAGATAGAGGAACCAAGAACGTTTAACAATATAGAAATTTTGCAAATTGTAAATATTTATGGTAGTAGAATTCGCTATGGCCTGCAGTTACTTGAAAGGATTTTGGGGTTATTAGAAGTGGATATAGAAAAAAAATGAGTTTTGTTTAAAAAGAAAATATAAATTTTAGTGCGGTTAAATAGTAAGCAATTAAGCCTTAAACTATAGGTACCTAGTAATGCCCTTTTACTCCAATTTAGTTTCTAAAATTTTAGGGACTGTCTAGTAAGTAGGTACTTATAGGTTAATCTAAATCAAAGGAACTTCATTGTAAGTTTTGCCAAGTTTCAACTTTTGAGCCCTAAGTAGGTCGGTAGGTACTTACTTACACACTTATTGAGCGTTTTGCGTTATAAACGTTTTGACCATTTCATAAACGTTTTACATTCAGTAGGTACCTACTTACTCATGGTACCTACTACCGGTACTCCTATTTTGCATTAATTTGCTTTTCGAGTTTCGACTAGGTAGATATAGTTTTTGCAAGTCACGAGGGCGACTGACTTATGGTTGTGTGTGTGTGTGTCGTATCTGTATAAGTGTGAGCGAGCGCAATGCTCGTGCCTGCCCGCTCCCACCTAGGCTTTGACAGGCACGCACACTTATGCAATGTGCATGTACACGAAGTAACCACGAGTAAAGCTCACTCGCCTTCGTGAATTGCAAAAACTATAGGTAGGTAGGTAAGTAGGTATAAAACATTTCAGCATGTAGACAAATTCGTCGATTTTGAATTAGATAGATTAATAAAACAAGAAATTCAGATGACAGAGATACGTACCTACTTAGGTAGGTAAGTACAGCCACAGAATATATAATAGTACTACGTACAGCTTCAAAACCACACAAAAAAATCCGCTATTGAAGTAGCCGGTAGGTAATTAGGTATCTACTAGAGGCAATAAAACTAAATCTAGGTTACCTAATATCTATATTTTTAGACAGGACCTTATTCATTTTTATTTTAGACAAGTCTTAATATATATAAATAACGTGTCACGTTGTTTGTCCGCGATGGACTCCTAAACTACTGAACCGATTTAGATCAAACTTCGTAACTATCTGTAATTTGGTCTAACTTGAAAGATAGGATAGTTTTTTTTTGATTATGATAGTTTATTTGTTTTATATATATAGATAAGTTGGCGGTACGAAGTTCGCCGGGTCAGCTAGTATAATATATAAAAGGAAAAGGTGACTGACTGATCTATCAACGCACAGCTCAAACATGATGTTTAACATACTGATTGCTATTATGACCACGACGTAGGCATCTGCTAAAGGATTTTTGAAAATCCAACTTCTAAGGGGGTAAAATAGGGGTTTGGAAAACCGAACTTAACACGAAGCCGCGGGCAAAAGCTAGTCTTTAATAAAGCGTATTGAATACAGAGCAATCCGCATAAAGCCACAGGGCAATGATCATAAAATTAGAAAGTCTAAACGCACCCAAACTGATGAGTCGGCCGTTCACAGGCGATTGTCAAAGAATCTCTCTCAATTACTGCAATAAAAATAATATTGTAGGCAAACATGAGCCCTTTGAGTGCGCAGCCGACAGCTACCGATCGGTTTTGTGCAACCCTTGGCGAGCGAGGGAACAATGCGTCTGCGCACAATGACTCTGCCTTCAGAGACGTTCCTTTATTTTGGCCCAAACATTGGCATTGGAGCATTGTGGACCCTTTGTTAACTATTTACCGACTTTTGGGTTGTTACATTGAAGGGCTGCCGTCGTTTTTTGAAAAATGTGGCTTTCAATCTGAGCAGAGCTATTCTGTGAAAGGAATCATCGACGCGACTCAGTTGACGACTTAATTTCTGAACGTTATTTAAATTCGGAATTGGGTTGTTTAAATTGAATACAAATGCAATTATATCACATCTCGTGTGGTCTTATTGAGATCAACCTTATTACCTTAGATGATCATCTAAGCTCTTAGTTTTCTATGTTATCATATTAGGTAGATACATACCTAATAACCTCCTACCTATAGGTACCTAGGAGCCTCTACGTAGATTACCTAACTCTAAATGATGAGCAACTGCTGATTTTCTTGCCGGCTCTTATCAGCAGAATATGCATTGCGAACCGGTGGTAGGTAAGAGTCTTGTCTTGTCGTGTCACTAATGAGAGCCACAGGTTGGCCTACAAGGAATAAATAATTTTGAATTGAATGTAGAGTAGGTACCTACCTAAGCATTGTGAAAAAACTTAGTTTTTCTACTGACCTAGAGAATGATAGGTAAGTATAGGATAACGTAAACTACCTTTTTAACATGATATATATACCTACCTAAAATATGGTTCTTGCGGGCTTTTAAAAAATCCTAACTTCATGCGGAAATAAACGGAAAAATCTAAATCAAAATTGCGTAATAAGCGGAAAAATCTAAATCAAAATTGCGGGCAAAAGCAAGTTTATACCTACCAGCTTGTCAATTTTTGTGAGTACCCTTCAATGTTAAACCTCGTTTATATTCATAACAAATCATATCATGAAAAGCTTTTCGTGAGACGTCCATTGTTGCAAACAAAGGAATGACAGATTTCCTTTTAAAAAAAAATTAAAAAAAAATTACCGTCAATTCAAAATAGTTTCTAGAAAAAAGAGATTGTATTTATTCTGTAGCTAACAATTTTCAGAACAACCTAGGTAGGTACAAGACTAAGTACCTACCTAATTTTGTGAAATGATACCCGAAATATTTATGAACAAGAGAGAAAGAAAAGTAAATATTAGTAATATACGAATTAAAATACCTAAATGAAAACAGCGAGCGATGATAACCTACTGCTTAGTGGTTAAGAGTTAAGACTTCAAACTCCTTTTCGGCGGGTTCGAGGTTCGTATCGGTAATCGGTAAATCTTACTTCTTTATTAACTGTCGAACAGGTGCTAGGAAATGAAATGAAACTTAAATCCTTTCCCCCAATAAGTACCTACATTAAACGTCGCCGTCATTTGGTCGCAATTAAAGTAATGCGCGAGTGCTTTAAGTTGCTCGAATCGTTCTCCACTTGCAACGCCCTGTGTTTCCGCTTGTCTGCAGTGTAAATTCAGCAGTAAATGCTGTAGACATTAATAAATAATTCATCCACCATATTACCTACCTATGTACATTTTGAGATCAAGTTTATAACAGTTTTGGAATTTAATTTTGAATTATCCGATCTGTTAGTACCTAATTGTACAATATTTTTTAGTATTTTTACAATATTTTTTAGTATTTTTACAATATTTTTTAGTATTTTTAAAATATTTGTTACTATTTTGACAATATTTGTTCCCCAAAGTGTCTACCCAGACTTTATCCAAATTGGCGTTTGCTACTTAACTACTTACACTAGGCACTACACTACTAACTTGAAAACTAACAAAATAATATAAGTGACTACTAGATATTCAATTGTGTAAGTGCGCATGTAAAAGGATGGAAGTTTTTTTCATTGTCCATTAAAAATCGTGTAGACACTTTTCGATCTATCAATGAGCTCACACCTATTTAAAATCTTAAGTAACACTTTATATTCAGGTAGGTACCTACTTAAGTAAGTAAGTATAGTCAATATATTGCATAATGATCATGTATATAGATATATATTATATTTCTATAGAAAAATCCCACTGTTCCGAAGTACACTTATGCGCAATGTTTTGAAACTTCGCTCCGATACAAAAGGTGAAGTGTTCTCGAAATGTTGGCAAGAGGTAAAGACCAAAACGTAACTCCATAATTGGCCACTTGAATTTTAAGGGAAACCTTTCCGGTTTTGATACAGAGACAAGAATCTCGTAGAATAGACATTTTGTTAACAATATGATTAAAACCTTGCTTTACAAAGTTGGTTTGATGGTTTGGAATTTTTCATGAGCATGACGGTTGTAAATATTCTCACGAATAAATTGCATTGTTCCTGTAAATCTAATCTATACTAGCGGCACGCTATGATGGCCGGTTTGACGTTTGTCCGCTCATGAAGTTCCGTATTAATTGATAACGACTTTGAAGGAAATAATTGTATTACTTTATTGACGATAGTGATGTGCAGAGATTCATAAATTTTATCGAATGTAGTTTTAGGTTTAGGACTCAAAATTTATTTATTAAATTGACAATACAGAACCCCCATTTACCACAAAAAAATGCTAAAATTATTAGAAGAAGCTTGTGAACATGTGACTAAAGGAGACTGGGAAAAGGTTGTGAATAGAACTGTTAAATTAATAAGGGAAGATTATGAAAGAGATGTGAAAATAGATAATATTATAGAAAACAAACATATAATTATTAATGTAGGTGATGATAGCAGTGACGACAGTGAAAATAGTAGTATGGACGAATCTGATTAATTATGGCCTTTTGTGGCACCTTTTTTGGTATCTTTTGTATTCATATGTTTCTTGTGTGCATATAAAGTATGTATATTCATTTTCATTCAAATATTCAGTTCGTTCAAATAAATTAAATAAACATATACATTTTTGTTTTATTAAACCTATTTAATCAGGTACAAAAACAAAACTTAATTGTTTTTTGTTCGAGAATAAATTGACATTCCACATCACTATTGTAATGTGTCAAACCGGCCATCATAGCGTGCCGCTAGTGTAAATAATATATAAAAGGAAAAAGTGAGTGACTGACTGATTTATCAACACACAGCTCAAATCATTAGGCGGATTGGGCTGAAATGTATCATACAGATTGCTATTATGGCGTAGGGATACGCTAAAAAAGGATTTTTTAAAAATTAAAACCCAAGGGGATAAAATAGAGGTTTGAAATATTGAACTTAATGTCAGCGAAGCCGCGGACTAAATAATGTAAACTCTTATTTAAATTAAATATCATAATACATTCAAATAGGTACTAATAATTACAATTTTCAAATCGTCAGGTTTTTTGTGTAGAAGTTACTTGATTGACGCTCATGTCACGACACATCACACCACCAACTTTGAACGAAAAAATAAGATCGATATAGATCTCATCTCTTATTTTCGCTAAATAATTCCTAAATATCACCAACTCTATGGCTTCCTCCCTCGGGTATTGTATAAATAGAGTAAATCCGGTAATCGCCCGCGGCCCCGCTCAGCGAAGGTCTTGTGTTGAAGTAATTTGAGTGTCGGACCATTATTGAACCCAGGAAATGCACTTACGTAACATTTACGTTACCTTTTGTAATTAAGCTAATATTCCTCGTTCTGATTGTGTTATTGTTAAAATTTCTATAGATATAGGTAAACCCCGTCGAGTACCTATCTGAGTGCCGAGTGGTGATGGTTTAATACTCAAAAAATTTACCCATTCCATGTGTAGAAGAAAGGCAGGAACAACGTAACACCAACACGCCATCACCACACAAACTTTTCGAAATAGAGTTTTTCCTGCAAGAGTGAATAGGCATTTTTCTAGGCAAGCGCGCTCCAACCTAGACCTTATCAGTGCTTTCCATCATATCTCTAGAGTCTAGATCATTGATCTATCTAGATTATTGTTGTTTGTTTTAAATTAATTGTGTACTTAAATACCCGAACTAACTAAATAATAATAATTTAATATAAAAAAATATTTTTATAAAACCGACTTCAAACGCTTACGCCACCACAAAGTATATAACTTATTGTTGATTTTTAAAAACCACTCGACCGATTTCGATAAAATTTAAATGAGACCACCTGGGAAGTATACCCTTTCAAACAAAAAAAGAATTTTCCAAATCGGTTCAGGCTTCGAGTAGGTAATCGGAAATCCTCCTGTTTTGAAGTCGGTTAAAAATATAAAACATAACAAAGAATGTTCCCGTTCAAAATCGCAATCGTTTTTATTAAACGCAGTACACGACTACGATCCTTCAATAAAGTCTCCAAAAATCGATTACTCAGTTTAATAAAAAACTGAAGGGGAAGTAGGGGCGGAGTGGTGCTGCAGTTAAAAAGCGCGGATGTGAACATTTGTAGCAATAATTCGGGCCGCAATGGGGTGAGCCACGGCTGCTGGTGAAAGAATGATACATCATCAGACCAATAATAAATCACACATGATTCAATTAGAAAAATACGCTCTGGCGAAAAACCGTTGAATTTTGTCGCCTTTCCACTGAAGCGGGTCACATTTTGGGGGTAATTTGACGGCTCGTATTGCGTCATCAATCAACTGCAATTAACAATGGCCGCGTTGACGAATTTTGTTTCATTTTTTTTTTTTCATTAAACTTTTTTTAATGATTGAACAAAAAAACACAGTATCAAGTGTCAAGTTACCTATTAGTACATAAATAATTTTTAATGTACAAAGATACCTTACTTTAAAAGTCAAATAATAATAATATTTTTATAGATTGAAAGCCTAAAATCTGAGATCTCACTCTCACTCCAGAGGGACAGAATTATATTTATAAGCCATATTTTTATCTTGTTTTCGCACGTCGTAAGTCCGAGCTAAGTCAAATCTCTGGAGATCTCTGCCTGAGTAGCAACTCATATTGAGCAGATTTTTTCTTCGCATGAGTGCAGTGAAGCCTAAAATAAAATGATGACTGCCTTCAAACTCCTACCACTCTACAGTTCAGATCAAATATGTAGTCAGACGTTAAATATTATATGATGTAGGTACCTTAAAATACACTAGATTTTTCAATCTCAGAACAAACTACAATTAATTAGCTAACCCTTTAAACGACTAAAGAGTGTAACAATGCTTTTTTAGAATAAATTTCTCTCGTGTAGTTCGACCGCGGCTAGATGTGGGTTCGAATCCCGCTGGCCTCGCAATTTTTGATATTTGTTTATAAATTTATTCTGATATTTCCTTAAGTGTAGGTTAACACTTTAATAGAAAAAAATAAAAACAATGTTTTTTTTAGTAATAGTTAAAATCCGTTTTATTTCACAACTGCATTCTGTAAATCTAGGTAGGTATGTGTGTAAACATTTCTGTCCACTATACAGCTATAACGTACCACATTCTTCCCGTCGCAACTCGCAACGCAACATGAGTAGTGACGGTTTAACACATGAGCTTTCGGAACACTCAATAACTCATTGCCGAATGTAACAGTCGAGGGGGTCGAGTGGGCGCGGTGAGACTCGTGTCACGTGCCAGTAATGAGTATTCGCCGTTCGCCCCCGCTCTCCCCTGATGTTAGTATGGAATTTCACACATACACCGCGCGTTCTGATTATTTTGATTTACAGCGTCACATTTTTTCGATAGCTACGTAATTCCAAAGCGAGATATATTCGTTTAATTTTCTCTTTTTCATGCATTTTTTATGATATAATTTTGTTTGTGAAATTATTAGAGATCGTTGCTTAGATTTTTTTTGTCATTAGGTACTTGTAACAGTTAGTGATTTACAACAACAAAACTTCAATGATGTTTGACTGATGACTTCGAGATTTCCATCAATATTCATTTACCTTGAATTTGAGCTTCGACGGTGAAGGAAAACATCGTGAGGAAACCTGCACACCTGAGAGTTCTTCATAATGTTCTTGAAGGTGTGTGAAGTCCGCCAATTCGCATTGGGCCAGCGTGGTGGACTATGGCCTATAACCCTTCTCTGAAAGGAGACCTGCGCTCAGTAGTGAGCCGTTGATGGGTTGTTAATGATGATGATTCATTTACCAGTTAGATAATACTGTTGTTTGTCGAAAGTGTCCGTGAATAGTTATTTGTGTTACATGGGGCTTAAACTCTCTTAAGTCTCTTAATCTTAGTTTAAATAAAACACAAATCAGACATCACAACAACAAATCAGAAGAGAGAAAGCTTAAACTCTCTTAAGAACAAAATTAAATTTGGCTCTCGCTATCCTCAAGACAATTTTCGTTTATTGGGAAAGCCAATGAGCACAACATACCTATCGTATCTATTGCAGTACTATACGTATGGTTCAAAAATTGTAAAAATACATACAAAAAGGAAGTGTGAAAGAAAGTGTATTATTGCATAATATATTTTGCAAGTTTTTACAACCGCACTTCAGGTTGTTTGTCATAAATTTTCAGGACCTTCTCTTACATAAGTGTCATAAAACTTAGGTAGGTAGTGTACCTACCTTAAGTACCATAAAATACATACCTACGCAATGTGTTATTTTTTATTCAGAGTGACATTAAGGTTCTATTTGACCGTAATATTAGATATGTATTTTATTAAGCTATTGCATGGCTTTTATCGCGGGCTTTGAGCGCAGCGACCGAATCAAGAAATTCCGTAACGAAAATAAACCTAACACCCCCCCACTTCGACCGGCACAGCGATGCGGCGTTGAAAGCCGTGCATCGTCTAACGTCGTTTCAGTTCGGCAGACTTCGGCACGGTGTTTGTGTGCGTGCGACTAGAAAATGCTATGCAATAGCTTTACCGCGGCAGTCCCCGAGTGCCACACGTATTTTTTATATTGTCGCTTGTATCCCTGTAGCTGTTTCATCAATATTGATGAACTAAAAGGCGCTCCGTGTCGATAGTTCCAGCACTTTCATCATCTCACTGAAGCGAAGCAAAGTGAAGTGAGGAGGAGTTTCCACCCGGTGGTCTCATTGTCGCCCGTTGCATTGTTCACGCCCGGATGCCGGTTCTTAGGTTACAAATGCATCTCATCTCACCTAGGATTAATGGAGATTAGACGCTTTTTTTATGTACAAACTGATGTTTATAAATTCTTGCGAGTTAAACAAGTATTTATATAGGTATACCTACCTAATACTATTTTTTTTTATCTCAAGGAGCTTGATTGGAATAATGATGATTTAAGACAACTTTTTGGCGATCGTAAATAGTTTAAGAAATTCTCAATATTAAATCTCTATGAACTTATTTATTTCAGTAGTTGGGAGTCAAAAAATTATTAAAATTTAATTTTGATTTTTTGGGAACAGCAATTAATAGAATATAATATGTACAGACGAATCAAAATAATACATAAATGAAAAAAAAATTAAGTTTATAAGAGGTTTAATATTGAGCATTTGTTAAACTATTTCCGATGACGACTTCTCACCCTGAGAAGTAATTTTACTATAGACTTATGCTTTTGCCCGCGTAGACTAAGTCTCTTTAGAATCTTGAAGGGATCGTCGATCGATCTATAGAAGTCGTCGGGAACAACTAGTCTTTATAGTTTAAAAGTGAAATAAAAAATAGGACTGGAATGGGAATTTCTGGAATGAAAAAATTATTATAACCGAATGTGCAAATTATAAGATATACTTTGCCGATTCGGTTTTGTTTTGCGCCACGCGAGGTGCGGCCGAGGGTTGTCACAATGGGCGCGCATTTTCCGCACCGCTGCCTGCGGAGCGAACCCGGCGCAACCAACGCGATTGGGCGCACAACGGTGCATAATAACTATCCCTATAATAGTACCTACTACCTGGGATATGACAAGAGATTTGCATTTTGTATAGCATTATCGAAGCTTTATAAACTGCGGATAATTGGGTATTTGACTGTACTAAAAATGTTGATAGGTATTCATTAATTATAATCGAAAATGTAAATGTAAGAAGAAGAACACCATTTGTAAAAAACAGAAAATAAATTGGTTATAAACTGTTTCACTGCGACTGTATACATCTTTTTCTAAAACTAATTTTTCTATGACGGTTGTTTTGGGCTACTGTCTTGTGACGTCATACTTCAGTAGCGATCTCTTTGTCTAACAGGTAACTTTAAAGCTCTTTAATTCCGAGACTAATTAAGATTTTTAAAATAGAAAAATTGCAATATGATTTATGTTGTAATATTTAACAACTTTATTTTAAATATATAAAAAATATCAGTCAATTACCCAATTATCACTAAAAGCGCGGTCCAAGGTTGTCGAAATGGGCGTGCAGTTTCCACATCGCTGTTTGTGGATACAAACCACTCGCAACCAACTACAGCGGGAGCATAGCGGTTCATTTTTATCCTATATTGCAATATCTAGGTTATGAGAATTGGTATGTATTTTTTTTATTAGATATGAGATCAAAAGAAAACGAATCGGCAAATAATTATTTTCATAATTCGCGGAAATTCTCCCGGAAGGCTCGGCCAAGGGTTCGAATCGTTATTACAAAAATTGTAGAACAAACTACATTTTGTCATAATAATGTACCTACTTAATGTTAAGACCATCTGATTTCAAATCAGGTGAAATTACTATTATTGCACTATAAAGAGTTTTTAATTTTTTTATATCAGCTCATTTGTGTGTGACAACCCTGTGTTTAGGCTAAACGCTTTGTCACATGGCGTTGTGTAGCGACGCCCCGCTGCGTCTTTGTCCGTGCTTATGACGTGACTTCTTTTTAGACTTTGTTTTGCACGGCCCTCAATTATCTTAATGACACCTTTGAAATTTTGGCCTGAAAACTTCCTAAAGGCGAGGTGCCTTCAATGGAGCTAAGACCCCGGTGGAAGTGTCACTACCTAAGGCAACGATGTACTTTCTGAATTATTATGAAAAAAAGGAAATAGGTGTGACCTAGTCTACTTCGAGAGCTACCTACTAATATTATAACGCATTTATAGTCTGTGTTGTGTAGCACAAGTTAGTAAGAATGGATGTTTGTTACTGCTTCACTATCTAGAATGAATTACTATAATTAATTTTTTTTTGCCTTACTAACTTGATGCTTAATCGATTGTGAGGAACTTGGTTTAAACTTGGCAAAATCTAGATTACTCACCTAATTTTGGAAACATATCTAGTAAGAAGGTACGTCGGTATTTACCTATCTTCTATCTTGTATTCTGTTTAATGATACAGAATACAAGATACCATAAGTATATAAAATATTAGCTTTTGCCCGCGGCTTCGCTCACGTTAAGTTCGATTTTTCAAACCCCTATTTTACACCCTTAGTGGTTGCATTTTCAAAAATCCTTGCTTAGCGGATACCTACTTTATAATAGATATCTGTATGCCAAGTTTCAGCCCGATCCGTCCAGTGGTTTGAGCTGTGCGTTGATAGATCAGTCAGTCACCTTTTCCTCTTCTACATTTAGATAAGGTAAATACGTTGGAAAGCTTCTTGACTGCAACGAGCTTGGCTTCAACACAAGCGGACAGCGGACAGTGAAGCTATCACGGACAGCGGATGAAGTCGCGGGCAAAAACTAGTATATTATAAAGTAGGTGCACTATTACTTACATTGCCAGGGGCCAATCCCCACTCTCAAAAACCTTTAAAACCATGAACTCTTTTTAATGGGCATTTTATTGGTACGGGGGAAATTATCGGCAATTGCAGCAATTATATTTAACCGGAGTGCCGTGTGGGGTAATGTTTCGTGACCATATTGTAACGCTTCGCTTGTTTCGCCCGATTCCTGCTTACATACCTATTAAGAATTTGTATATAGGTAAAGACAAATGGGTATCACTTTCCCTCGATCAGTACTTGTAAAGTTGGAAACAGACTCGTAACCACATATCAGGATCACCCGAAGTGTTTACTGCATGTTTTTGACTTGAATCGACAGTTGACTCGACGGAGGTGGCGTGGTGAATGTATCCATCCATTTATCCAGACGATGCAATAGCAGGTACTTACCGCTTGCTTTAACGGTGAAGGAAAACATTGTGAGGACAGGTGTCCACACGATGTGGAATTAACATGGCTGATAGTTCTCCATAATGTTCTCAAAGGTGTGTGAAGTCTACCAGTTCGCACTTTGCCAGCGTATTGGGCTAAGGCCTAAGTGCTTCTCGTTCTGAGGTGCGATTGTCTAAAGTTATTCCATTGATCGTAATCATATTCGATGAAATTAACGTCAAAGTAAAATAAACCATAACAGCATTGAATTAGAGCTCAATTTCGTGTATGCATTCTTATACGTTTATGTATGTACGATACGCTCCATAACGCTCCATTTTAAAATCGGTTGTACTGGCTTTGTGACTTTAAATCAATACCATCAAGGATTATTTTACTTTGACGCTAATGTCATCGAATACGATCAATGGAATAACTTTTAGACAATTGGTACCCTGAGCATAGACCCACGCCCAACTGTGCGCCAGCGATGGGTTTTTCATGATGTTGGAATAATAAACAAAAGTCTTACTCTATTGGTACTCCAGTGGTACTCCACTGGTACTCCAGTAGACTCATCGACGATTCAAAAGAACTTGCAAAAAAGTTTATTTGAATAAAAAACATTTCTATTCTATTCTCTGAAATTGAGATTGTGTACAAAAGTATTCGTTGATTCAGTCTATTTTAGACCTACTACGCGTTCGTTTCAAGTTGAGCCCTGCACCATAGAGTAAAGAAATCTACACCCCTCGCGCTTCCCCGCACCGCACCTCAAGTCAGACCCACAGCTAGTAAAGACACAGTATAAGAAGATGCAGTATAATAGTTTATCTATTGTTTTATCTGTTAAGTACTAGCTGACCTGTCTTAACTATGAATATTGAATTCGAATTGGTATAAATAATAAAAAAATATTTAAAAAAAAGTGTTTATTATTCTAATGCTTTACGATACAACATTCTTAGTTTTTTTTACCAAACCTACCAAAACTCCTAATATCCAAAGTTCAATTTAATAAATTGAAATTCGGTATCCGGTAGATTGTAAGGACTTTTATTGACCGAGCGAAGCGAGGTCTCTGAGTCTACTAGGTGAATTTGCTCTTGTCCGTCCGTCCGTCCGTCTGTCAGAGCCTTATAACTTTTGAATTACTGAACGTAATTACTTCAAATTTAGATATAATATGTAAACTGATGGCCTTCAGCCGAATATTGCATAAAAAATTATATACTACGGCCGTTCAGAGAATGCGTTTCTGACACGTCGCGATTGAACTGACGACGTAACTTTGTAATGGCGTTGCAGTTACGATAAAAATATTATTGCTGGTTGTTTACCGTTTTAACAATTGATGAGCATTAAAAAAACATTATTATATCAATAATCAATTAATGTTATAATTTTGTGACAGTTGTCGTGACTAACTGACACGTGTCAGGAACGCATTCTCTGAACGGCCGAACTTTAAAAACCTTTATTTCAGGGGGGCTCTCATAGAAGTGAATGCGAAGTAAAAAAAAATTTATCGCGTTATATAAAATTGTAACATATCATGTTAAAGATTATTTCGAACCGAGTACAAAAATATTTTTTTTTTAATTTTTCCCTTAAAATTGACGAAATGGGGGGCTTTCAAAGTGGAGATTTAATACGCTCTCTTGAAGACGCTCTCTAGGAGAATTGACTATGTATTTTCGAGCATATTTTAGTTTTTTGTTTTACTTGTATCCTGTACTTGAACAACAAATACTAAAATTATATGAATATTATAAAGAAATGAGATTCTTCTTCTTCTTCTTCTTTATCAACCGATAGACGTCCACTGCTGGACAAAGGTCTCTTGCATGGACTTCCACAGGCCTCGGTCTTGCGCCGCCTGAATCCAGCGGCTCCCTGCGACTCGTTTGATGTCGTCGGTCCACCTGGTGGGGAGTCTGCCAACACTGCGCTTCCCGGTGCGGGGTCGCCACTCCAGCACCTTGGGACCCCAACGACCATCAGCTCTTCGAACTATGTGCCCCGCCCATTTCCACTTCAGTATCGCGACTCGCTTAGCTATGTCGGTGACTCTGGTTCTCCTACGGATCTCCTCATTTCTGATTCGATCCCGCAGGGACACTCCGAGCATAGCTCTCTCCATCGCCCGCTGAGCGGTCCTGAGCCTACTTATGAGGCCCTTAGTTAGCGACCATGTCTCAGATCCGTAAGTCATCACTGGCAACACGCACTGTTCGAAGACTTGAGTCTTCAGGCACTGAGGAATTTTGGACGAGAAGACATCTCGGAGCTTCCCGAACGCAGCCCAGCCGAGTTGGATTCGGCGGCTGATCTCTTTCTCGAAATTGGACCTACCTAGCTGGACTGTGTGTCCCAGGTAAATATACTCGTCGACAATTTCGAGTGCAGAGTTCTCAACAATTACTGGGTGGAGCGGTGCATGAGCATTGGACATGATTTTCGTCTTGCTCATGTTCATTTTCAGGCCCACCTGTTGAGAAACCCTGCTGAGATCGTTGAGCATTGTATTGAGGTCTCTCAGAGTCTCTGCCATGACTACTATGTCATCGGCAAATCGCAGGTGAGTGATGTACTCGCCGTTTATGTTGATGCCAAGCCCGTTCCAATCCAGAAGCTTAAAGACGTCCTCCAACGCAGCGGTAAAGAGCTTCGGGGAGATAACGTCTCCCTGTCGCACTCCACGCTGCAAGTGGATTGGCCTCGTAGTCTGGTCCTGTATACGTACTGACATTGTGGCGTTTTCATACAAGCACTTCAACACTTGGATATACCGGTAGTCAATCCGGCATCTCTGCAGCGACCTCAACACAGCCCAAGTTTCCACCGAATCGAAGGCTTTCTCATAGTCCACAAACGCTAAGCAAAGTGGCTGGTTATACTCTTCCGTCTTTTGTACAACCTGCCGCAGCGTATGGATGTGATCTATGGTACCAAAGCCTTTTCGGAATCCGGCTTGTTCGGGAGGCTGGAAGTCGTCGAACCTACGAGCGAGACGATTCGTAATGACTCTCGAGAACAACTTATAAACATGACTCAACAACGAGATGGGTCTATAATTCTTCAACAAGGTATTATCACCCTTTTTGAAGAACAGAACCACCACGCTCCTGTGCCATGCTTCCGGCGTTGTGCCCTCGTGGATGACGGAATTGAACAATCGCTGAAAGATCTTAAGTACCGGTTTTCCACCCGCTTTCAGGAGTTCCGCAGTGATTCCGTCATCACCTGGTGCCTTGTTGTCCTTGAGCTGTTTGAGAGCCATTCTAATCTCGTATAGGCTGACGTCCGGGATATCTTCGGTATAGTGTCGGGTCAGTTTGGCTCTGGGATCTTTCGCCAAATCTTCAACAGGTTTTTGTGTCGTGGTATATAACTGTCCATAGAACTTCTCAACCTCTCCCAAGACCTCAGGTCGAGAAGAGACGAGACGGCCGTCATCAGTTTTCAACCGCGTCAGCTGGCTCTGTCCGATAGACAGATCTCTCGCGAACACTTTTGAGCCTTTGTTCCGCTCAATGGTATCTTTAATACACTTGGTATTAAAGTCACGGAGGTCGCGAGTTTGTGCCTTAGAGATCTGCCTATTAATCCGCCGGTAGGCAGCCGCGTCTGCCGATGACTGCAGCCTCATCTCTTGTCTCTCCTTCATTAGCTTGAGAGTATGGTCAGAGAACTTTTCGGTTCTTTTCCTGCGATGGGTCTTAAAGAATTTAGACCCCACAGTATGGACAGTTTCCACGAACCTGTTGTTTAGATCGTCCACAGAAACGCAGTCTGCTAGGCACTCGAATCGGTTCTGCAGTTCGAGTTGGAAGTTTTCGGGATTTTGGATATGAGCACGAGAAGGTCGGAGAGTGGACTTCACCAGTCTGGCCCTTTCCAGCTTTACATTAATATTCAACGTGCCTCTTACCATCCGGTGATCGCTACCGGTTTTCACCCTATTGATCACAGAGACATCATTGAATATATGCCGCTTGGTCGACATAATGAAGTCGATCTCATTTCTTGTGGAACCATCGGGACTCAACCATGTCCATTTTCTGTGTGGCCGCTTCCTGAAGAAGGAGTTCATCATAAAGAGGCCCTCCTTCTCCATGAAGTCGGCCAACATTTGGCCCCTTTGGTTCCTTCGCCCATACCCAAAATGCCCCACTCTCGTCTCTGCACCGCTTCGTTCGCCCAGCCTTGCATTGAAATCCCCCATCACAACACTGTAATGAGTGGTAGAGGCGTGTATGGCTTTTGATATGAGATTATTTAATTGTTAATGGGCATCAGTAATTCATATAGCATCAACATAGCTTCACAATAATGCTAATAGATGGCGCAGTCATTTACTATTCCATGGAACTAGGGAGTTACGACTAGGTATCCCAAAAACAGTTTTGCGTCGAACATTATTATTTAGTTACATAAAATAATAACTTATTATTCAATTAAAATTATTGTTTAGTTAAATATCAAACTTCAATAAACTATTAATTACTGCATTTTGTATATTTTCTATTCGCGTCGATAGATAACGATTTGTACAGATGCCCGTAACCCGTTTTCACTCGTTAGTACTTATTAATTCAATGTTTTCATTAACGTTGCCTAACCTTACGGGCTATGATAAGTTAGGTGATGATTTCTGTCAACTTCTATATCACGATCCTGTACGGGACACCTAAAAGGATATTGGGACGGATGTTAGGACTTAGGATTGTATTTACGAGCTACCTACGTAAAGAGACTCCTATTTAGGGGATGATATAGGTATGTTTGGTGAAAACGGGCATAATAATAATGTCAGGTTTGGTCGTCATGTATCGATTGAATGAATAATCATGGGATACCGTTACCGGGAGGTCTCAGTTCGGGGCGAACCACTAGTTATAATGTAACACCATTGTACTACCCAATCTGTGCAAATAAATAATTTGAATTTGAATTTGAAATTTATTTTTAATAAGCGGTGCTTCGCGAGCGGTTTACTAAGTGCGGTGCGGGGAAGCGCGAGAGAGCTAGGGGAAATTTGTAACGCGTAGTACCACTAGAATCTAGATCAAAGATGTCAAACTACTGCATATTATCCTATACTGTGTCCGTACTGTCGACATGGAACTAGGAATTACGACTACGTCGATTACTTTACTCTATGGTGCAGGGCTCAACTTGAAGCGAACGCGTAGTACTTTAACACAACTCATATTCCACGTTTATTAAACCTAAACTAGCGGCACGCTATGATGGCCGGTTTGACACATTACAATAGTGATGTGGAATGTCAATTTATTCTCGAACAAAAAACAATTAAGTTTTGTTTTTGTACCTGATTAAATAGGTTTAATAAAACAAAAATGTATATGTTTATTTAATTTATTTGAACGAACTGAATATTTGAATGAAAATGAATATACATACTTTATATGCACACAAGAAACATATGAATACAAAAGATACCAAAAAAGGTGCCACAAAAGGCCATAATTAATCAGATTCGTCCATACTACTATTTTCACTGTCGTCACTGCTATCATCACCTACATTAATAATTATATGTTCGTTTTCTATAATATTATCTATTTTCACATCTCTTTCATAATCTTCCCTTATTAATTTAACAGTTCTATTCACAACCTTTTCCCAGTCTCCTTTAGTCACATGTTCACAAGCTTCTTCTAATAATTTTAGCATTTTTTTGTGGTAAATGGGGGTTCTGTATTGTGTCTTGCAGCATATCCCTTAATTTGAGCCCACACCAACTCAATCGCATTATACTCACAATGGTAAGGCGGTAACCGTATAACTCTGTGCCCATGTTCTAATGCTATTTCGTCAATGACGTATCGGATCTTGGTTGGTTTGTTTTCTTTTAAAAGACGTACTAATTCCGCTTTTAACATATTCATGTTTGCATCTACGCCATTTTTACGAAGCCATGCGACGATATCAGCTTTCTTTTGGGATTGGGCAGGTGGCTTGTCAATTTGCATCGAGTGGTATGGGGCGTTGTCCATAATTATAATAGATGGTTCAGGGAGGCTACACAACATTGAGGTAAACCATTCAGTAAACTTTTCTCCATTCATGTCTTCATGATAGTCTCCAGTGGTTTTTGACGCAAAAGCCATGAGAGAACCTTCGACAAACCCGTTGATGGTTCCGGCGTGACAAATTATAAGTCGCGATCCTTTTCCTACAGGAACTTTGGAAGTAGATGCTGCTGTGTCATCGTTCCAAGAACGGCCTACAGTATGGTTAGCATTAAGCCATGTTTCATCCAAGAACACAACATTTTGCCAATTTTTGATTTCTTTCACTTGCCGTAAAAAAGTATACCTTGCCATCACTATATCAAATCTTTCCATCAATATTTTGCGTTTGTTACATTTTTTGTATCGAAATCCAATGGTCTTCAAAATCTTCGTTAAAGAACTTTCCCCACCGAAGAATAATCCAGCTTCCTTCAGTGAATGCACCAACTTTTTTCTTGTTGGATACTCCTTCTGTAAATAGTAGCCGTAAACATGTCTTCGGATAGCATCGGCATCAAAGCTATCGATGCCTACGACTGGTTTTGCTCGTTTTCTCTTTTTTGGTGTGTGAAGTTTATTTTCTTCTGTGCCAGTCTCGTCATATTTTTTTTTAGTTATCCGTCTAACAGTTCGTTGTCCAATATTAAGCGCATCAGCTACGCGTTCAACCACTGACGTTATAGGTAAAATTGGCCCTCCATTTTGAGCTTCACGATCGAAATAGTTACGAAGGCGTATTACGAACTCACGTGTCTGACTATTTAGAACAGTTCTCTGCGTACGTTCGGTCATATCGACGAAATCCACAACAAAGGGCTTGAACAGAGTCCAAATTAACGAGCAAGGGTCAACAGTAATGCAGTATCAATATTTGAAATCCAAAGCCAGGTCAAAACTATATCACAATCGCATTGCACTGACAGTTTATACTTTTCGAAGCAACGTCAATTCGAAACTGCTTTGTTTTGCATTGAGCATTGACGCGAGTTTGCCGGAGGTAGTAGTTGTGCTAGCCAGCGATCCTATGTGACGATCGTATTAGATTCCATTTTTTAAAATTTTCAATTTAGAAAACCAAATGCCGAGTTGTGGTATATATCATATAAAAATAAAAATTTTACCTTTTGTATGAAACAGCTGATATTTTTTTGCGATTTCAGAGGTTTGTCCACATAGTGAAAATTGTTCATATTCACAAGTACATTCACCCCTTAAATGGTGCAAACTGATTTTTCTACACTTGTATACATTTTAGAAATCAATTTAATAAATAAATTTTGAGTCCTAAACCTAAAACTACATTCGATAAAATTTATGAATCTCTGCACATCACTATCGTCAATAAAGTAATACAATTATTTCCTTCAAAGTCGTTATCAATTAATACGGAACTTCATGAGCGGACAAACGTCAAACCGGCCATCATAGCGTGCCGCTAGTGTAATGTCAAATCCTCTTCCTCACATATAAATTATTCTTCTCTACTTCTTCTTTTTGCTAGCCCTTCACTTCGTATATGATTGATGATATCGCCGGACCAGCAGGCCTAACATGCACGCGCTAGAAAATTTTGTCTACCCCTTTTCTCGTATTATCTCTATATCTCTATCGAAACTAACATGGTTGCACACCATGATTTATCTCATTACGTCAAAAGTAGAGACAAAATTGTTTTCTCAATTTTTCTCTACGAACTCTTAACATGAGTGAGCGGCGACGTCTTTTCTCGAATTTTGAAGTTTAAAAGTTTAAACGAGAAATCAGTCTACATCGACAATATCTCTCTCTCTCTTCGCGAGATATCACTTCGACGTGCATGCTAGGCCTGCTGGGAAAGGTTACATTCGACTTCCCGGTACGTAAATGGTTTCCACTCAAGAACGAATAAAGTGCGTAAATTAACTTCAATCTTTAAACGAACAATTCTTGTATATATATATATATATATATATATATATATATATATATATATATATATATATATATATATATATATATATATATATATATATATACCTATATAAATATATTATAATATGAATCTCGGAAACGGCTCCAACGATTTTCATGAAATTTGGTATGCAGGGGGTTTCGGGGGCGATAAATCGATCGAGCTAGGTTTCATTTTTAGAAAAGGTCGTTTTATCCGTGTTTTCAGGCAATGAAAAACCCCTTACAATATCATTAGAATACGAAGGTAAATTTCGCCACCATCTATAAATTCCCGATAGCTCAGAGAAATTGGGCGGTCCCGAAACCAGACCCGGGTTCGAGACCAGCCGATTATATTTTCCTGTATGAATTTTATTATTATTATTTTTTTTTTCTAAATATATAATTTCCACAAAAAAAATCCCAGTCACCCAGATATTTTCATTTGAAATGTAAATTATATGAATCGTGTAACCAATCGAATGAAGATATTATAATTATTATAGGTGAAAAGAAGTATAAAGTAAGGAAGCATCCGACTATTAAATCAATGGGCACTATAAAAACCCAATAAAGACATAAACCGCCTCCTGCGGCTGACCTAATGATATCATTTACTTTGAATGCTAAACAAATAAAACCGTGAAATGTAACTGTAACAGGTGGAATATCGGTTTTTTGTCATCCGCATCTGTTACGGACGAGCATTTTGAGCAATTAACAACGTTTACCATTCAACCTGCTGTTATAACTCATTAATTACATATTATACGTTTTTTGTACCTAGAAAAAATATATCTAAACGAGTCAAGGTAAAAAAATATCTTTAAAAGCGTGTTCAGCTATTTTGAGTAAGTTATTAAAAACAAACGTAGATTAGAAAAAACTTTGATTTACCTTAATAAACTTTTCCGTATATCTATCTTCTTACGCTTCACAGAACTTTGTACTAATTCATGCAAAAAATCACGTCGATTCGTTGCTCCATTACTGCATAATTGAAGGACAAACAAACGCTTTCTCATCACTATCTCTACATTACTACATATTACTAGTGGTTCGCCCCGAACTGAGACCTCGCGGTAACGGTATCCCATGATTATTCATTCAATCGATACATGACGACCAAAACTGACATTATTATTATTATGCCCGTTTTCACCAAACATACCTAAATCATCCCCTATGTAGGAGTCTCTTTACGTAGGTAGCTCCAAAACACAATCCTAAGTCCTAACATCCGTCCCAATGTCCTTTTAGGTGTCCCGTACAGGATCGTAATAAAGAAGTTGACAGTAATCATCACCTAACTTATCATAGGTAGCCCGTAAAGGTAAGGGAACGTCAGTGAAAACATTGAATTATTATGTAGGTATACTAACGAGTGAAAACGGGTTAGGGGCATCTGTACAAATCGTCATCTATCGACGCGAATAGAAAATATACAAAATGCAGCAATTAATTTGGCCCAAATTAATTGCTTAATAAATTGGGCCCAACTTAGCTTAACGTAACTTAACTTGGTAACAGCAGTCGGACGACACGAAATCGTGCCGAACCCATCAAGTTTTTATTTAAATCCTTTATTGACCGAGCGAAGCGAGGTCTCTGAGTTAACTAGAGCGATTTGCACTTGTCCGTCCGTCCGTCCGTCCGTCCGTCCGTCCGTCCGTCCGTCCGTCCGTCCGTCCGTCCGTCTGTCAGAGCCTTATAACTTTTGAATTACTGAACGTAATTACTTCAAATTTAGATATAATATGTAAACCGATGGCCTCCAGCCGAAAATGGCTTAAAAAGTTATAAAAATCTTTATTTCAGGGGGCTCTCATAGAAGCGAATGCGAAGAAATTTTTTTTTATTTGCGATTCATAGGTTTTCTGTGTATCATTTTAAAGACAATTTGGAACAGAGTACAACCGTATTTTTTTTTTTAATTTTTTTCCTAAAATTGACGAAATGGGGGGCTTCCAAAGTGGCGATTTAATACGCTCGCTTGAAGACGCTCTCTGGGAAAATTTTCTATATATTTTCAAGTTCTACTTATTTTCTTACTTCACTTGTATCCTGTACTTGAACAACAAATACTAAAATTATATGAATATTATAAAGAAACGAGATTATTTAATTTTTAATGAGCATCAGTAAATTTCACATAGCTTCACAATAATGCTAATAGATGGCGCACTCCATACACACATAACTATTCCATGGAACTAGGACTACTAGGAGTTACGACTACGATCTATCTCAAAAACAGTTTTGCGTCGACTACTGTTATTTAGGTACATAATATCATATTATTCAATTAAAATTATTCTTTAGTTAAATATCAAACTTCAATAATTTGAGATTTCGGGTTCATTAAATTATGTGATTATAAAGGATTTAAATAAAAACTTGATGGGTTCGGCACCACTTCGTGTCGTCCGACTGCTGTTACCAAGTTAAGTTACGTTAAGCTAAGTTGGGCCCAATTTATTAAGCAATTAATTTGGGCCAAATTAATTGCTGCATTTTGTATATTTTCTATTCGCGTCGATAGATGACGATTTGTACAGATGCCCCTAACCCGTTTTCACTCGTTAGTATACCTACATAATAATTCAATGTTTTCACTGACGTTCCCTTACTTTTACGGGCTACCTATGATAAGTTAGGTGATGATTACTGTCAACTTCTTTATCACGATCCTGTACGGGACACCTAAAAGGACATTGGGACGGATGTTAGGACTTAGGATTGTGTTTTGGAGCTACCTACGTAAAGAGACTCCTACATAGGGGATGATTTAGGTATGTTTGGTGAAAACGGGCATAATAATAATAATGTCAGTTTTGGTCGTCATGTATCGATTGAATGAATAATCATGGGATACCGTTACCGCGAGGTCTCAGTTCGGGGCGAACCACTAGTAATCACATAATTTAATGAACCCGAAATCTCAAATTATTGAAGTTTGATATTTAACTAAAGAATAATTTTAATTGAATAATATGATATTATGTACCTAAATAATAGTAGTCGACGCAAAACTGTTTTTGGGATAGATCGTAGTCGTAACTCCTAGTACTCCTAGTTCCATGGAATAGTTATGTGTGCATGGAGTGCGCCATCTATTAGCATTATTGTGAAGCTATGTGAAATTTACTGATGCTCATTAAAAATTAAATAATCTCGTTTCTTTATAATATTCATATAATTTTAGTATTTGTTGTTCAAGTACAGGATACAAGTGAAGTAAGAAAATAAGTAGAACTTGAAAATATATAGAAAATTTTCCCAGAGAGCGTCTTCAAGCGAGCGTATTAAATCGCCACTTTGGAAGCCCCCCATTTCGTCAATTTTAGGAAAAAAATTAAAAAAAAATTACGGTTGTACTCTGTTCCAAATTGTCTTTAAAATGATACACAGAAAACCTATGAATCGCAAATAAAAAAAAATTTCTTCGCATTCGCTTCTATGAGAGCCCCCCTGAAATAAAGATTTTTATAACTTTTTAAGCCATTTTCGACTGGAGGCCATCGGTTTACATATTATATCTAAATTTGAAGTAATTACGTTCAGTAATTCAAAAGTTATAAGGCTCTGACAGACGGACGGACGGACGGACGGACGGACGGACAAGTGCAAATCGCTCTAGTAAACTCAGAGACCTCGTTTCGCTCGGTCAATAAAACAAAGTCCCCCGTCGCGTCTGTCTGGTCGCGGTAAACTCAAAACTACTGTACGGATTTTCATGCGGTTTTCACCAATAGATAGGGTGATTCATGAGGAAGGTTTTACAGTACATATAATTTGTTAAGGTTTTGTGTAAATTGTTTGATATATGACGATAATTGTAGAAAATGTCTGAAAAACTCAAGCTGCGTGGGAGCTTTCATCGAAAACGCTGCTCTCTTTGAGATTAACAAAACAATTTATGATAGTGGTATGATGGGAATTGGGATAGGTCTTTACAGAAGTCCGCGTTGGCATATTCTTATAAAACGAACGCCTGCGAAAATATATCCAAATATTATTCGACCTAGCTAATGCGACCCTACGACAGAAAAAACAATATCTCGGCTTATTACATACTAGCTGATGCCCGCGACTTCGTCTGCGTGGATTTAGTTCATAACATCCCGCGGGAAATCTTTGTCACCCTCCAGGTTCTCAACAATACCTATCCAATAAATCACGTTAATCCGTAGCTTTGTAGCAGGAAACATTTGATCGTCTTGCTCGCGGCATTGTTAATGATGATTCAAAGAGAAAACATATTACTGATGATATTATCAATTACGTTAAACTATAATTTTTATAATTGTTTTTACCATAATTTTTTACCATAATTAACCAAATACAAAATTACGTTTAGCTGTCATTTACGTTTTGTTCTTCCACTGTCATTTTCGTTTTTTTATTCCATGTCAGATGCATTTTTGTTATAAAAGGTTTTATACTGACTTGACGGAAACGCGGTCGAACGGGATAAAAAGTATCCTATGTCCGTCTCCTGGTTCTAAGCTACCTCTCCACCAATTTTGAGCCAAATCGGTTCATCCGTTCTTGAGTTGTAAATAGTGTAACTAACACCACTTTCTTTTATATATATAGATAACTAGCTGATGCCCGCGACTTCGTCTGCGTGGATTTAGTTCATAACATCCCGCGGGAAATCTTTGTCACCCTCCAGGTTCTCAACTATACCTATCCAATAAATCACGTCAATCCGTAGCTTTGTAGCAGGAAACATTTGATCGTCGTGCTCGCGGCATTGTTAATGATGATCCAAAGAGAAAACATATTACTGATGATATTATCAATTACGTTTAGCTATCATTTTTTAGCTATCATTGTCAAATTTTTTACCATACTTAACCAAAGACAAAATTACGTTTAGCTGTCATTTACGTTTTGTTATTCCACTGTCATTTGCGTTTTGTTATTCCATGTCAGATGCGTTTTTGTTGTACCACGTTTTATAGTGACTTGACGGAAACGCGGTCGAACGGGATAAAAAGTATCCTATGTCCGTCTCCTGGTTCTAAACTACCTCTCCACCAATTTTCAGCCAAATCGGTTCATCCGTTCTTGAGTTATAAATAGTGTAACTAACACCTCTTTCTTTTATATATATATAAGATAAGATTAGATATGCTCTACTACCTGTGCGAAGCCAGGGCGGGTCGCTAGTTTATAATATTACCTAGTAAGGTTTGACGACCACCCTGGCTCAGTGGTGAGCGCTGTTGTCTTTTAACTGGGAGGTCTCGGGTTCGATTCCCAGCGGGGTCAATTTGGGAATTTATAATTTCTGAATTGTCTGGTCTGGTCTGGTGGGAGGCTTTGACCGTGGCTAGTTACCACCCTACTGTCAAAGATGTGCCGTCAAGCGATTTAGCGTTCCGGTACGATGGCGTGTAGAAACCAATTATGGGTATGGGTTGAATGTTCACTGTCATACCCCTTCCACGTTAGCCCACTACCATCTTAGACTGCATCGTCACTTACCATCAGGTGAGATCGCAGTCAAGGACTAACTTGTCATCGAATAAAAAAAAGGATACAGGAGAAGCAGAAGTACATTAGTAGGGATTCTAACGCTTCAAACCCCTCCACCGTCTCACGTCACGTGAGCTGAGGTGGCACGGATTTTTCTCATTTCCCAACCTCAACGTTCCTCCGGGGAGGGCTCCGCGCACTGCGGGCGGCGCGCGGTCGCGTCGCGGCCGACCCCGTCTCGCTGCTAACCGCGGCTGCTTACACGCTCGCCCGCTGAATTAATAATTATGTATAACATAAATCATAATATTATGTACCTACCACTGTTTTTATAATAGAGCAAGATCCCAGTGCCGCCAGACCTAAGTTATTTTCTCAGCAATTATTTGTGTACGATAGAGTACTGTTCGAATGTCCTTTCAGTATATGCGTACCAGCTAGATTGTGCCGACGGCCAATTTCCAGATACCAGGTGCTAAAGGTAGGTAAAAACTAGAATAACTTATCTTAAATTCTCAGGGCTGATTTTCATATATGTTTTAAAGAATATTGTAAAAATTAATAAATTAATACTGCCAGACGCTTACCGCCGGCGGTTACTTTAGCCAGACGCTTTGAAGCTCCCAAAAAAATATATAATTTAAGTTAACTTATATTCTCAGTTCTGATTTTTATACATGATACTCAGGGAACTATTGCGATATTATTTGTAAGCTGCCAGACCTATTGGAAGGGTCAAACATCCCCCCAGACACACATTATGCGTCCCCATATGTATGAGCGCTAGAACATGATTCACTTCTTTAAGTGTGTGAGAGATAATATCATCATACTATAATATTATAAATGCGAAAGTGTGTTTGTTGGTTTGTCCTTCAATCACTCTGCAACAGAGCTACGGATCAACGTGATTTTTTGCCTGGGTATAGCTTGCAGAAGATATTGCAATAGTTCTCTCTCTCTAGATCCTAAGCTAAACCAACAAACACACTTTCGCATTTATAATATTATAGTATGATGATATTATCTCTCACACACTTAAACAAGTGAATCATGTTCTAGCGCTCATACATATGGGGACGCATAATGTCTGGGGGGATTTTTGACCCTTCCAATAGGTCTGGCAGCTTACAGATAATATCGCAATAGTTCCCTGAGTATCATGTATAAAAATCAGAACTGAGAATATAAGTTAACTTAAATTATATATTTTTTTGGGAGCTTCAAAGCGTCTGGCTAAAGTAACCGCCGGCGGTAAGCGTCTGGCAGTATTAATTTATTAACTTTTACAATATTCTTTCAAACATATATGAAAATCAGCCCTGAGAATTTAAGATAAGTTATTCTAGTTTTTACCTACCTTTAGCACCTGGTATCTGGAAATTGGCCGTCGGCACAATCTAGCTGGTACGCATATACTGAAAGGACATTCGAACAGTACTCTATCGTACACAAATAATTGCTGAGAAAATAACTTAGGTCTGGCGGCACTGGGATCTTGGGCCATAAAGGCTGAATCTATTAATACGGGTACTGTACGAACAATTTTATTAATACGGTTACCGTACGAACAATTTATAATTATTCGTACAGAAGTCGGACGAATAATTTGTGGTCAAATATTTGAATCGTGCTACCTGAATTTGGGGGAGGGTTGGGGGGAGGGAGGGAGGCCCCCCCCCCCCTTTAGTCTTGCCATACTTCGATTAGTGAAGGAGTGAAGGTAAAAAAATAGTGGGAGAGGGGAAAAGGAGTAGAGGAAGCTTAGAAACCCCTCCAAATTAATTTTTCATTTCAAACCAATAGAACCTAAGTGTCTGGCCTGCGGCCGGGCACCGGAATCTTTTATGTTCTAACCTAACCTAACCTAACTTTAGTTTTTGCACAGTCTGGTGGTTCTCCCAACGTATTACAGTGTAACTAATTAAAAAAAATGACAAATAAAAAACAAGCTAATCATCCAATTCATTCTTAATTTAAAAAAAATTTCTACATGTGGAATTTAAAAAATAAAAATGAAAATAGAAAATTCAGTCTGTCAAGCCGGGATTCGAACCATCGACTGTTAACTATTACGCGACTGCATAAGCCACTAGGCTACTGAGTCCTGATATAGTACCGCGAAAATAACGAACACAATGCCTTAAAAAAAATTGAAGAACTGTACGAATAAAATATAATTTATTCGTCCAGTACCCGTACAACTAGTCACTCCGTTTTATAAATATTACAGGCGTTTACTTGACCGAAAAGACTAGACTATAAGCTAGGTAATATAATTTAATATAAAAAAGTTTTTTTTTAAAACCGACTTCAGGCACCCGCGCCACTACAAAGAATATAATTTATTGTTGATTTTTAAAAACCACTCTACCGATTTCGCTAAAATTTATAAGGGGCCACCTGGGAAGTAAACCCTTTCAAACAAAAAAAAATTTTCCAAATGGGTTCAGGCGACTTAGAGTAATCGGTGAACATACATAAAAAAAAGATTCCAATGAATTGAGAACCTCCTCCTTTTTTGAAGTCAGCTAAAAAGAAAAAGAAAACAAAAGAAAAAGGAAATAATAAGCCATCAAAGTCCCACTTTTTTACACCTCTTGCTCTAAACTTATGTATTATTTAGTTAAACAAAAAATTCTAGTAACAGTAAATTATCGTAATAATACTCTTTTCTAAAAAAAAATCCGCGGAAACCATCTGTTTTTGTGACATAAAAGATACCCTATATCAACTCTTTAACTACTACGTTTACGTTCTCCAACTATAGCCACGCAAAAAATCATATCGATTCTATGCTCCGTTGCTACGAGATCAAAGGACAAACCAACAAACAATTACACACTTTCCCATTTATAATAAGTAAGGAAGTAAGTATAGGAGTGGGTAATGCACCTAAACGCTCGGTATAAATGGGATGAGCCTTATCGGCGCTGATAAAACAACTTTGTCACAGACGCCGCCTCCAATATGCGCCGGGCTTTGTGCCGCGCCATTTGCTGCGACATTATGTTAACGTGCTGGATTCGATTACACATTTTTCAGAATAATACAGCTTTTTGGGATCTTAAAGTTATTTAAATTGGGTTGCTAATAATTGTGGTAATTATTAGTTAGCATGGTTATAGAAGCTAAAGAGTCTCATAGGCTACTTTTTTATCCCGGAACAACAAAATCAAAATTCCGTACGGTCGGTTGCCTGGGATCCAAAACATCGGGTACAACGTCTTCCTAAGGGCGCCTCCTGTGAGACTCCGGACCTCGGCTTAGCACGTAGACTTATTATATTTACTGAGGTTGAATAGTCAAAGGTTTAGTGTGATGGCTTGTGGCTTGGCATGATGTTGGGGCGAAGGGGTGGAATGGTTGGAACTTGAAATAAAATAAATCGACTACGCGGACGAAGTTGCGGGCAAAAGCTAGTACGAAATAAAGTTGAATCAGCGGTAACAGCTAGTTAATAAATAAATACAGAACGTGTTGTTCCACTCGTGTTATCAACCACGCGACCCAGCTGACTCCACGGAAGACTATCAGTTCAGGATCGACGGAAGCATTCAATCACGCGGCCTTGTTGGAGATAAGACGGGGACGGTACGGTGCGGGGGAGGGGAAGTGGCATTTGGCACGGGCAATTGACGCCACTGATAGGATCGCACGCTGAGTTTGCAGGGAAATAGTCTGGGAGATAGAGCTCTCTTTAGGTTTATGATGCCCCATTACACGCGACTTCGTCGTCGGCGATTAAGGATTTTAATTTCCGCGGGAATTCTGTAATTTTACGAGGTAAAAGAAGCCTATGTGTTTACCCTGCGTATGAGCTATCTCCATTCCAAATTTCAGCCAAATCTGTTCATTCGTTGTGGCGTGAAAGAGTAAGAAACATCCATCCATGATCCATCCATCCATCTATCTAGGTATACATCCATCCATCCTCAAAAACTTTCACTATTGTAATATTATTCGTCGAGGTAGCCCTTTACTATAATCTAACCTGATGATATGTGACAATGCAGTCTTAAAATTAAGACGGTTACGTACTGATTTGGAAGAGGGTATGGTAGTTTTTTTAATAAAAACCATACACCTCATTGGTCTCACCTTTGACTGTAGGGTGGTAACTAGCCATGGCCAAAGCTGATTTCCAGCAGACAAAACGGGTTTATGTTTAAACAATAACTCCCAAGGTAATCTTATAAATCAATCAACGGGTCTGCTAACGCTGCGCTTACTACTAATGCTTAAAAGCACTATTATATCAAAATTGTTTCGAAAGGAAAATGGGGATAAAAGTAGTATTGTGTAACACGGCTAATATTCATTTAAAAATAAAAAGATACGGCCAGCATCTCTCAGACTATACGGTGTGAGTCAAAGCGGTGAGTGTCGGCGTGCCACGACACCGCTTCCGATGAACTGAATGATACTCGGAAGATTGTTTTCTCTACGGAATAAAGAAAAAAAATAAGATACGGTGAAGATTTTCTTTATTGAATCTACGCGCCTTAAGCTTAAATTTTCTTTATTTTGTCAAACATTTGAGCACCTTATGAGTGGGTGTGCGCTCGTTAACAGTAAACAGATTTGATTTTTACAGTAGTAGATCAAGTTTCAATTATCCGAAAAAAAAACACGCAAGAATTACATCATACTGCCAAGGGACGTGTTTGGGCAAAAACATAAAATGATGAAATTTGTTCGATAATAAAAAATCGCGAAGTTAGGTCTAATTTTTAACCAATATTCATTTATTTTCAATGTGTTGCATATTACAGAGCCAAAATTTTTACATTAAATTCCGATTGATATTATCAAAAGAGTAGCCTAGCGAATTGAAAAGAAAATGAATATTTAACGAGTTACAAAGTATTTTGGCGCTTACTACACTCCTATTCCGCGCAAAACGCTTTCTTTTGTCGCGCCTCACATGAGGTTGTGGCTATGTTTTATCTCATCGCGAAATCTGATTTTTTTTGGGGTTACACGCGCTCTTAATGAAACTTTCAGGACAAAGCGGTATTTATACTAAAACGCTCTAGTTTGCACCGTTCATTTGATAGATACATCTAACTTTCATCTCCAGTCAAATACGTTAGGTGTAGGGGTAAAATACCTACTAAGTACATAAATACGTACTGATTCAAGCTATGGCGGCAATAGAGGCCTTTTAGCGATCATTGATGTTATCTCTGTCAGCTGAAACCTTACCCAAATCGCCGTACATGATACTAGGTCGCTGGTAAAAGTAAACAGTCTGTTATTATCCATTATCCATCCATGCATTAATCATATCTAGTAAGTACATCCGCATGAACCAATATAAAAGTGTGAATCTCACGGTGCCGATTAAAGAGATAACGATTTCAAATAAAGCCAATAGTACATGTATCGGTAAAACAACGGATGGCCGGACTAACGGAGCGTATAATTTCCAAGTTTATGGCGTCATTAGCCGGCAGAAGGACGCCAGACTTTTTCGAAAGCACAATTAACCCGTGAAATGATAATCGATTGTTTCTTGGGCCCAATTTGGCTTGACATGCATTAATTTGAATTAAAACGAACGGAATTTATCGCCTTCAACGTTTGAACGAATAAATTGTTTCATTTATTGCTTGTTTCTTTTAAGAAGTTACTTTATGATGATTTTAAATTACTTCTAATAACACCTTGCAATATTTTTATCGAATGAAGGTTAGATCTTTTCTGTGTTGATGCCGATCTCATACAGGCAACTGCTAGTCTCAATAAAGCCCTAAGTGTATAGAAATATTATTTTGACAAGCGTTGGACCGCAGCTTCTCTCACGTGGAATTAGAAATTACTGATTATAATTACTTACCTACTTATATGCATAAGAAGTCTAATAAAAACCCTCTTTTTCCATATCCCGTAGTTTACATAAATCTAGCCCTATTCCTTGTCTACATTTGGACTATTCTTACTTTAAATGTAAAGAAAGGGTCCAATTCTCATTCATAGAGTAATTTCCGCAAACAATTCGTTAGGTAGGCGAAAACTAGAAAGGCTAAAGCCTAGCATAGGTTCTAAATAAAAAGAGCTAGATTTTCCTGTGGTTACTGAAAAAACGAAACAAAAAACCTATTGAATCAATCGAACAGTCGCGATAGTGCAGCCTCTGGTTTTTCACTGGACATAAAATCTATGCTTTTTGTTTTCAAAACATTATAGTTTCTTTTAGAGTTATATTTCAATGTTTTCGTCTGTAGGTACGACCTTATTTTGTTACTAACTGACATCCTCAACTTAAGGTGTAGGTTTAAGAATTTAGGTTTTATTAAAAATCCCGTAGGAACACTATATTCGGGGATAATAATTTCTTACTATCTTTTTCAGTAGGCAAGCGTGAAAAGGTAGCACGGTAAGAAAGGTACCTTGGTAGGTACTAGGGTAGCCAACGATTGAAACGTATTCAGCATATCAGACTCAATGTAGTAGTTAAGTAGGTAATGTATCTGAAAAAATATTATGTCAGCGCTAATAAATCTTCTATAGATTCCATAAATCACAACTATTATGAAGATGAAAAATATAAATCAAAATATATACCAATTAGAATATCAAAATATTGCTTCCACAAATCATGAAACAGATTTTTTTTGAAATAGTATAGGTACCTGATATTTATATCAAAACTCGAAATAAATTCTGCTACTTTTTGAAAAAGAAAATAAAACGCAACAGAACAGCCGGAAACGTCTACTATTCTAATTATGATATCAAAAGCGTTAGCACATCAAAAGGGAATCTTTGAATTAACCAATAATGCGTATATCGGATATCCATACGACGGCAGTACTTTTAATAAATGTCCGGTCCGCTGGCTCCATATTGCATAACAGTGATATGCGTAATCTGTCAGTTTGACGAAGGTCTAGCGATGGCAGCACGCGTGCCGGAACAAAGTCATTTAATTTTTTTTTGTTCTCTCCTGATATGTTTCACCACCTATTTTTTTTGGTTTTAAGGTTTAAAACGCCGATCGCTGCCGCTAAAAGTAGCCAGTCTGTCCTCTCCCTCTAGTTAAGTAGGAGTAGCGGCTATTCAGCGGCGGTTCAGCTAGCACTGAGCCTACTCAGCTAGCTACTAGCTTGGCTATATATTTACTACTCCGCTACTCATACTTAACTAGAGGGAGAGGACAGACTGGCTACTTTTAGCGGCAGCGATCGGCGTTTTCATGGTTTAGTAGCTTTCCGGAAGCTCGATTCCGCGTCCGAACACTAACGTGGGCACACACCAAACGCCATGCGCAGCTATCGAGTTGCGTTTTTAGCATTGGCGTTCCGCGACTTTTAAGTGCTGACATTCGCTACTTTCAGCATCGTATCAAACGCTTTTGTGTCAAGAAAACGCGATGCTGTCGCAAATCCCGATAGCTACCGCTAAAAGTTGCCAGTCTGTCCTTTCCCTAAGTCAAGTCTATAAAGTTCTTCCCGATTGGAAGTGCCTAGTATATGGGCCAGTACCTAATGGGTTGATGATGATGATGATAGTTTATAGTACCTCGTAAATGGTACACTCTAGTTTGGAAGAAGGTTAGGAACGGCTTTTTTGACGGGCCATACCAACATAATTCTGTAATAGAGGTAAGTAAAGGGAGGGATATAAAAATAAATAAAAAAAATATTTGTTGTTTTCTGTCCTATCCAAAAGGGATTAGAAGCCTAATACACCCATTCATAATTACTAGTTCCCATATCCAAAATACCATAAAAAGTATTTTATCGAGATATCTATGCATTGATATCCTTGACTGACCATTTTTTGGGGTCCATTGTAAAATGATTGTAAAGCACGTATCAGTTTACATGACGTTTCAATAAGTCTGTTCGTCTGTCAAATCGCAAATCTTGAACAGATGTTTGAACTGCATTCATACAAAAATTATCGCAACAACAAAATCTAAATCCATACACCATAACTAATTATATCCACCATGTAATGGTATGTCAGAGGAGTATTGTTCAACGAACTCCTTTGTAACCGTATTACTAACCTAGTTTTGGGGATATATTCCACCAAAAAAAGGCCTCGAGTTATCACGCTTTTTTGGTTCTCAATGCGAGTTATATTTCTTTTGTCCGTCTTGGTGTATTAGTAGGGCATATTTAGTTTCGCTCACCGAAATAAATATTTGCGCATTGGTAATGAAAAGTGTGGTAGGTAGAGAACCTAAGATTCTACTGCACACGTCTTTTGAAATGAAATGAAATGAAATGAATGAAATGAAATGAAATGAAATGAATGAAATGAAACTTTATTTCCTGAATATGAGTACAGTATAGTTAGATGTTATTAACAATGTCATAAAATTTCCTCCATATTCTGCTAAATAGCATGCAAATGTTTAAATTAGGTACTCATCATAATTTTGAAAATTTCGATGAGCTAAATTAATTAAAATGAATATAAAGTGTCAATTACGTTAGTTTAAATGTCAATTATGTCAGTATACAATGTCAAAAACTTTTATTAATTTCAATGTTAATAAGATAGGTATTCTGGTACGGAATAAAAAGATTTGTTACACAGCCAACGAAAGAGATTTTTTTTAAAATGACCTGTAGGTAAATTTTTTAGGCTAGCATCAAGTTTGTTATAAATTTTTATGCACATGGCATGTGGAGATTTTGCTGTTTGTCTTAAGTTATATTTTGTGGTACATAATCGATTCCTTTGTCTTGTTTTTCTGTAACATTTATTTACATTTGGAAGATCAGAAATCTTAAAGTAGTCCATGTGTCTGTGTACGAATACCGCTATTTCGTAAATATATTTTGTGTATTTCTTTAAATAAAATCTTTACCAGGAGAAAGCAGTAAATAAGGTACTAAGGCAGTACCTTACCTACCTTAGTTTAGTACAGTTTTTGCAATTAACGAAGGCGAGTGAGTTTTACTCGTGGTTACTTCGTGTACATGCACATTGCATAAGTGTGCGTGCTTGTCAAAGCCTAGGTGGGAGCGGGCAGGCGCGAGCATTGCGCTCGCTCACACTTATACAGATACGACACTCACACAACCATAAGTCAGTCGCCCTCGTGAATTGCAAGAACTATACCTTAGTACGGTATTTCAGTCAAAAACGTTGAGTTTTATGTCAAAAATAAATAAGTAATTAAAAATGTCGGTGTTAGACTAGTTAGGGAGCAGTGATAGCCTAGGCCCTAGTGGTTAGAATTGTGGTCTCTTATTCGGGGGGTCACAGTTATCCCAGGTGCGCCGCACCTCTGACTTTTCGGACTCATGTGCGTTTAAGCAATTAAATATCACTTGCTTCAACGGTGAAGGAAAACATCGTGAGAAAACTTGCACATCTCACATCTGAGAGTTCTCCATAATGTTTTCGAAGATGTGTGAAGTCCGCCAATTCGAATTGGGCTAGCGTGGTCTTGGCCCATAACCCTTCTCTGAGAGGAGACCTGCGCTCAGTAGTGAGCCGTTGATGTTAGACTAATACAAATATTTAGTATCTATCTGCTCGATGGTAAAGTATACTTTTTACTTTTGTATTGATCTCCTCTTGGTTGAACTAGGCGGCCAACGTACGTAGGAGATATTATAGGGCACAAATGTGTGCGTAAATACAGATAGGTACACTCTCTGTTATTGTGCGTTGGAACGGTAATCCATTACGGAGACAGATCTACCAATACCACGCCAACTTGCCAATTGTTGTCTATCACTGAGAATTAGGTACCTACTTGAAAGAAAATCTCAATGATTACTATCCCATCCCGGAAGATATATAGGTAGGTATCATCGCGGCAATTCTTTAGGCTTAGACAAGATTTTATGTTTATTTCATTTTATTAATTACGAAACAACTTATTTTATAAATAGAACTAGCTGATGCTGATTCGTCTGCGTGGATTTAGTTCATAACATCCCGCGGGAAATCTTTGTCACCCTCCAGGTTCTCAAATCCTACCTATCCAATAAATCACGTCAATCCGTAGCTTTGTAGCAGGAAACATTTGATCGTCTTGCTCGCGGCATTGTTAATGATGATTCAAAGAGAAAACATTATTACTGATGATATTATCAATTAAGTTTAGCTATCATTTTTATAATTGTCAAATTTTTTACCATACTTAACCAAAGACAAAATTACGTTTAGCTGTTATTTACGTTTTGTTATTCCACTTTCATTTGCGTTTTGTTATTCCATTTCAGATGCGTTTTTGTTATACCACGTTGTATAGTGACTTGACGGAAACGCGGTCGAATGGGATAAAAAGCATCCTATGTCCGTCTCCTGGTTCTAAGCTACCTCTCCACCAATTTTCAGCCAAATCGGTTCATCCGTTCTTGAGTTATAAATAGTGTAACTAACACCACTTTCTTTTATATATATAGACTAGCTGATGCCCGCGACTTCGTCTGTGTGGATTTAGTTCATAACATCCCGCGGGAAATCTTTGTCACCCTCCAGGTTCTCAACTATACCTATCCAATAAATCACGTCAATCCGTAGCTTTGTAGCAGGAAACATTTGATCGTCTTGCTCGCGGCATTGTTAATGATGATTCAAAGAGAAAACATATTACTGATGATATTATCAATTACGTTAAACTATAATTTTTATAATTGTTTTTACCATAATTTAACCAAAGACAAAATTACGTTTAGCTGTCATTTACGTTTTGTTATTCCACTGTCATTTGCGTTTTGTTATTCCATGTCAGATGCGTTTTTGTTATACCACGTTTTATAGTGACATGACGGAAACGCGGTCGAACGGGATCAAAAGTATCCTATGTCCGTCTCCTGGTTCTAAGCTACCTTTCCACCAATTTTGAGCCAAATCGGTTCATCCGTTCTTGAGTTATAAATAGTGTAACTAACACCACTTTCTTTCACCACTTTCACCACTTTCTTTCTCACCACTTTATATAGGTATATAGATTTAAGTGTTAAGTATATATTTTTATAAGAAAAAAATATATTTACTTAGTGAACAAAGAAACACTTATCTCTCTAACAGATCTCTACTATTCAGAGGGAGAGGTACCTACACCCTCTAAAGCCAGCAGTATTTTTATCCACATTTTAGATAGCAGGGAGCATACGAGTATACCTAATTTTAAATCTAGGCGCAATGTTTTCGACGTTCAGATCAGGATGAGGGCGATATTACAAAAGTTTGACGATTCGTCCGCCTATCGATTTAGTTCAGCTGCACTTTGTTTATTTTGCAAATCGGACGGATGTAGGTTTTCGGGTTTGTGGTGGGTCTGTGTTAGTTAGTTGAGGTGGTCCGTCAAAAATACAAACGCCGAAACGGAACGTGTGTTCATAGTTTTCCCATTTCGCGGATCAACAAAGTCTGTAGGTATTCCAGGACGCACGTCTAACTACTGGATTGAAAACTTTTAGGTATAAACCTTTAAAAGTCAATATTTCATTCTTATTTTTACAACGAAAATGTAGGGAAAACTTGATTTTTGTAACTAAAGGTTTCACCTTTGATTATGATCGAAGATGTTTACAAACTTTCGAAATTATTACGAAGGTTGTTTTATCCCCTCAGCATAGTCAACCTCATTACTGAGGTTCGCGATCCTTGGCACTTATTCACTTATCACCTTCTCACGTACGACGGTTTTCCATTTAAATCTACCCTCAGCCACTCCTCAGCATTGTGTAGAGCAGCGTGGGAAGATGTCCCGCTCCCGAGACGAGTGCTGATCGGACCAACGCATACAGGGCTACTTGCTCTTGGCCTCTTATCTTCCACTTTGCGTGATCAGTTTATCTACATAGGTCTCTAGCCCGCCTAGCATGCATGTCGAAGTGATATCTGGCGCGAACAGTGAGAGATATTGTCGATGTAGACTAATTTCTCGTTCGAAGAATCCATGATTGTGTGCAACCATGTTAGTTTCGATAGAGATAATATACAGATAATACGAGAAAAGGCGTAGACAAAATTTTCTCGCGCGTGAATGCTAGGCCTGAAAAGGCAATATAGTCCAAGGTACGCCAGTAGATATATTATGTATTAAAGGAAAGGTATGCCACGAGTCATTAATATGGTCGACAGCCTTGTGGCAGTTTTAACAAGGTGTTAAAAATATAACTAATCAAATAATCACACCTAGGTAGGTATTAGAGGGTAGATGAACAAATACAGACAGTGGGCGTGTTCATTGATTTAATAGTCATCGTGTAAATCTATTAATTGGCTGCAAAAGCTTTGTACAAACACGGCTAATGAACGCCCGGGCTGGCTGCCTACGCGGTAATTCGGTTACACTCGCGGTGTTCCCCTTTATTACCTTTTTATTCTATTTATTAGGTTCCTTTGCTTAGGTCTTTTTCGGATGAGGTACATGTTGGTTCAAACATTGGAATATAACACGAATAGATAGAGATACCTACTTAATTAGATTGTAATGACGAATACTTTCAAGGGCCTTTAAATTTTATAAAGACATTTTACATGATCATCATCCACCGACCCATTACTAACAATTGTCTCCTCTCAGAAGTCAGAATGAGAAGAGTATAAAGGCCACAGGTACATAATCCAACACGCTGTCAAGTGCGTTTCAGCACACCTTTGAGAACATTATTTTAGAGGACTCTCAGGCATGCAGGTTTCCTCGGGATTTTTTCCTTTACCTTGCTAGCTAAGTACTCGTACTTTCCTTCTGTTTGTTTGTTTCCTTCTGAGCTTTATACGTCTCGATTTTTTATAATATAAAGTAAATACACTATGCTTATTATTTTATACTCATTTAAAACTATTGAAATGGTAGAGAATCCAGGTATTTACCTGGATTCTATATTGTCCTTGTATTTACAAGAACGAGCCAAAGTATCGTCTTTGGACTCAGGGCCATTTCTTTGGTCTAATTTCTTTATATACTTCTTATAGTGCGATGGCTGCAAAAGCTGAGTGTGAAAATCAATCAAAAACTATAAGATCAGGTAGGTCCTCCGTCCTACTTAGGTTTGACAGCTATACTTATTGCGTCGCTGAAGGCAGTCTTGACGATGCGTTATAGACTCGTGACAACTCGTTCACCAGCTAGTAAACGACCGAAACGAAGCAGTGATAGCCTAGTGGTTACGACTGTGGTCTCCTATTCGGGGGGTCGCAGGTTCAATCCCGGGTACGCACCTCTGACTTTTCGGAGTCAAGTGCGTTTAAGCAATTAAATATCCCTTGCTTCAACGGTGAAGGAAAACATCGTGAGGAAACCTGCACACCTGTGAGTTCTTCATAATGTTCTTGAAGGTGATGTGAAGTCTGACAATTCGCATTGGACCAGCGTGGTGGACTATGGCCTATAACCCTTCTCTGAGAGGAGACCTGCGCTCAGTAGTGAGCTGTTGATGGGTTGCTAATGATGATAATGATGATCTTTTTATTCCCTAGTCTGTGGTTTGGTAATCATTAGGTGTGCAAAGCTCTTTGATAAATGACGTAACATCCCTCGCGTTCAGCTGTCTTTATTTTTGAGATTTCTAGTGGCTTTGTGGTAGTGGTAGAGTCATAACTTGTCGTATGAGCCACAGATTGGCCTACGTGAAATAAATAATTTTGAATTTGAATTTGAATTTCTATATAGTGTGTAGCCACTGTGCTAGAGAATAGCCCTATGATACAGTCTCATTTCAGTAGCGTACTATATGTAGCAAGCAGGAGTAGGTACATACTTAGTTGACTGCCAGCTTCCGCTAGTCGTAGAGGCACTCCAAGAAGATGCATAGGAACCTTGTCATTGTAAGCGAATGCCTTGTACCACCAACCCTGAAGTAAACATCCACACGGAAGTAACCACTGTGTCATCGTCGATAAAGTCGTATGGAAAAAAATATTTATTAAAATATTGATCAAAACAATTGAGACACATCGTAAAAAAATTCTGCCTACATGTTCGTTCGTAGTACATAGCATTATATACCGTTGCATATAATAGGCATGTGCGACGGGTATTTTCACTGCAGCTCGACGTTGTAATTCACCGATAAATGCATACAAAAGAGTTCCGTAACGCCTAAAGACATCCATGGAGTAGACAAATTTTTGTTCTTCGCAACTTAATTTCGTATTAAACTTACTAGGATAAGTTTCTATGAGATTCTCATCTAAGCAACTCTGTAACGTCTCACTACTGAGCGCAGGTCATAGTCCACCACGTTGGCTAATGATTTCTGTGGGATTACATATTTTTTTTTTTTCTGGGTTTATCATGCGATCAGTCGGTGGACTATGAGCAGATTTGTTGTAGGATGGGTTGGCGATCAGAGGCAACTTCCCCAGCGGGAAGCACTCTATGTCTCGGCTATATATCGTCTAGGATATGCCTTCTCTTTAAGCGACGGATCGCTTGCGGCATCGTCAACTGTGCTGCCAGGCAATTCGGGTGTTTGACAAGCCTTGTTTTGTATTCAGAACCATGAGATTTTATTTCATCCTTTATTGTGTTCACATTTAAGTGCTCATGGATTTCAGAAATGCGCAGGAACCATGGCGCGTTCGAAAGTTGTTTCAGGATGTAATTTTGTGCTCTTTGAATAATTTCAATGTTGGAGTCGCATGCTGATCCCCAGAGTTGGATGCCGTATGTCCATATCGGCTTAATAACTGTAGTATATAGCAGGAGCTTATTATCTAGGGACAGTCTTGAGTTCCTGGAAAGCATCCAATATAGTCCTCTATATCAATGGTAGATCTCATCCCTCTTGGTTTTGATGTGCTTCTTCCAGGTGAGCCTTCTATCTAGGTACATGCCCAAGTACTTGACATTGTCACTCTGCGGAAGCTGGTTGTTACGCAGTGAGACAGGAGGACAGTTTTCTCGACGCAGAGTAAATGTTATATGGACAGATTTAGTGGCACTAGCTTTTATTCTCCATCTTGACAGCCATTTGTCAATCTCATTTAAACCGCGTTGCAGGGTTGCTGTGGCTTCGTCCGGGCATCTACTGCGAGCAAGGACCGCAGTATCATCCGCGAAGGTAGCTACTATGACGTCGTCAATATGTGGTAGGTCACTTGTAAAGATTGTGTACAACACAGGTCCCAGCACAGAGCCTTGCGGCACGCCAGCTTTGATGGGATGGAAGGCAGATGTGTAATCGTCTTCCTTTACTTGAAATATTCGGTCTGAAAGGTACGATTTGAGTAGTCCAAAGAATGAATGGGGTAAGAGCGTTTTTATTTTGAATAGAAGACCTGTGTGCCACACCCTATCAAAGGCCTGCTGCACATCAAGAAAAGCAGAAGAACAGTATTCTTTACTTTCAAGTACATCTCTGATGGTTCTACATACTCTATGGATCTGTTCAACAGTCCCATGATTCTGTCGAAAGCCAAATTGATGATCTGGGATGATGGACCTTCCCTGAAGTTCTTTTATGAGTCTTCGCAGCACAACTTTTTTACATACCTTTGACACCACAGGTAATAGACTGATTGGCCTGTATGAGGTCAAGTCATTAGCTGGTTTGCCAGGCTTTTCTATCATTATAATCTGGGAAACCTTCCATAGCGCTGGAAAATAGCCGACTCTCATAATACCATTAAACAGGATAGTAAGGAATACCAAGCCTTTTTTGGGTAGTTCTAATAGGACTTTTTTTGTCTATCAGATTAAAGCCGGGTGCCTTTTTGTCTTTAATACGTTTTATTTCGTTCATAACTTCTTTTGGAGTAGTTGCCGCAATAGGCAGATCTAATTGGAAATGGCTGTCCAATGACATCTTCTATTTCTGCATCGTCGACTTGATCAGCTTCGTTTAGCGTAAATATTTTTTTGGGATTACATATTGAGAATTTACACTATTTTTAAACTTAATTCACTATGAAACAGAAAAGTTTTTCGATCGAAAAACCCACAAAAGCATCAAATACTGGAAACGGTAATTAATTCTTGTATAGTTTATTTTTCAATTAAGGTATGCATAGGTAATTGCAATTTTCTATCATCATCATCTCCTTGTCCTTGTCCCACGGTTTGTGGGGTCAGCAGAACATGCCTTGTAAGCCATGTTGTAATGTAAGTGATTCAGCCTGAAATTTTACGACCGGCCGCCTGCCTGACAATGCCTCAACCCTCTTTGGCAATGCTTTTGTTGGTGGAAAGGATAGAACCCTTTCGGTTCATTACGGTAGTGCTGGAATCCCCTTTTTTTAAATCTCCAGACTCCAAGGCCAGGCCTCGAACTGTGGACTGTACGTGGGCACTATGAATGTGGCGTCCACGCATTGGAGAGCTTCCAGTTCTTTTTTATACGTGGATAGCAATGTGGTGTCCCCTGAAGACTGAATAATTAATTCAGTATCATCTTCATCATCAGGTTCTGGGTTCAAAACTGTGCTCACTTGACTTATAAAGGCGCTGAAATTTTTCTTCATAACATTAGCAGTTGATACCGAACTGTCCAACTTCAGCTTTTCCAATGACATTAGAAGTAGAGCTGAAAACCTGACTGGCCTCACTCTTTACAGCGGCGACACCTATTTCATCAAGATCCTTCTTCAGCATTGTATACATTTCTGCTTACTTTGTTTTAGCGGTATGGGAAACTGGCTCCATCACTGGTATTTGATTTGCACTTCTCTGCCATCGTGGTATATGCAATTTTCTATAGATAAGTATAATATTTTATTTTTCTTCATATCGCAGCGAACTAGTGCATTCGAACCATTTCTTTCTTCATCATCTTCATCTCAAACCCGTTGCCGGCCCACTACTAGGAACCACACATAAGAAAATCACCTTTTTTATAATATCCTATTTTTTGATAGTCATGTACCTATCAGAAAGTGTTTCCTAATACCTATAGTTTGTTGATTTATCCTTGAATCACACAGCAAGAGAGCAACGGAATACGGCGTGATGTTTTGGATAAGTTGAGGACCCGGAAAGTAACATTATTTAAGTTACTACTTAATCCGGAAAAACTAACGGTTCCCGCGGGATTTATGAAAACCTAATTCCACTTATACGAAATCGTGGCTAAAAGCTAGTTTAATATTAATAATACAATAATTTTGGAGGTCTCTGTCGACTCTACACATTGCCGTAACCACGCTCCGGCCACCGATCCTCACGGGAGGTAATTATGCATGCAGGGCGCTTTTTAGCGCGTCCGCGAACGAATAAAATACAAAATGGGCCACAGATCATTATGTTATTTATATTTTATTGAATTTTTTGATGAATGAAATGAAGATGATGATAAAAGGAAACATTGATATTATTATTATTTATTAAAATTGTAAAACATGTAGGTACATAATTCATGCATATTTTTAAAGAACAACTTTTGAGCAGTTGAGCGACATGTTTGGAAGGAGCAGGAGTATAGAAAAGCTCACACTTTTTTATTTTTATTATTTGCCTACTAATAGCTATAGCTATTAGTTTGCTCATGAATAATCGTCATCAACCTATCAACGGCTTACTACCTGAGCCGGTCTCCTCTCAAAAAAGGAAAATATATTAAATAATAATTTGAATTAATTTAAAGTGTCTCAGTACACGACATAATATATTATTATACAATATTTAACTATAATATTTTGAATACGTTCAAGCTGAAGCATTTTCACAGATTTTCACAAATTATACGTCGGGAAAAAACTTTTTAAAGCGCCATCTAGTCCAAAGGTTCCGAACTACATTCACCAGTTGCTCACTAGCTAGTTCTCGGATGTTTTAATAGGCATAGAGGGCGCAACGTGATACTGATTCCATTAAAATTTTATTGTATTGAACTAGGTACAGATTGCTTAAAACAGGTGTTTCTGAATATTGATCCGGCGGTAGAGGTAGTTCTCAAACTTTTGAAAAACCTATCTAGGTATCTATCCGTTCACAGATACAGATTCTACTCTTACGTCTCTGAACTCCAGATTATTATTTAGTGTAGGTAAAACGTGTAAATACAAAATAATTAATTATGTGTCGTAATATTTTTTTTAGAGAATACCTACCTACCTACCCATTCTGAACATGACTAACGACTAATATTCCCTATTCCTCTCTAACTATGAGATAAACTTGGATTAGGAATTTTACGAAAATAGTAGGGTGGGGTTTGAAAAGTCGACCTTTCAGTTTTCACTTTTCAGCCCGCGCCTTGAAATTGAGTTTTGACGTCAGTTTTGAAATGGCTTAGGTTCAATTTCCGTAAGGTAGATAACTAGCAGCTAGCACAAGCTTTAGGCATGATTCATTTTTTCGTTGGATGAGAAAGTGGAAGGTTCCTCATATTTAAAAATGAGTAGGTACATACCTACTTTTATTTTTAAAATAAATGTACAAACATTGTACAAAGCTTTCCCATGGTCCGTTACTTCGTCCATCTTAGTAAGTAAGTGATAATCAGCGTGACAAAGTTCAAAGCTATATTATTTACCCACGTGTGAGTGGGTGGCAGGAACAATAAATCGCGGTAACAAAAACTAGGAAGTTCCTTGGTGGCCGCCGCGGTGTCAGGTTCACTTCCCGGTCAGACCGCGGCGTGTGCGAGCTGTGATCTGTAAGGGGATTATGGAGTTTAATGGTGTTTATTCAGGTTCGATTTAATAGTTTGCCAAGGTACGTT
Organism: Oeneis ivallda; assembly: GCA_029955525.1. Lineage (NCBI taxonomy): Eukaryota > Metazoa > Arthropoda > Insecta > Lepidoptera > Nymphalidae > Oeneis > Oeneis ivallda. The sequence continues at coordinate 8,635,720 of JARPMR010000019.1, forward strand.
CGAACCGTGATGCAGCATAATGATGTTAACCAGACATCTTTAAGGTTAACTTCTCTTCTCTAGTGTTTTATGGTGCAAGCTTAGATTCAAAAAATTCTTAGGTAAGTGTATACTTAGTACTTACCTATTATAAATGCGAAGGTATGTTTTTTATCCTTCGAATATGCAGCAATGGAGCAACGGATTAACGTGATTTTTTCATTCATATTCCATGTTAAGAACCTGGAGTGTGATACTAATATTTTATAATATAGGTAGGTATGCGAAAATGGTGTTTTATTCTTCAGCTACGCAGCAACAGAGTGAACTTGGAGTGACCGATTGACGTGATTCTTTTGCATAGGTATGGGACCCCAAGTAGCAAAAAAGTCCAAAAAAGTCGTATAAATCTGAGTTATACGACGTCATGTTGTGTAGTAGTCTTATAATGGTAATAAGACAACAATAACGTCCTATAGATGTCATCGATTCGACCTTTAAGTCGTGCGACTATTAAGTTATAATAAATAGTCGAGTAAACGTCTTTAAAACGAAATTATATGACGTTATGTAATGGTAACAGCCACAACGCTTATACGACATTCGTATGGTTATATAAACGTCGGTGTATGACATTTATATGACTGAAAGTCATATAGACGTTAATTCATAACATTTATATAACTAACATTACTTTGTTTTTTAGTCGTCGTGGTTAAGCCTTTTATACGACCAAGTAGTTTTCTTGTGACTGCAATATAACTATTACAAGACATTAAGTCCTTTAAGTGTCAAACTCCAACTTTAATACGACTTAAAGTTGAGTAGGAGTCTAGACCCAACTTTAATACAACTTATCCTACACCTAATAATATTGCTTAAATTGAAAAAATGGACGCAAATAAAAAATATTGGAGACAAAAAAAACGCAGTGGGACCTTCAAACGAAAAGTAAATAAATCTTTTCAGATATTGAAAAGTACACCAAATAAGTACGTCCAAAATCTTCTGTAATCTATAGAAAAGAATGTATCATACTTTCAGTAAAAGGTTCTGTATAATTAATTGTGTAGATAATACTATTTTATTTATTAAAACTAACTTAGTTTTCTAAATTAAGGATTGATATAATACTCGTATGATTATGTTTTTAGTAGTAATATATTACTAAAATAAATAATATTATGAGTATGATATAATAAATGTAGACTAATACTAAGTAATATTGATATAATTAATGATAGGGTGGCATCATCGTACAAACACTATTAGGGCGCCAGTAACACTAAAATTCCCGTCATGCGAAATCGAAAAATCTTTAAGGGAATTAGTAGTTTAATTATACGATTAAATTAAGCTTGTAGAAAGTTAGATGGGGTTATATAATTCATCATAGAAATATTTTACCTATCTTAAAATCTAATAATATTATTGTTATAAGTTTAACCCTATAGCTAGCCTAGAGCTAGTATTCTTACTTCTTAGAAGTGAATATTTAATAGTGATTATAGTAACTGGTGATAGGGTAGTGTCAGAGCGGCCTTAAAGAACACAAGAACAAAGTGTCTTCAATGAATTGAAAAAAACTGAGATGCGTCTATGGACTATTTCTTAGTAAGTATAGGAGAATAAGTTTAGGTTAAAGTAAAATTACTCATTAGCCATATAATAAGGCTATATTGTAATCTTAGTTAGGAAATATATATCTACTAGCTGGCCCAGCGAACTTCGTACCACCACTACTTATAAATGAAAAATTAGTTAAATCAACATTTTCCAGTGGACCAAATTGTGAATCTAAACCATCCTCGAATCCCCTTGAACTCACACAAAAAATTTCATCAAAATCGGTCCAGCCGTCTAGGAGGATTTCAGTGACATACACACGCACACAAGAAATATATATATTAAGATACACATAATAATAGAAAAAATAGTGATTATACACTAAAATAGTGTTTATACACCCTAGCTTGAGGAACCCTAATGTCTAAAACATGGCGTTTTCAATGGTCGTCACAAAAACCTTTACGCGACATCTAGTTATTTTAACGTCGTATAGAGGTTGGACACTAACTAAAACATCATGGCCGAAAGTTTTGAATGAAGACATAATTTAAAATTATTTAAATATAATGCATAAAACACAAAATCACGAGGGGGCATTAAAATATTCATAGTATTTTCATATATACTTTCTCGTAAAAATTAAGTTTCCAGTCGAAATCAACGCTACACAATATAATACAAACATAGAATAATTAATTTATAATAGAATTAGTTTTACTTACTTGCCTTCTAACCATACAGTTTTAGTTTATTATTTTTTTCACAAGAGCACGTACGATTTCTTTTCAACTTCCACAAAAAACAGTCAATCGCATAACGCTAATACGACGTTTTAGTCACTTCACAACGTTAATATGACCATTATATAACTTAGCAAGTTATGTAAGAGTTATCTCGTAACGTCTATATAACCAAAACGTTCTATTCTGCAACGTCTACAGGACGTCTAAACGACGTAAATGGTCATCGTCGCGACCTTTATGCGACGATACGACAAATGGTCGTATAACTGGGGCCATTTTCGCGTTTTGTAAACGTTATAATAACGTTTATACGACCTTTCTTTAGGACTAAAAGGTAATCAAAAAACGTTGTCACGACTTTTATACGACAACGAATTGTTACTTGGGACGACTATGGGTAAGTACTTATCTATAGTTGAGGGCTTGGGAGAATAACATAGGCTTCCTTTTATCCCGGCAAAAACAGATGATTCCTTCGGCATTTAAAAACTTAACCCCACGCGGACGAAGTTAAGTAAAAGCTAGTATACTTACCTACCTACTGTATAAATAAACAATTTTTCTCATGAAAATTCGTCACTGTCCATAGAGCGACAAACAAGTAACAACCGCACGCCGCGGCCGTGAACGCTGCAGCCTGCAAAGTACATAAATCCGACAATTTAGAGGGCCATTTGTCGGGCGCGGACACGACGGGTCAAAACTCCGGACACAATCATTTCATATTTTCCCCGGGTTCAATCTCACGTGGCTCAATTATTCACCGGAGCCTACCCGCCAAGCCTGCGAAGTAATGGCCGGTGAACGAGAAATTACACGTGTTACAATGATGATTCTGTTTACCCCCGTGGGGCGTAATTTTCGACGGAGTTTGAAGTGTTGGATTTTGTACCGACTCCCTTTGTTGATCTTCCGTCGTATCACTTGATTTTTCAATCCGAATGATTGCTACAGACTACAGTGTGACGGTCTTGCAGTCGCCCGTTCTTTGTCTAAGGTCTTGTGGTAGAGCTAGAGTATTAAGCTAAGATATATAGATGACACTCTCACTCAGTTCAGACTCAAGACTGAGTTAAAACAAGACAGATTGATGTCGGAACATATTTGTGTCTCATTTTATTAACTCTAACCCGAGTCTTGAGTAGAGCCAGAGTACGATCTATAGATCGCAGCTATTAGAAGAGAGGTTGGTCACCACTCACTCATATTCACGAAATAAATAATTTGAATTTGATTGGCAAGCACTCCTCTTGTTAGTGTATAGGTACCTACTTATTGGGTGCAACAAGAATATTAATAGGGAACACCATCCATCCCTCAATGTTATTAAATTCTAAAAAATACGTTAAAGAGTTACATCAAATCAAAGATTGCCAACTCTATCTATCGTCAAAAAACATTGCATCCATAGATAACAAAAGCAACGCGATAAAGTGACAGCAGATCTGGCTGCATTATTAATGTAAAAATCCATGGAAGTAGTACACTATAATAAACTTCCTTTTGTCTAAGTTCAACCCAGCACGCTTCCCCACAAAAACTAGCATCATTCGCCAGTTTGCGTGACCATTTCCGACACATTGATGTATCGATCACGTGTCAGCGGTGCGCGCTATATTATTTGTTTTAGGATCTATGCAAAAAGTCGGTGCCACGCCGTCTGCTGTGTCTGCCGTGGCCAGATTGTTTTTGTTAGTTTCGAATTTCCAAATCGCTTTGTGAGTAGTGACGATGGACGACGGCGTACCTACGAAACAATAATAACTAATATTATTATGAAAATATCGTAACTGCATTACCGGAAGTGAAATGTAAGTATACTACTTACTACTACCTTCGACCACAGAAAAAGTATTTACTACTCTATAGATGCGTGGCGCGTGCCCGGGATCGAACCTGCGACTCGCCGATTAGGAGGCCGCAGTTTAGATAGAATCGCTAACAATTCTATAGGATAGTATACAACAGCTCACTACTGAGTGCGTCTCCTCTTAGAGCAGGATTATAGCCTATAGGCCATATAGTCCACCACGCTGGCCCAATGCGAATTGGTTTATTTAAAATAAATAAAAAAAACGTTTTTAAATATTATAGCATTTTTCTTTTTTAGGGTTCCGTACCCAAAGGGTGCCAACGGGACCCTATTACTAAACCTCCGCTGTCCGTCCGTCCGTCCGTCCGTCTGTCAGCGGGCTGTATCTCGTAAACCGTAATAGATAGACAGTTGAAATTTTCACAGATTGTGTATCTCTATTGCCGCCATAACAACAATTAATAAAAATTAAATTAAATTAAAAATAAAGAGGGCTCCCATACATACATGGAAAAGGAGTCGAAATAAAATTTTATTTTTTTACCCTGGCATGTGGGGTGTCATTGTCTAGAGCTTATTAAGTGGAGTTCAAATATATATTTTTTTATTTTTTAGCTACAAAAATGAAGAAATGGGGGGCCATCAAAGTTGTCGGTTTTAGATCAATTTTTACGGAACCCTAAAAGAGTGAGGCCCGACTCGCACTTGGCCGATTTTTCATACATGCGGCAATTGATTTCAATGAAATTCATACCCTTCCAGGTAAGCCCGCTTTCATCTTAGGCTATAAAATATACTTACTTACTACCACAGTAGAAATTCATATTTCTACTGTGTTACTACTGAGTGAGATCATGGCTTTTCATAAATAAAGGAATCCTAGATGATAAAATTTAATATAATAATACTTGTTATAACATACTTTTCTAAACCTTTGAACAGATGGCGCTGTATTACATTAAATTGCGCTATCATGCTGATACGAACGAAACGTAAATCTACTGACATGGTACAAGTACTCTACTCGGGCCCAAAATGACCGATGGAATAATTGTCTAGTCCACTCGTATCTGTAGTGACTTACCGGAATTTTTGAAATTCGCTTAAAGAGCGAACGCTATAAAATTTGAATAAATAGATAGAATATATTATATACTTTCAAACCACTGCTGCCAACCCTACTGTTTTAACAGTAGATTTACTGTTTTCACCTTGACATCCCTGTTTTCTGTTTTAGTTCGTATTTCTACTGTTTTCAGGTGATGTCGAATTTAGAACTGACAAAAAAATCCCTTTTTAAAACTAGAAACATATTTAGATATTATGTTCTTAGAAAGTACTAAATTAGCATATGTGGAAAAATTCTCGTTTGTTTTGGTCACAACTTACAAACCGCATTATAAATCCGTGCTTTCAGTATTTGTTGTTTAAATACACTATATAGTACATAATATACCAAAATTTCAAATTCCTAAGTAGTTTAGTTTTTGAGATAGACCCCCGTAACAAAAGTGGTCTAAAACCGAAAACTTTGACGGCCCCCCATTTCTTCATTTTTTTAGCTAAAAAATAATAAAAAATATATTTAAACTCTACTTAATGAGTTCTAGACAATGACACCCCACATGCCAGGGTAAAAAAAATTTTGACTCCTTTTCCCTGTATTGGAGGCCCCCTTTATTATTTTATTTTATTTTTATTATTTATTGTTATAGCGGCAATAGAAATACACAATATGTGAAAATTTCAATTGTCTATCTATTACGGTTTACGAGATACAGCCCGCTGACAGACGGACGGACGGACGGACAGCGAAGGCTTAGTAATAGGGTCCCGTTGGCACCCTTTGGGTACGGAACCCTAATAAGAAATTCTATCAGTGTATTCAGAATGTTATGTCGGTCCCATAGACTTGGGTCGGTCCATGGAAGTAGGATGACTAGTCGTAATTCCTAGCTCCATGTGTCTAACAGTAGATTTGATGTTTTGAAATTACTATTTTACTGTTTTCTACTGTTTTTCTATGTTCCATTTGCTGCTTTTTGGTTTCCTGAGGTTGGCAACAGTGTTTCAAACTTTAAACCTATTATTATAAATAGGCTATTTGACTACTTTTAGAAAATCATCTTAAATTGTTAATAATGCTATGCTGAAGCTAACGAAACATATATTTCGGCATAATTTTCATTATTTTTCATAAAAATCGAGAAATAAATTCAAAAAAATAAATTGCCGCCGAAACGTTCCATTTGCTCTCATGACGTAACAGTTCACATTTCAAACAATGACAATTTTATAATATGTGTTTAGGCCGCGTGTCGCATACTATTTGGTATTTAATAAAATAGTAACGATGAAAAACAGACGAAATTAGCCTATTACGCCGCACAAACACGTCGAAATGTATTGACAAAATGAGAATTCCATAGGTGGTTTGGACTGTGACGTCATTCGAGATCACGGAACGTTTTCGATCACGTGACCATGGCCAGAATTATAGCAATTTTATTTAATGTTTTCTAATTAAATAAAGCTTTATTTTTTAGTTTTGTCGTATGGAATAATGTTTTTAGATAATAATCTTTTAGGATGACACCAGTTGAAACGATATTTTTATTATAGTCAAATACCCTATTGCGAAAGTGTTGGTTTGTTGGTATTTCAGCCACAGCCCACGGATCGACTTGATTTTTTGCATGGGTATTAGTTCAGGACCGAGCGATGGAGATCGACATAGGCTAGGGAGTAGGGATTTTAAAACTAAATCCACGCGGACGAAGTCGCGGGCATCAGCTCGTAAATCGTAATATGATAAAGAAGACAGCATCTAAGTTATATTATAATTAATTATACCTTAAAATCATCTCATTTGAGAGTTTTGAGACATTGGGTCTGATAAAATTAATTCCTTTTGTGTTTTTGGCAATTTGGCACGCAAATAAAGTTAGTAAAATAATTGAGAGTAGTAGTAAAAGAGTAGCTCTCGTTAGAGAGTAGTATGTTCCTTGAAGAGCAGATGTAATTTAATACCTATAAAAAATTCTTTAAAAAAAAACCGGTCAAGTGCGAGTCGAACTCGTGCGCCGAGGGTTCCGTACCTATCCATTATACCGCCGCGCCTGGTTGCGCCAGGTTATTTTTCGTATGATTGATTATTATATAAATTGAAAACATTATTTACTATGGTGCATTCCTTCATCCATTTTCCCACCTACATAAAGCAGCATTCAGAAGTCTGCACACTTACGCGCCTGAACTTCGCGAGAAACGCAGAGCAGTGACGTAACATAACGTACGTCATTAACGTACCTAACTTCACTACAAAATTACGGAATACGTTGTGCGCCGACAAATGATGGCCGCCGTTCGTTAATATAAAGTAAATTAACTTTAAACCCCCTTAAGCATTGGGATCTTTAGGGAAATAACTCTCCATAAAGTGTTTGTGCCCAAAAAACTGTGGTGTCTGCCAGCGAGAGGAATTGGAGAAGATATCATCGTCACCTGACCGCGTGCTCAACTTCGAGCGTCGACAAGTGAGTGCTGTTTTCCTTTCAAGTTCCTTCCATATTCATTTTGTTTTCAGCACCATAGTTTTATTTACTATACCTGAGAAATACAGTCCGCTTCTCTAAATATAAAAATAATTTGATTATAATAAAATTTCATATATACAAAACTATATTAAACCTAAATTTAATTCTAAAATTAAAACTAAAATAAAAACATTAATTAAAACATTATAATAATAATTTTCGTACGTAACATAGCTTGGCGCAAACACCGCCATTAAATTATTATTATTATATATTATAATTTTGAAATTTTTTTATTTTTTGGAATTTTTCTTTTATTTGTGCTGTACAATACAAGTTTTCGCGAAAATCTAAATTTGCCCATATCTTTGATCGTGTTTGACTCAGGACCATGACTTTTGTACACCTGATAGGAACTACAAGACTTCAGTACCTATCTGGTATAAATTTCAACTTGCTAAGTCCACCAGGTTCCTGAGATAATCAGACAGACGGACAAGAGTGTGATCTTAATAATATAAGGGTTCCTTTTTTACCTTTTGAGGTACGAAACCCTTAAAACCGACTTCAAACACCCGAGCCACTACAAAGTATATAAATAAATTTATTATTGATTTTTTAAAAACCGCTCGACCGATTTCGATAAAATTTAATGGGACCGCCTGGGAAGTATAGGTACCCTTTCAAACAAAAAAGAATTTTCCAATTCGGTTCAGCCGTCTTCGAATAATCGGTGAACATACATAAAAAAGTTTAGTTGCCAGCCCTACTGACCACCCAAGCTGACGCTTTGATTTGGAATTATTTCGTAACCCGGCCGCCCGGGAGAAATAGATATGTTTTTGATGTAACCACTTCCTAGCTCGTTAAACACCCGTGCTGAACTGCTGATACTACTGTTATTTCACTTATAAGAAAACAAAAAAGATTACATCGTAATTCAGTCAAAATACCACACCTACTTAACTTTATTTAATATTTAAAATTATTGTAATATATATATGTAATATATATTATTATTTATATTAGGTATATATAAATAAGGACTTTTAGGGTTCCGAAAAAAACGGAACCCATACAGGCTCGCTCCGTCGTCCGTCTGTCTGTCCGTCTGTCCGTCCGTCCGTCAGTCCGTCTGTCAGTAGGCTGTATTTCGTAAACCGTAATAGATAGGCAGTTGAAATTTTCACATATTGTGTATTTCTATTGCCGCTATAACAAAAAATAACTAGTGGTTCGCCCCGAACTGAGACCTCGCGGTAACGGTATCCCATGATTATTCATTCAATCGATACATGATAACCAAAACTGACATTATTATTATGCCCGTTTTCACCAAACATACCTAAATCATCCCCTAAGTAGGAGTCTCTTAACGTAGGTAGCTCCTAAATACAATCCTAAGTCCTAACATCCGTCCCAATATCCTTTTAGGTGTCCCGTACAGGATCGTGATAAATAAGTTGACAGAAAACATCAATCACTTAACTTATAGGTAGCCCGTAAAGGTTAGGGAACGTTAGTGAAAACATTGAATTATTTATCAAACATTGAATTTAACTCGTAGTTCCATGGGAATAGTTACTGACTGCGCCATCTATTAGCATTATTGTGAAGCTATGTTGATGCTATATGAATTACTGACGCCCATTAAAAATTAAATAATCTCGTTTCTTTATAATATTCATATAATTTTAGTATTTGTTGTTCAAGTACAGGATATAAGTGACCTAAAAACATAAAATCAGTTTGAAAATCCATAGCGGATTTTTCTAGAGAGCGTCTTCAAGCGAGCGTATAAAATCGCCACTTTGAAAGCCCCCCATTTCGTCAATTTTAAGGGAAAAATTAAAAAAAAAATATTTTTGTACTCAGTTCAAAATTATCTTTAAAATGATACGTAACAATTTTATGTAACGCGATTTTTTTTTTTTTACTTCGCATTCGCTTCTATGAGAGCCCCCCTGAAATAAAGATTTTTATAACTTTTTAAGCCATTTTCGGCTGGAGGCCATTGGTTTACATATTATATCTAAATTTGAAGTAATTACGTTCAGTAATTCAAAAGTTATAAGGCTCTGACAGACGGACGGACGGACGGACGGACGGACGGACAAGTGCAAATCGCCCTAGTTAACTCAAAGACCTTCGCTTCGCTCGGTCGATAAAAATCAAATAAAATAAAAAAATAAAGGGGCTCCCGTACATGGAAAAGGAGTCGAAATAAAATTTTATTTTTTTTATCCTGGCATGTGGGGTGTCATTATCTAGAACTCATTAAGTGAAGTAGAAATATATATTTTTTAATTTTTTAGCTACAAAAATGAAGAAATGGGGGGCCGTCAAAGTTGTCGGTTTTAGACCAATTTTGTTAGGGGGTCTATCTTAAAAACTAAACTATGTAGTTAGGAATTTGAAATTTTGGTATATTATCAGTGGTATACCAAACCTACCTATAGGTATAGTGTATTTAAATAAAAAATACTGAAAACACCGATTTATAATGCGGTTTGTAAGTTGTGACCAAAACAAACGAGCATTTTTCCCCCATAATTATGCTAATTTAGTATATACTTTCTAAGAACTAAGATATCTAAATATGTATCTAGTTTAAAAAAATGATTTGGCCATATGTACGGAACCCTAAATGAGCGAGGCCCGACTCGCACTTGGCCTATTTTTAAATATTTCTGCTAGTCTCGGAAATATAGAGCTTTAAAGTTAGACAAAGAAAGCGCTATATGAGTCGTGACGTCAAACTTAAAAGCTCCATACACTAGACAGAGGTACAGTCGTAGGTAGTAAAACCGTGGTACATTTTTTTGACCGATTTTTTTCTGTTTTTACAAATGTTATTCTTTAAATATGTTACATTTTCGATTGAATATCAACACTGTGACAACAGTCAAATACCCAACAACAACATACAACAACATATTTATCAATGATATAATAAATAGTTTTGTCAAGTCTGAAGTTTTACTTTACGCCGACGACTTGAAAGCGTTTAGAGCGATAAACTCTTTCAAGGACTCCTATTTGTTGCAAGATGATCTAAATCGTTTAACTCGGTGGTGTACTACTAACAAAATGGTAAGTACTTACTTAATCATAAAAAATTTTACTGTATTTCATTTCACAGAAAGGTTCATTTCGTGTACAGTATAAATGGGCATGATGTTCAGAATGTAAATAATATTAGAGATTTAGAGATCATTATTGATCATAAACTTAGCTTTATTGCTCATATTGATAATATATGTAAGAAAGCATCAAAGATTACTGGGTTTATAAAGCATAGCTCCAAAGACTTTCAGAAGTCGAATACTAAATTATGGTTGTTCAACGCTCTTACGAGGAGTATCCTTGAGTATGGTTCAGTTGCATGGAATCCTCACTACAATGTGCACTCTATGAGAATTGAACATATACAAAAACGTTTCCTGCACCATGTCAGTTATGGCGATAAGTTATGTAACATTAATTCTAGCTATTTTTGCAGATTGAGACACTATAAGTTATTAACTCTGTCAGATCGTAGACAATTATTAGACCTATGTTTTTTAACATAGAGGCCATGGACGCGTCTGATCTACTTTATAAAAATCTGTAAGGATACCGAGGCCGTGTAGTCGTATAAAAAATTATATGCCTTTTAAAGCTGGCGTCTCCAAAACAAAGGAGATCGTCCAGTTTTGGGCCCAAATTCTCAACAATATGTTACTCGGGGGAAAAAAATTGGAAAAAATTGCTTATTTTATGCTCAACCAAAATCACTAAAAATAATTTTAATTTACAGTTGCTAAATATCTAGAAAAATATTTTTGGAAATGTTTGATTTTTGTTGGGATCATGTATTCCGTAGTCGTAATTCCTAGTTCCATGATGTATTCCGTAAAAAGGAATGGCTTAGTCTATGGTAAAAATGTCAATATGACAACTACAGACGATTGTCATTCTTCGATTCTTCGCTTTCGCTTTGTGACGTGTTTACGAGCAAGTGCATGTGTTTCGGTGCGATAATCGTGTTTTCGGTGATTTTTTCAACGACTTCGACTGCTTCACGGAACCTGACGAATCTTTCTATTATCGGTATTATGCATGTATTGGAACGTAAGTTCCTTATCGCGCGGTACGGAAGGGAGCTAGAAAAGAAGAAAAAATTTAGGAACCGACACTCGACATATTTTTGAAACTGACACTTTTTTGTTGAATGTGAATTTTGCACTGTGTTCGGTATTTTCGCGATACAACATTGGGTCTCCGTAGCCTAGTGGCTCCGGCAGTCGCCTAACAGTTCAAAGTCGATGGTTCGAATCCCAGCTCGACAGACCGAATTTTCCATTTTCAATTTTATTTTAAACAATTTCTTAATGTGGAACCTTTCCCTAATTTTTTATAACTTATAAGTTATAAAAAGTTAGGGAAAAATTCCACACACAGAAAATACCGAACACAATGTAATCGAAAGGAACTACGTTCCATCCGGGTGTACCTTGACACCTCTCAAGTTTTTGGTTATGTAATAAAAACCCATCTATCTAAAGAGTTAATTATTAGCCGTCTGATAATTATTTATTACATTGATAATTATTATTGTTTAAACGATACATTCTCTAACATAATCATGGATTCGAACACATGTATCTTTACTATGCAATTGTCAATCAAACTGAAACTAACTAAAGTCTAAAGTTGATATTTAAATCTAATAAATGACATTAATTTGGAACTTGTAACGCTTCATCAAATCCTGGACCCAACAATGTATGGGAGATGGTCGGTCTCCTTTAGGGGTAGAGCAAGATCCCAGTGCCGCCAGACCTAAGTTATTTTCTCAGCAATTATTTGTGTATGATAGAGTACTGTTCGAATGTCCTTTCAGTATATGCGTACCAGCTAGATTGTGCCGACGGCCAATTTCCAGATACCAGGTGCTAAAGGTAGGTAAAAACTAGAATAACTTATCTTAAATTCTCAGGGCTGATTTTCATATATGTTTTAAAGAATATTGTAAAAATTAATAAATTAATACTGCCAGACGCTTACCGCCGGCGGTTACTTTAGCCAGACGCTTTGAAGCTCCCAAAAATATATATAATTTAAGTTAACTTATATTCTCAGTTCTGATTTTTATACATGATACTCAGGGAACTATTGCGATATTATCTGTAAGCTGCCAGACCTATTGGAAGGGTCAAACATCCCCCCAGACACACATTATGCGTCCCCATATGTATGAGCGCTAGAACATGATTCACTTGTTTAAGTGTGTGAAAGATAATATCATCATACTATAATATTATAAATGCGAAAGTGTGTTTGTTGGTTTGTCCATCAATCACTCTGCAACAGAGCTACGGATCGACGTGATTTTTTGCCTGGGTATAGCTTGCAGAAGATATTGCAATAGTTCTCTCTCTCTCTAGATCCTTAGCTATACCCAGGCAAAAAATCACGTCGATCCATAGCTCTGTTGCAGAGTGATTGAAGGACAAACCAACAAACACACTTTCGCATTTATAATATTATAGTATGTTGATATTATCTCTCACACACTTAAACAAGTGAATCATGTTCTAGCGCTCATACATATGGGGACGCATAATGTGTGTCTGGGGGGATGTTTGACCCTTCCAATAGGTCTGGCAGCTTACAGATAATATCGCAATAGTTCCCTGAGTATCATGTATAAAAATCAGAACTGAGAATATAAGTTAACTTAAATTATATATTTTTTTGGGAGCTTCAAAGCGTCTGGCTAAAGTAACCGCCGGCGGTAAGCGTCTGGCAGTATTAATTTATTATTTTTTACAATATTCTTTAAAACATATATGAAAATCAGCCCTGAGAATTTAAGATAAGTTATTCTAGTTTTTACCTACCTTTAGCACCTGGTATCTGGAAATTGGCCGTCGGCACAATCTAGCTGGTACGCATATACTGAAAGGACATTCGAACAGTACTCTATCGTACACAAATAATTGCTGAGAAAATAACTTAGGTCTGGCGGCACTGGGATCTTGGACCAGGGTCTCAGCACCTATTAATAGGATGTTGACTTTGTATAATGACTTAATGACATTATAATAAAGTTCTTGACATAGACATAACAGGCGATAGTCTTCCTAAATTAAAAAAAAATTAAGGGACCACTTTCTGTCGCAATATTGTTGATGCGGAAGGTTTACCTTAGTTTTTTACTTTATTTTTTTGTCGTAGTCTAGATATTTTTGTTTCGTTTTTTAGTTTCTGTCTGCATTTTTAACATTAATTCATTCATAATTAAAGTTTTTGGTGTCATTTTTTATTTAGTTTTTAATTTATGTCTCTTTTTCCTATTCGTGGCTTTAGATCCAATTAGTTGATCCGCACAGCTTGCTAGATCTTAAATAACACCTATTTCTCTAGTCCCTTTTCTTTTTCGTTCTTCTCCAACTAACTAGTTTCTTTTTCTATTTCGCAAGCTGTGGCAGTCTCTAAGTGGGTCTACAGTACTGTAAAATATGTTTTTTCTTTCTGTTTAGTTTATAATGATTTATTGTAACCCGTTGACTGTCCTATTAAATAAATAAATAAAATAAATAAATACCCAACTAGCAGACATTACAGTATTATCTATACTTAATATTATACAGAGGAAAGATTTTTATATTAAAAACCAAATCCGCGCAGACGAAGTCGCGGGCATCAGCTAGTACTACGTAATATTACATCAAACCATTTCAAACATTATTTATTTCGTTTCAAATAAACAAGCTCAAAACTAATAAACGCAAATCCCGTGAACCTTAAACGAGACAGACCCTTCATAAAGATATGAGAGTCTGTATGTTTGTATCATAAATAGCGTCGTAGACGTTGATATTTGACGTATGCGCGTAATGAAATGGAGTGTGTATTTATTAAGTTAATTAAGCCGTTCTTGAGGCGCGGCACGGGAATCGGGATCAGATTGTAGCGTAGGTAACCGGGTCCTATCCTATTCATAATAATGCCTTTATGCCCTTTTGTAAGGCAGACTGATGGAAACGGTGATGTAGGACGCTATTCATCCAAGATACGAGAACATAATTATGAGTATAGTGTGACTTTTTTAGTTGTGATCTTTTTTTTAACTAACATAATATAGACGCACCTCAGTACAGTATTTTTTTATTACAAGATAGGCTTGCACTTGACGACAATCAATGTTGGAAAGCACTGAGGACTAGGTTGGAGCGCGCTTGCCTAGAAAATGCCTATTCACTCTTGCCTTACAGGTATGACGATGACGATTAGTATCAGGATGACGATTGAAGATCTGGCCCAGTGGTGAGCCTCATAAGGTCACGAGGTCACGGGTTCGGTTCCCGGTAGGCTTATGAAATTTATAATTTGTACTCTGGTTTGGTCTAGTTATTACTCTATCGTAAAAGACCGGCAAGCGATTTAGCGTTCCGGCACGATGGCGTGTAAATTAGGGGGCTGAGATTGCCGTGCCTCTTCCAAGTTAACCCGCTGCCATCTCAGATAGTCGGTCTAGTGGTTAGAATGTTCGCAGATGACGAGGTCACAGGTTCATTTCCCGGATCGGGCCTAAAATTGTATTTTCTTCACATTTGTGCACTATAATATCTCCCGTGCAGATGAGTAATCTCTGTGAAAATTGGCTGCCGTGAACGGATTCGGTCGGGAGAATTTTACAGAAGGAACAGATGACAGGAAAATAAGAGCACCGCACCGGAGTTCTTCCAATCTTTTACCAACTTACCTACTGTGTGATGTAAATGATACAATTCTATTAAAAGAACCACTATATTCAAAAGCTGCGTTTTGTAAGCTTCGATCAACTAAACAAAAACTGAATTTTAAAATGGGTACGTATGGGTAATGAAGTGTGTAAGTATTAATTAATTTAATTAAGCCTCCCTTGAGACGGGTAAGACATGGCTGATAGTATCGCAGATAAAGGGATGCGTTTATTGTTTCCACTGAAATATAACTATTAGGTATAAGTTCTTTTATCTACTCGAAACTGTGTGATATTTGATATCTAGAAGATAGTGTAGGCTAGTTATTATTCTGTGGTGTAGGTAACTAGGTAATCATAGTATCTTAATAAATTTGAAATAAGTACATAATATTACTATCAAACTTATACTTTTCGTCTGGTGGGAGGCTTTGGTCGTGGCTAGTTACCACCCTACTGTCAAAGACGTGCCGCCAAGCGATTTAGCGTTCCGGCACGATGGCGTGTAGAAAACAATTAGGGGTATGGGTTGAATGTTCACTGCCATACTACTTCCAAGTTAGGCCGCTACCATCTTAGACTGCATCGTCACTTACCATCAGGTGAGATTGCAGTCAAGGACTAGCTTGTCATCGAATAATAAAAAAAAAAAACAAAAATGCCGAGGCTGGCGGTGATTGAACCCACGTCTCTCGGAAATAATAATATAAATGCAAAAATGTGTTTGTTTGTTGGTTTACCCTTCAATCACGCATTAAAATGGCAATGGATGGACGTGATTTTTGGCAATGGTTTATCTGAGGAGATGAGAGTGACAAAAGCCAAACTTTATCTAACCTAACTCCATGCGGACGAAGTGGCGGGCAAAAGCTAGTGGTCTGTGTCTTCAGCGTGAGTATCTCTACTGGTATTAATTATATTATCATTTCATATTATTATCATGTCGGAGGCAGCGGTAAAGATAGATATAGTTTTCTTTACTCGAAAATGAGTACAAAATAGATGTAATGTATAACGTCAGTTTTAACTTTTAACATATTCTGCAATGTCGGCGTGCAAATATTCATAATTAAATATCTATAATATAATTATTCATAACAATATAACAAAATTTATGTCACCCTTAAAATTAAATAGGTACTCTAATTAACTTGTCGATATTCAAAAGTCATATTTGTTTACATTATAATAATATTATGTACATAAAAACGTTTTTCGCTACTTACCTCCTATTTATTTCTTGTCTGGTCCTGCTACAGGCCTTGGTAGGTATACATGGTTTAAAATTTTCTATCTCTAAATTTCCCTTCTTAAACGCAAAGACGTATTACCTAAATTTAATAATTCTCAACAATAATGAGACATTATTAGCGAAGCTCCCCATATGTAATGTTTGAAGAATCGACTTCCTCACTCTAATGAAGCGAGAGGAAATTTATTATGAGAATGTGAACACATGAAATGTTGCTTATTAAATTTTAAGCGAATTTTCCATAAGAAGATTTACGGTAATCATATTTAAGTTTTATTAATGATGCTCTCATATTACGTTCAACGGTTTTGCTCGCACCTTCGTCTACGTTAACTTCAATATCTCACTCACCCCACATGGTGTTTACCACATGGTGTATTGAAAAATTTTAAATCCCTTGTATCTACGTATACCTATACATACAGACGTCGTTATAAATAAGAAAGTTTCTTAGAAATTTTTCTTATTAATACCTATACAAATTTTAATTTTCTAGTCAGGTAGTTATAGCAATGCTCGATTACAAATCATGCGATTAAAAATATCTCCTGAATCATCCATTAGATGCGATTGCAGTCATGCGCCTATAAAATTGGAATAAAAGTACACATAAGTAATGTTCTTTAACTATTGATGTGAAAACACAAAACATTAAAATTTCAACAATGAGTAAACTTTTTCGTACCAATGTAACAAGTTACTACCTAATTAGTATTCAACTTCGATCATAACTAATTTACCACCAGTGATCGACTAAAAGCTGCCATAACTAAAACTCTACTCTCCAGAATACATTGGTTATAGTCCTGTGCCTTTTATTATGATTATGTCACAGACATTCCCTTTCGCAGATAATCCCAAAGTGCCAGACCTTACATCACTTCGACAGCTCTGCCTTAATGAAGACAACACTACAAACTATAATTCGCCATCTAAATGCACCGTCGACAGGCATAAACAATTGAAATAATTATCAGGATAAGCCTCCCGGATCAAGGAAAGCCCTCGAGATTTTAACCCTTCTGAGAACCTGACAGCGTCTTATGTAAATTCTCAAGTTTCTCAAGATCGCTTTTCCAACTACACTTGCAATCATAGCAAAACTAACCCTGTCATACTCAAAATAAAGTTGCTTCTGAATTGTATAAGTAGTTGTATATGGCCTTTTTACGTGCATGAAAGCTAATGGTTGCTCAATTGGCTCTAAGACTGGATATATGGAAACTTGTTTTCGCATGCTTGCATATTCATAATATCAACTGAGAATTTGAGAGTAATTGATAATAATACAATTGGTCTAACAAACTACTGACTAATAATGATGATGATGAAAACCTCTAGTACTAAAACGGTATAGAAAGCAATTTTTGTTTAACGGGCAAACATCACAACAGCAATAAATAACAAGCCTCAATAGAAGGAAAGCTTCGTGAGGAAACCTGCACGCCTGAGAGTTCTCCATAATGTTCTCAAAGTTGTGTGAAGTCTGCCAATTCGCATTGGACCAGCGTGGTGGATTATGGCCTATTATTATTATATATATCCTTTGTCTGAGACCTGTACGCTCAGCACAAGATTTGATAGTTATCTATAAAATATAGTGAACAATGACATTAGCATCATAGTAAAATGAACCATAAAATATTGTATTACAGCTAAATTTCGTGTTTGTATTCTTGTACGTTTACGTATACGAAAACGTTCCAAATTAAAATCCTTTGTATTGAATTTGTGACTATAAATTGATATTATTATGGTTCATTTTACTTTGATGCTAATTTCATCGTTTACTATGACGATCAAACAAATTAAAACTGACTGAGCATACCGTTCTCAGTAGTGACCCGCTGATGGGTTGTTGACTTTGAGTATTAATTTAATACTCAAAGGTTGTTGACGACGACGACGTAGGTACCTATAGCGGCTATAGCGCAACGGTTAGGTCACGCACTGAAAACCGCAAGGTTCAAACGGTTCAAACCCTAACCCACAATAAACCTAGTCATTCTCACTCCCAACATAAGCTTTACACTTAGGTGAGAGTGGAATATTGGTCATATAAACATAGCTATTAGCTAATATTCTTTTATAAAAAAAAACAAGCTGATGCCCGCGACTTCGTCCGCGTGGATTCTTCTGATACACTACTGAGCAAAAGGACCAATAAAATTACGAACGTTAGTATCTGTATTCTGTAGTGAATCGCATAAACAAAATAACGAGAATGTGTGAAGTGATACAAATAAACTCACTAGTTCGGGCAACCAAACTCCACGATTTCTTGTTTTTACAAAGTCGAGATTTTGATTTTCTGAGCCGTGGACTACTGTGCTATTATGTACTTACCTACTTCTTCTTCTTCTTCTTCTTTATCAACCTATAGACGTCCACTGCTGGACAAAGGTCTCCTGCATGGACTTCCACAGGCTTCGGTCTTGCGCCGCTTGAATCCAGCGGCTCCCTGCGACTCGTTTGATGTCGTCGGTCCACCTGGTGGGGGGCTCTGCCAACACTGCGTTTCCCGGTGCGGTTTCCCGGTCACTTACCTACTTACTACACATAATATAATACTTATCCAAATCTAGATATCATTATTATTATTGTAGGTTCTTTCATTAACCGACTTCAAAAAATACAAAAAGAGGAGGTTCTCAATTCGACGCGTATTTTTTTTTTAACTTTTAGTTATTGCCTTGATACTTAGTGCCGATTTCACCAACGTAAAATAAGTCACCTATCCGAGCGTAAATATTGCAGATTTTAAATACAAAATCTGTCATAACGCCAAATTTATTCCTCCACCTCACTCGACGTGGTCAAATTGGCGCTTTTTGTCAAAAATTTTTAATTATTATAATATTGTGCCTATATTTTGACCGATTTCACCACGAGTGACGTTTTACCGAGAAATAAATTAGGCATTTTGACAGTTTTTGTATGAAAATACTGTCAAAATATCAACATTTTACGTTGGTTTAATGGTAGGTATTCTTAATTCCTTACTATAATAGTATAATAAATGCGAAAGTGGGCATGTTTGTTGGTTTGTTGTTGGTTAGTCCTTCAACCACGCTGCATCGGAGTTACGGATCGACATGAATTTCTTGCATGAGTATATTATAAGTTTAGGGCTAGGAGAGTGATATAGACATTTGTGTCACCTTTTATTCCGGAAAAACAAAGGGTTCCCTCTGGTTTTTTAAAACCTAACTCGCGCGTACAAAGTCGCGGTCGAAAGCAAGTACCAAATAAATCGGGCCTCGCTCTTTTAGGGTTCCGTACATATGGCCAAATCTTTTTTTTAAACTAGATACATAATATTTAGATATCTTAGTCCTTAGAAAGTATATACTAGAAAGTATATAAGTATATACTATACTAGTATGCTTAAGCATATGGGGGAAAATTGCTCGTTTGTTTTGGCCACAACTTACAAACCGCATTATAAATCGGTGTTTTCAGTATTTTTTTATTTAAATACACTATACCCATAGTACATAATAATTATACCAAAATTTCAAATTCCTAACTAGTTTAGTTTGTAAGATAGATCCTACGGGGTTTTTTTTATTTTTTAGCTAAAAAATAAAAAAATATATATTTCAACTCCACTTAATGAGTTCTAGACAATGTCACCCCACATGCCAGGGTAAAAAAGTAAAATTTTATTTCGACTCCTTTTCCATGTACGAGAGCCCCTTTATTTTTTATTTTATTTTTATTATTTGTTTTTATAGCAGCAATAGAAATACACTGTGAAACGGAGCGAGCCTGTATGGGTTCCGTTTTTTTCGGAATCCTAAAAGTTCTTATTTATATATACCTAATATAAATAATAATAATATATTACATTAATTTAGTGTACATAATTCTTATTGGAACACACAAGTTAAGTAGGTGTGGGATTTTGACTGAATTACGATGTAATCTTTTTTATTTTCATATAAGTGAATTAACAGTAGTATCAGCAGTTCAGCACGGGTGTTTAACGAGCTAGGAAGTGGTTACATCAAAAACATATCTATTTCTCCCGGGCGGCCGGGTTACGAAATAATTCCAAATCAAAGCGTCAGCTTGGGTGGTCAGTAGGGCTGGCAACTAAACTTTTTTATGTATGTTCACCGATTATTCGAAGACGGCTGAACCGAATTGGAAAATTCTTTTTTGTTTGAAAGGGTACCTATACTTTCCAGGCGGTCCCATTAAATTTTATCGAAATCGGTCGAGCGGTTTTAAAAAAATCAATAATAAATTAATTTATATACTTTGTAGTGGCTCGGGTGTTTGAAGTCGGTTTTAAGGGTTTCGTACCTCAAAAGGTAAAAAAGGAACCCTTCTTGTCCGTCTGTCCCATTATCTCAGGAACCTGGTGGACTTAGCAAGTTGAAATTTATACCAGATACTGAAGTCTTGTAGTTCCTATCAGGTGTACAAAAGTCATGGTCCTGAGTCAACACGATAAAAGATATGGGCAAATTTAGATTTTCGCGAAAACTTGTATTGTACAGCACAAATAAAAGAAAAATTCCAAAAAATAAAAAAGTTCAAAATTATATATAATAATAATAATTTAATGGCGGTATAATGGATAGGTACGGAACCCTCGGCCGGTTTTTTTTAAAAGATAGGTATTAAATTACATCTGCTCTTCAAGGAACATACTACTCTCTAACGAGAGCTACTCTTTTACTACTACTCTCAATTATTTTATTAACTTTATTTGCGTGCCAAATTGCCAAAAACACAAAAGGAATTAATTACCAGACCCAATGTCTCAAAACTCTCAAATGAGATGATTTTAAGGTATAATTAATTATAAAAAATATATATATAGCTGCTGGGGCTGATTGACTGATTCACTGATTCACTGACTCATTGATCACCTCTCCTGTAAAATTTTGTATGAAAAAATTTTTTTTCACTGATGGTTTCGTATAGAGGAAAAAAATTCATTCGGAGGAAAAATATGGAGAGAGCTGATGATTAAGGATTTCGGAGACGGGTGAGGAGCACGGCCAGGGTATTGAAGAAAGGTGGGGGGTGCTCGAACAAATGTCACTCGAAACCTCATCCAATTGCCAGTGAGTTGAAAAAATATCCAAAATGGCGGATTCAAGATGGCGGCCATACAAATTTCGTCGGTGTCTATCTCGAAGAGTATAAAAGATGGAAGAGTGGTTTCTTGGCAAAAGATGATCAGGACCTAAAGGTCTATTTGACGAATAGAAAAAAAATCAAGATGGCGGAATTTTTTTTTCTCCATACAAAATATATGGCTAATATTGAATAGACTAGATTTGCTGAGAACTATGCAAGACTTTGATACGGTTCCTGTTCAAAATTTGTTTTTATAAAAGAATTCTCATTCTGACAAATGATGAGATATGATGATCGAGGGTTTGGAAGGTGGGTAAGGAGCACGGGCAGGGTATTGAAGATAGGTGGGAGGTGCTCAAACAAAAAATACTCGAAACCTCATCCAATTGGCAATGAGCTGAAAAAAAATTCAAAATGTCGGATTCAAGATGGCGGCCATACCAATTTCATAGGCATATCTCGGAGAGTATAAAAGATGGAAGAGTGGTTATTTGATAGAAAATGATCAGGACCTGAAAGTCCACTTGACGATAGAAAAACCGCGGTCCGCTTGCGGGCCGCGCACCCACCCGCCCTACTAGTTATAATATAACTTAGATGCTGTTTTCTTTATCATATTACGATTTACGAGCTGATGCCCGCGACTTTGTCCGCGTTGATTTAGTTTTAAAATCCCTACTCCCTAGCCCAAAGAGAATGTAACCACTACGTAATTTCCCTAGCCTATGTCGATCTCCAGGTCCTGAACTAATACCCATGCAAAAAATCAAGTCGATCCGTGGGCTGTGGCTAAAATACCAACAAACCAATACTTTCGCAATTTATAATTTTATAATAAAGGACTATGGGCGGAATCGTCCCCCCCTATCAACAAGAATTAAATGTAGCGCAATTGATAGACCTTGGCAAGATGATATTTTTTTACTATGGCGACGATGCCCAAATGCATGGGGTTCTCATTGTATCTTACGTTCAAAAAAATATTTCGTTGACGTATTATTGATGACTAATTCCAAAATACCTACTCATTTATCTATTTATCTACTCCCATGCTATAAATCCTCTTTAATAGATTCTGAAACAGTTAACTTATTGCCAACATTAAAACACCCAATGTCATAATAACCATTATATCATTCAAAAGTATGATATAATGTTGTACTGAATTTCATTATAACACACCTTTGTTTTTTTTCGATCCTTTCTGCAAAAAGGTTTCTCAACAGACAGCCACATTCTTACTGCTCGATGCGTGATAACTGTATGAATTTCAAAAAAAGAACGTCTGACTGAATTTCAAAAATAGTACATTTAAAACACCTAATAGAGGAAAGTGTACCTTTTTAAAAACCCCGTAAAAAAAACCTGGGTTATTCTAATCTCCGCCCGTACGTTCGCCCGCTACAGTGTTATTTCTTGTTATTTCTTTTGTCATCGGTGTTTACTTTTTATCTACAACCCCTGCTTGTTTACTGGACTGATTGATAGCTTTTCTATTGACCCTGGCACGATAAAGGACTTTTTGATAACTGGATTGGATACTGTGTAATATGGAAACAGGACGGCGGTGTATAATGTGTCCGCGATCTGTCTTGCGACAAAGGCGGCACATTCTACAAGAGGCGTTAGCTGAAACTGAACCTGAATTAGTTAACTATATTTCACAAAATGCGCTGATACAGGTAACTTACATCTTTTTTATATAATATTCTCATTTTTTATGACGTGTATTAACAGTAGTTAATACATAAAGCGTCATATTCATTACACAAATACTTGTGCCCTACGAGATTTTACCCCGCGACCCTTGCTTCAGAAGGCAGACTCTAATACTCCTCGAGTTTTCTTCTTGTTCCAGGTTGTATTCAATAACACTATGGCAGTGTGCCATAGATGCTGGCAAAGAGCAAGCAATGCTACGCGACAAGGTCGCATCGGATACGCAGACAATGACGTCCCAGGTCCAGAAATTCAAAGAAACGTGGACGTTGTCAATGTACAAAATGGTGTTGATGATCAAGATCAGGTGTTGAACGATGCTGGAGCAAATCAAGATCAGGTGTTTTACGTTCGAGATTATGTGAGGGCACCAAATTCTTCTCGTAGATGCTGTTACACACAGTGCACAAACGAAAATCTTAGACGAATCCCAACTTCAATGAAAGTGTTTTTGGTATGTAACTATCGCCTGTATATTCCACCGAGTGCGCGAATATGCCATGATCATTTAACAAACATGAACATCGACGAAATATTACACAACATTAACGTTACGTCTTATTTCATTTCATCTTTTTTTTCGGACTTGACAAACATGTTGGTGAATGCCATTAACAATGCCCCTACTTTGGATTTTGAATCTGAACTTGATGCACAGGAATTACTTTTTTGGACCGGTTTGACATTAGAACAGTTTGATGCTATCTTAGCGGAAATACCCAATCTATCAGAAAGGAGCCGTTTTCCACGTACAGTTCTAGGTGTGTACTTAACTAAACTGAGAACTGGTGAACCCAACGAGAGACTGGCGACGCTCTTTAAACTATCACGCAGAGAGCTCGAAAGGAAATTGAAAATGGCCAGAGAATGTCTAACCCAAGATTTTGTTACAAATCACCTTGGAATAGGCCATTTTTCTAGAAGAGATCTTCTTGAAAGAAATCTTCTGATACCAAAAGCTATTTTTGGGAATGAGGAAAATACTGTTTTGATTTTAATAGCAGACGGAACATATATTTATATAGAAAAAAGTCGGAACTTCTTATTTCAACGAAAAAGTTACAGTCTGCACAAGTTCAGGAACTTATTGAAGCCTTTTTTACTTGTAACCAGCGATGGTTATATAATAGATGTTTTAGGTCCATATCCTGCTGTGTCATCGGATGCAACGATTATGCAAAATATAATGAATCAAGACGAGCATTTATTGCATTGGCTAATACACAATAGAGATGTCTTTATATTGGACAGAGGGTTTAGAGATAGCATTGATGACGTCCAGTCGCTTGGCTATGAGGCTCACATACCTCCAACAAAAGACGGACATGCTACCCAACTCACCACTGAACAGGCAAATAAGTCGCGGTTAGTAACGATATGCCGGTGGGTGGTAGAAGCTGTGAACGGAAAGTTCAAAAATAGGTTTAAACTTTTAAGACAGTCATATTTTAACAGAGCTTTACCGAACATGTTCGTTGATTTTAGAATCGCTGCAGCGATCATAAATGCATATTATCGCGTTGCTACTGACACCAGGCTTGCCTCAGAAATACTAGATATTATACACGATAAAATCAACACGCCTAATCTGTTACGTAATTACGTAGAAATGAAAAATCTTAATCGTCAGAGAGTGACTTTCACGGCCATGGAAGCACAAATGCCTCACTTCGAAGAGTTTCCGAGATTAAGCGAAGATGACGTCATTTTAATAGCACTAGGCACTTATCATTTAAAACTAGCTAAGTCGTACTGTGCGGAACATCTTCGAAATGGATTATACATTATCCAATTATATCGCGAAAATGCTTTGAATGACTTATCAAGATGCAATATAATGATAAATAATGCGTGGCTGGTAAGAGCCCGAATACAATCGAGACATGTTAGATCGCGTATATATTATTCGTATGTGCTGATTGATGGGAATAATACTGATAGACATGCTATTGCACACTACTATTGTACTTGTTTGACGGGCAGTCGTACTGTAGGAAGTTGCGCTCACATCATTTCTATTATATGGTACATGGGAATAGGTCGTCACACAGATTTTAATCTGCCAGCGCATCTGTTAAACAGCATTATAATTGATTAGTAATTAGTAAAAATAATTAATAGATAGGTACTGTTTTTGTAGTAATACTTTGTAACAGAGTAGAAGTAGTTATTTTTACTGTTATATGATTTTTATACGATAAAATATAGAAAAAATAACAAAAATAAATCAATTTCAAACAAAAAGTTTTTTTTTTTAGAAGAACCCCATCGATTTTGAAGCTGAAACCAACTATTTACGTCTATTTGGATCCAAATGAACATATTAACATAAATCCGGTGACTGTTGGAGGGTGGGGACGGGGTCCATACAAAATTGCCCATGGTCCTTTAGGTTTTAAGTTTGAAAATTTCTATCTATTTATTCAAATTTTATAGCGTTCGCTTTTATTAGGCGAATTTCAAAAATTTCATCATCAGAAACTGGATATCTCCCAGAGTACTTGAAGTTGTTGAAGATGTCTGTAGATTTTACGTTTCGTTCGTATCAGCATGATAGCGCAATTTAATGTAATACAGCGCCATCTGTTGAAAGGTTTAGAAAAGTATGTTATAACAAGTATTATTAAATTATAATAATTATGATTCCTTTATATATGTAAAGCCTTGATCTCACTCAGTAGTAACATAGTAGAAATATGAATTTCTACTATGGTAGTAAGTAAGTATATTTTATAGCCTGAGATGAAAGCGGAAGGGTATGAATTTCTTTAACTTTATAAACATTAAAATCAATTGCATGTATGAAAAAACATCACTTGAGAACGGCTAGACCGATATGGATGTTTTTTTTGTTGTATTCGTAATTGTCAGGTCAAGGTTTGTATGATAGAGCATTTTTGGAAAATCCACCGGAATAGTCAGAATTTTGGATGGTATTTTCTATGAAAATCTCAAAAAGAATGAAAATTGCAACCTTGCGAAATCGGGACAGGTCGCTTGCACATAAATAAATATAAAAGGCCGTTTACTGCTCATCACAAAAAAATTGAATATTTCTTATTAATACAGTAAAAATAAATATTTTTTATAAGTAAATTAATTTAGACATTTTGTAAATAAAAATTAAATTGCTTATTTATGATAATTGTTTTCGATACTACCCAAGCACTAGTGGTCATAATAATAATTGTTTTGAACCGGAATCTGAAAGGAGGCACCGCCAAATATCTACAAATTGGAATTTCTAATTAGACTTGTAACATTGAACGCGAGACTAATTAGTTTTCGATGGAGCGGTTTGTTTAGACGCCTTTCTACGGTTTGGTTATTCACAATATTATATTAAATTCCGTTCTTTATCTTGACTTAATACTTAATTTTAAACTAATTACCACAAATATAATTTCCGCTTTATCTTATCTTTATTGTATGTATACAAAGTAATCCAGTGCTATGGAAAGCCAGTCTTCTCCTCGGAGGCAATGTGTCAAAATGACAATTCACTTAATATTATTAACTAACTTGCCCGCGACTTAGTCAGCATGATGATTTAAAAAATCCTTCGGGAACCCGGGATGTTTTCCCGGCTTCCCGGAAGCAAGCAAGCAAAAAGCCTATGTCACTCTCCAGGTCGTGCAAAAATCACATCGATGCTTTGCTTGATGAAAAATGTAGTTCTTAATCCACAGGTGCACCTGCGGATTTATCAGCAATGTGTACAAAACCCATTCAGTTCCTTTATTAATAAATAACGACACCCATCTGCACGTTTCCGGGCAAAATCAGCAAACACGCACAAGTACGGCGAGGGAGCTATTTTCTAAGCCCTTTCACATAAATTGCAAGTACCTACGATTCACATTTAAAACACACGAACATTACGGACCCGCAGAGATGTCCGAGGGCCCCCTTGACCGTTCCCGCCGGAAGAAAGGGCTCATTTTCATTAGGCAACTAAGCGTTAGAATACGTAGATTTATACAGCATGCAAATCGGGACGGCTCTCAAAGTTTATTTTTCCCGACTATGGCCAAGCCAAAGAAGAGAGCCAAGGGTGATAAGAGCCACAAGTTGGCCTACATGAAATACCTAAATAATTTTGAATTTTTGAAGTATCAACTAGGTATACCCGTGCAAAAAATCACGTCGATCCATTGCTTCGTTCCTGCGAATGATTGATTTGGCATTTATAATATTGGTATTGGTAAGGATTATAGTAGGTAAATCAATATTTACTTCCCTTGGTAGGTATAGAAAACTTTAATATATGTACCTAGTACCTACTTAGGGCCGATTTCACCAACGTAAAATAAATCTTATCCGAGCGTAAATTATATATTTTGTCAGAGATTTCGATACAAAAACTGTCAGAACGCTTAATTTATTCCTCGGATAAACTTCACTCGACGTTGGCGAAATCAACACAGCGAGTTTGACAAACGCTGTCCGTGTTAACGAGAGGCGAGGGTGAGTCCAGTGACCCTTTCGTTTGAAGCGAGCGAGGCACTTTTTGCTGCACGGCTACATTCCGCCCAAGAAACCACGCGAAGCATGCAGCGCTACACTTCGCTGCATACCTACTCCTACTCCTATCCTTATAACAAGCTAATATGATTACGGTCTACGGAAGCTGAGAGCTATTTTGTCAAAGGCACTTTTAATGTGCCTTATTGTCTCGGGCCAGAAGATACAGAAGTGGCGAATATCGGAGACTTTCAGACACATTATTTTTTCGATGTGGGGTTACTCGCCACTACATAGATAATATAAGTAATTAAGATAAGGACGGTAAGGCTATATTTAAGCAATTCTATGTCAAATATCTAAGGTATAATATGTCCAATAGTGTCAGCAAATGCGAAACGAGAGAAACACGTCTATATTTCTGAAATAAATAAATAATTATCACATGTATGTAGCCGAAGTTTCCTCTGTATCGCAAAGGGTGAACACGTTACAGCCATTATCTCTCGAGCGAAACCGACTTTTGTTTTAAAACGTAGAAAATTAAAGTTCCCCTTTTTTCGTTGGAACAATTCTAAACTTCTATTTTAGCAGCGTCCTCGCATGTTTGCGGAACTTCAAAAAGTTCGAGCGGGACTTTAAAACAGCGATTCGTTTCACTTTATCCCCGCAATTCAGTTAAATGCTTTAATTGGACGGTTTGAGTATGGATAAAAAGGTTCGTATGAGCTGTACGGAAAATTTTACGACGTATAGAGACGAGGTCTTTATTGATCTACTAGCTGATGCCCGCGGCTTCATCCGCGTGGACTATACCCATGCAAAAAATCACGTCGATTCGTTGCTCTGCTGCTGCGTAATTCAAGGACAAACAAACAAACACACTTTCCCATGAACACCTAGAGACTTTCTTCGCTTCTTATAAGAAGCCGCGACTATTGTCATCATTATCATCTCAACCGAGCACTTGTGCTTGTCTGCATCCAGGGACCAGAACCATCCAGCGATTCACCTGATATCGTACGTCGTACGATATGTAAAACAATTTCAACAGTGTTCACTTATAGACTTAATTCTTGTGAAGACGATTCCAGGCTCAGACTTTTCCAAGTTACGAGCGTAAAACGCTCGTAATTTCGAAAAGTCTGAAAGAAAAATGAATTAAATATAATTTGCTTCAATGGTGTAGAAAAACATCGTGAGTAAACCTGCATGGCTGAGAGTTCTCCGTAATGCTCTTAAAGGTGTGTGAAGTCTGCAAATCTGCAATTGGCTAGCGTGATAGATTATGGCCTTACACTCATTCAAGAGGAGCCTGGTGCTCAGGTTGGCAGGGTTGACATGAATGAATTACTGAAGATTAAATCAAATTCCAGTTACGCGAGCTCCTTCACTCTGACGTAGGTAGGACTCCTATAAATCGTGCCCATTACTGCACACACCTCAGAGCCCGTGCCCAGAGCAATCCAAACGGTCTCCGTATATAACAGTCAAAGTAACATTACAGTGGGAAGTCCGATTAATCAGTTGGTGCGTAGTGGTGGCGAGCAATTAGATTTAAGAACAACTGGGCGTCAGCCGGAGGATGGCGCGCATTAATTAGAGCTTCTCTAACGAGCGAGCGACGGACCGACTGGGACCTTGCACTTCTAACAAAGCTGTGGAGTCGCCTGGGAAATATTACTTTAAAAACTACTTGGAACTATTAATTAAGGTACTTACTTGGTTGCTGAATAATTATGCTATTAGTATTTACTTACCTAACTTCGATCACAGAAAAAAGATTAGTAACAATAAGGTTTTTGATTTTTATATCGCATCACTACACTCAGAATTTTTAAAATTCTGTGAAGGTTATAAGGTTACGCGAAGAAAGAGAGGTTATTGATAGAGGAGTAAAAACTCCTCTATCCAACGGTCCAAAGGAAAAAGTGTATAATTTAAAGTGAGACTACTTTCAAAATATACAATTACTTAATACAACGCCATCTGTGGTGAACTTTTGAAAACTCTATTTTATTTTTGTTTCCTATGCCCTTTGAGTATTAAAGTGCTCGTTTAATACTCAAGGCCTATGCCCGATTTCGTCATCGCCGTTTTCGACGAAAACGTAAAGTGCAGTTTTAGCAGACAACCCAGAACCAGACAGCCTCCCCTGGAGTCAACAGGCACAAGACCGAGGCGAAAAAGAAACCCATTTCCAGCGGTTATTAGACGTAAAACGGTTGATAACTAAGAAGAAGAAGAACCATCTTCTTAATCAACTTATAGATATCAACCTATAGGTAGGCCCCGCCTGTATCCTGTGGCTTCCTGCGACTCATCTGATTTCGTCGGTCTGCCTAGAGGTCTGCCAACACTGGGCTTTCCGGTGCGAGGTCGCTACCTTTGAACTCCACAGACCATCGGTTCTTAGAACTAACGTGTCTCTCTCATTTCTATTTTAGCTTCGCGATTCGTCTGTGTTGGTAACTTTGATTGGTACCTCTTTGACGGATCTCCTCATATCATGTAGGTGCGCATGTAGGTGCGCACCTACCTGCGCATTGACAATGATGACGAATGGATCCAAAACAAGGCCGCTAACTATGGGACTCATAAGAAGGCTCAGGTCAATTCAAATTCAGGACTAACACTACGGCGCTTGTCCCTGCGCCAAAGAGGTGGTACAACTTACAATTTCGAAAAATCTTTTCGGAAATTGTTCTAATAAGTACCTATTATTAAACCTATTATGTTTTTCGACTCTATGCAACTCTGTGCCCTGTTATGTCCGGCATAGCATTGTGCTGCGCGTCCACTGCGCTATGTTTATTGCAATCTGGCTAAATGCTGCTTATACTGTTATTCGGCTTATACTGACCTTCTGTTATGCTACGGGATATTAGTTCACGGATATTTGCTGCAATATTTTATGGTTATAGAAAACCTAAATAATGCCAGCTAAGTATAAGGGAAAACCAGATTTGATCGCAAAATCGTCCATTTGGAGTTAGGTTAATTACAAATCTCGATAAAAGAAGCGTAATAAGTGACTCTCCTGCTCAACTATATCCCATCCAGAAAATCACAAGCTTTGTGAAGCTTCTCTTTTCATTTTGATTAAGTTATTTATATGAACAAAGTAAAATCCTAATTGGAATACCAATTTGGATTTTACTTTGCTGGAATCTACCTATTATTAATCTGCATTTAAAAAAAAGCCGGCCAAGTGCGAGTCGGACTCGCGCACCGAGGGTTCCATACTCCAAAAGTAAAAGTAAAACGATAATATTATATTAATTTGCTTATTTATAGTTAACTTTGTTTGTAGAGGTTTATTGTTAATATAAAAAAAACTATGCTAGTTAGAGCGTTGGTTTTATTTTTCCTGTAAAATATACATAAACCTCTATTGACCATAATTATTTCAGATTTTTCGATTGGTAAACTTCGGAGATAAGGGGGGGGAACGGTATTTTTTTCGACATTTTGGCCGATTAATCAGAAACTATTATATCTAGAAATAAATAAAAAACTGTTTTAGAATGCACAAGTAAAGGCCTTTCATATGATACCCCACTCGGTATAATTATCTTACTTTGAAATTTCAAACCCCTGATTTTCCCCCTTTTTTATTAAACTAAAATAATTTTCGCGTTGATTTTATTTTTTCTGTAAAATATACATAAACCTCTATTGACCATAATTATTTCAGATATTTCGATTGATAAACTTCGGAGATCAGGGGGGGGAACGGTATTTTTTTCGACATTTTGGCCGATTAATCAAAAACTATTATATATAGAAATAAATAAAAAACTGTTTTAGAATGCACAAGTAAAGGCCTTTCATATGATACCCCACTCGATATAGTTATTTTACTTTGAAATTTCAAACCCCCGATTTTCCCCCTTTTTTTATTAAAACTAAAAATAATTTTCGATATTTCTTTATTCCAATGATTTTGGGCCACTATTATACACAATTATGCCAAATTTCATGTCGATAGCTTTAATAGTTACTGAAATAATCGACTGTGACAGACGGACGGACAGACGGACGGAGAAAGTCTCACCATAAGGGTTCCATTTTTAACATTTTGGTATGGAACCCTAAAAATAGCTATTGAAAATCAAAATGAATGAAAATCATTTGAACCACTTTATCACAACATACACTGTTTTAAATGTTAGAAGCTACCTATTGCAACACAAAATCGTTGGAAAATTTCAGTAGAAATTGGAACAATTAGAAGAATCCGTCCGGTCTGATGAAAGGATAATACAATTTCTAATGGTTCACAGAATCTGCTTAGCTGGTCAGCGGAAGGGTTGTTGAACTATCTCCCCCGCGGTCCCTCGCAAACAATGCGCCCTCTGTGTGCACGGACTTATGGTCCAAGATCCCAGTGCCGCCAGACCTAAGTTATTTTCTCAGCAATTATTTGTGTACGATAGAGTACTATTCGAATGTCCTTTCAGTATATGCGTACCGGCTAGATTGTGCCGACGGCCAATTTCCAGATACCAGGTGCTAAAGGTAGGTAAAAACTAGAATAACTTATCTTAAATTCTCAGGGCTGATTTTCATATATGTTTTAAAGAATATTGTAAAAATTAATAAATTAATACTGCCAGACGCTTACCGCCGGCGGTTACTTTAGCCAGACGCTTTGAAGCTCCCAAAAAAATATATAATTTAAGTTAACTTATATTCTCAGTTCTGATTTTTATACATGATACTCAGGGAACTATTGCGATATCATCTGTAAGCTGCCAGACCTATTGGAAGGGTCAAACATCCCCCCAGACACACATTATGCGTCCCCATATGTATGAGCGCTAGAACATGATTCACTTGTTTAAGTGTGTGAGAGATAATATCATCATACTATAATATTATAAATGCGAAAGTGTGTTTATTGGTTTGTCCTTCAATCACTCTGCAACAGAGCTACGGATCGACGTGATTTTTTGCCTGGGTATAGCTTAGGATCTAGAGAGAGAGAACTATTGCAATATCTTCTGCAAGCTATACCCAGGCAAAAAATCACGTCGATCCGTAGCTCTGTTGCAGAGTGATTGAAGGATAAACCAACAAACACACTTTCGCATTTATAATATTATAGTATGATGATATTATCTCTCACACACTTAAACAAGTGAATCATGTTCTAGCGCTCATACATATGGGGACGCATAATGTGTGTATGGGGGAATGTTTGACCCTTCCAATAGGTCTGGCAGCTTACAGATGATATCGCAATAGTTCCCTGAGTATCATGTATAAAAATCAGAACTGAGAATATAAGTTAACTTAAATTATATATTTTTTTGGGAGCTTCAAAGCGTCTGGCTAAAGTAACCGCCGGCGGTAAGCGTCTGGCAGTATTAATTTATTAATTTTTACAATATTCTTTAAAACATATATGAAAATCAGCCCTGAGAATTTAAGATAAGTTATTCTAGTTTTTACCTACCTTTAGCACCTGGTATCTGGAAATTGGCCGTCGGCACAATCTTGCTGGTACGCATATACTGAAAGGACATTCGAACAGTACTCTATCGTACACAAATAATTGCTGAGAAAATAACTTAGGTCTGGCGGCACTGGGATCTTGCTCTATTAAATAAAAGGTTTGATTTTGTGTTCTAAGGGTCAAATCATACTGGGGATTTTTCTCAAAAGTCTATATCCGGTCGCTTTTCTTACCATGACAAGTTGAAAAGACGAAATAGGAGAAGTAACCACTCTGCCGACAAACCTTTAATAGTATCTATACTAGTGACTCACCCCGGCTTCACACAGGCGCAATTTACTAATGAAGAAATTGAGATTCTCATACAAAGAATTCCATTCTTTCCGGTGAATTTCCAAAAATTTCTTTCGTACAAATCTGTCGAATACTTACGAATAATACAAAAACAGCCAAATCCATAGAGTCTTCTCAAGTGTTGATCTTTCATAAATGCGGTAATTAATTTTTTAACCCCCGACAAAAAGATTTTATAAATTCGTCAATAAAATACACGCTTAACGCATTTTTCCGAATGCGATTCATAATGAGCTGTATCAACATTTTGTTGCGCAGCATTATTGTCGTCAGTACGGTCTCACTGTTAAAATAAATAAAAGGTTTGATTTTGTGTTGTAGGGTCCAATGTTTGCAGAACGGACCAACTGATCTGCATACCTTCATTATAATTTACAGTAGCTTTGAGGTTGTCCGACTTTGTATTGCATTTTTTGCGAGTCATCTTGTGAAAAGCACTTGCTTGACGCATTGTACTTGTAACGAAAACTCGTAAGATTAAACTTTTACGCATAAAAATAAGTCCGACAATATATATATAAATCAATTGCTGTTCGTTTGTCCCGCTAAAACTCGAGAACGGCTGGGCCAATTTAGCTGATTTTGGTTTTGAGATGTTAGTCGTAGTCCAGGGAAGGTTTAAACGGTGAAAAAAAAATGTCAAAAAAAATGATATACCTAAGCCGCAAGAGTCGACATGATTTTTTACATGAGTATAGTTGAGGACATGGAGAGTGACATATGCTACTTTTTATCCCGGAAAATCAAAGAGTTCCCGAGGGAAGGGATTTGATAAACTAAATCTACGCGGACTAAGTCGCGGGCATCAGCTAGTAATTAATATTTTATAATTGATTGGGTAGTAAAGATTCAAAAATTCATCTCCAAATATGATAGAAAATCAGATTATCATGATTGCTATAATATGATTTTCACAGCGGAATAGGGTATTTGACTGTAGTAAAAATATCGTTTCATATGGTGTCATCCTAAAAGATTATTATCTAAAAATATTATTCCATACGACAAAACTAAAAAATAAAGCTTTATTTATATAGAAAACATTAATTAAAATTGCTAGAATTCTGGCCATGTTCACGAGATCGAAAACGTTCTTGAACCTCGAATGACGTCACAGTTCACGCCACCTCTGGAATTTTCATCTTGTCAATACATTTCGATGTGTTTGTCGTTTATTATGCTAATTTCCTCTGTTTTTTGTTGTTGATATTTTATTAAAGAATACCTAGAAAAATAGGAACCAATTTTGTAAAAGCTAATACTGGAAATCTGCTACAAGTTGATGAAATTACGATTGAAATGTGAACGGTGACGTCATTAAAGCAAATGGAACGTTTTCGCGGTAATTTATTTTTTTGAATTTATTTCTCGATTTTTATGAAAAATACTAATAATTATGCCGAAATATACGTTTTGTTAGCTTGAGCATAGCATTATTAACAATTTAAAATGATTTCCCAAAAGTAGTCAAATACCCTATTATCCATCCTGACATGTTCCTGTACCCAACTGGTTCTAAATCGGATAATATCTTCGGTGATTTACATTTTGTATGGTTAGATAACCTACCATAAAGAAGTTATTACATATGTATAATATTATAGCAGAATAAATTATGACGTCATCATAAGAAGCACGTTGCAGAATTCTAATTTGAATGCCGATTATGCCTTTTCTTCTCAGTGGTTGAGGCTTCTATAGGGTTTAAATTCAAAATTCTGCGTTCTTAATGTTTTAATTGTCGTATACAGTGATTTCAAAAATCACCCTATCCCTTGCGAACTATTCGGAGAACCATCGAGAACTTGTATCTAATAGTGAAGTCTGAGTCAGGCGGCTTGTGAAGTGACAGCTGCAGTGAACGGCACTAATGGCTATCAGCAACTACATGACGCGAAATGAAATGGGTGAGATTTGGTTACCACTGCAAACTATGAACCCTACTCCTCGACATTAAGGTCGAATTTGTCTTATAGAGCGAAGGCTAAAGTTTGAACGCGTAAGGCAATAGAGTAGGGGCCCTGAATGGACTGTCGTGAGATTCATGGAGCGTGTATCTACTAAAACTTGATATTTGTGCGGCTACGTTTTGTAATCAGCGTTTTATAATTGCCCAGCAGTTGTCCATAACTTTTTCCGTGCATATCATTATTACAAGTCAAAATAATGGAATTTTCAGCAAAGAGATTCAGATTTTATTATTAATTATTGTGATGTCAGGGAAGTCAATGATGTAGAAAAGAAATAATAGAGGTCGAAAAACAGTGCCTTGTACTATCCCATATTTAGCAAGAAAAGGTTAGAATTATTTTGCTATAATCCGCCAACAGAAAAAATCTGTATGGTCAAACATGCAATTAAAAGCTAAGCACCACTCACCTACCCAGCCAAGCAAAAAAGCCAAGTTCCCAAGCAAGCAATGCCACCACCACTCACATGCACCACCACACAAGACTTTTACACTACTCTCGACGCACGTTTCGCCCCGACACCGGAGCATCCTCAGGAGATGTCGACTTTACAATGCTGTATTGTCTACAATAATGTATTGTCTTCTTGCTAATCATGAACTTCCGCAAAGTAACGCCTGCTTCTATCCAATATCCCATATTTATTTATTCCATATTCATTTGACCTTTGTTTC
Organism: Oeneis ivallda; assembly: GCA_029955525.1. Lineage (NCBI taxonomy): Eukaryota > Metazoa > Arthropoda > Insecta > Lepidoptera > Nymphalidae > Oeneis > Oeneis ivallda. The sequence continues at coordinate 8,672,083 of JARPMR010000019.1, forward strand.
ATTAATTATATTTTTATCATAATAATAATAATATCTTCACAATGTTTCTACATTTGACGCAAAGAAATTATTAACAAATTAATAACCTTATTTATTAGCTGGAAAGCTGATTAAGTATTTCCACGCAATTTTATCACTAAGAAATTCATTAAAGTGTATATCTATACTTTTTTAAAAGGACAGTTTAGGTATAAACCTTGACTTTCCAGTTCCACTTTTCTGTAACTTGTCACTTATCTGTAGCTATGTTGCAGCGTGATTAAAGGATAAACCAATAAACAAACACACTGCCGCATTTATAATATGCGTAAGGATCACTAAGAAATTCAGTAAATTGTGCATTAGCCTTGACTTTCTACATATTTTAAATTATGAACCGGGAGATCTAGCCCTAGATGAAGAGCATGCAAATTGAAGATGAGCGGGTTGGTGTATTTAACAGGCTTCATTAAGTAAATTCACCTCGTCCCTTCCGTTTCTCGTCAAGCCATATTAACAACCAAGAGCATCTAAATACGCCTACATGATTGTAACTCCATAGGTATGGTGTAATCATTTTGTGACGTAGAATATACAAAATACCAAAATTATATTATTATGTTATGTTAGTCCTAACACAATACGGGAAGCATAGTTCTTCTCACTTAATTAGGGGCTTTCGTACATCTCCCCTGCAAAAGTTAGGCAGCGAAACCGCTGAAGCTTTAGTGTGACTTGTCTTCTGTATGCTTTTTTGTACACGAAAGCTATTCCAAAGCAAATATTTTGACTATGTGACTTTTTACCTAGCCATGTCCGATGTGTATTCAGACTAGACTCATTTCAGTGAGCGCTTTCGCTATATTTATTACTAGCCCGCCTTTGTTCGCGACTTCGTCTGTGTGTAGATAAGTTTTTGTAAATTCTGTGCAATTCTTTGCGGCATGAGAATAAAACCAACAAACAAACACACTTTCGAGTTTTATAATATTAATCGGTATGTGGCAAAAGAAGGGCAAAAGTGTGTCAGGGGAATCGATTTGTGTGAACATTTGACGACGACCTGCCTGGCGCGGTGGTGAGCGCTGTGGTCTTATAACTGGGAGGTCTCGGGTTCGATTCCCGGCGGGGTCAATTTGGGAATTTATAATTTCCGAATTTTCTCTGGTCTAGTCTGGTGGGAGGCTTTGGCCGTGGCTAGTTACCACCCTACCGTCAAAAACGTGCCGCCAAGCGATTTAGCATTCCGGCACGATGGCGTGTAGAAACCGATTAGGGGTATGGGTTGAATGTTCACTGCCATACCCCTTACAAGTTAGCCCGCTACCATCTTAGACTGCATCGTCACTTACCATCAGGTCAGATCGAAGTCAAGGACTATCTTCTCATGGAATAAAAAAAATAATTTAAAAGCCTTGCTCTGCTAACGATATGGAGTTAAAATTTCGCTAGGTATTATTAGGAATTCTGTGTCTCAAATCTAGATTTTTACAAAATATCAAATGATTTCAATTCAGTTTCACTCGACAACCACAGCCTAATAAATGCTTAGGTAATAACTACAACTTGACAATTAATCAGTCACTTGATAACCACATTAAATCTAAACTGCATTTATTTTAGGCATATTTACAAAGTCTTCAAAAAGGTAGAGCAAATAATTTTATGTACCTACGTTAGAACATGCTGATTCGCTAACATCGGTAGGTAACACAGCGGGAAAATCATGCCCAAGCTTCAGTGGTTTCGCGGAATCGTACTTGCGGCAGAGGTCTACTACCGGTTTTTTTTGTCTTCGAAGGCTATTAAATTGAAAACATTCAAGTGAAAAAGAGGTTTTATTGTAAACGGAGCTAGTGAGACGATTAAAACGAACAAAGCCTTTTGAGTTGGTGTACAGTTAAATAGTGATAATGTAGTGTTAGTGCTGCCTGAAAGAACACATGAACAAAGTGTCTCTAAAAACTATTATTAAGAAAAACTAAGATGTGTCATTGGACAATGTCTTAGTATATAAGATAATAATTTATAAGTTTAGGTTAAATTAAAATTACTCAGTAGATAGCCAACTAAGTTAGGCTAGATTGTAATCGTATTGAGCACCACTTTGGTACTCAGTATGAGGAAAAAAAAATTGTAAACTTCAAAATCTGCATCAAAATTCCCAAGCTGGAAACACTAGATAAAACTGCTGAAAATAAAGATTATATTTACCGACCAAAATCTTCCCATCTTGATGCAGCGCAGTAAAGAATTTATCTTATAAGTTGTTATCATTAGTATCTTTGTGGGCTGCTTGTATTATTGTCCCGGAGGTAGGTATACCTAAGTAGTGACAGCAAATTTTTAGTTATTTGTTACAAGTATTATTGTGTGTTATATATTGACAAATCATTTTCAAATAGGTAGGTAACTCTACTTATCTTTGCGGCGGTTATTTGGGAATCGTCGTTATCTTGTCGAAATCTTTCGTTATGGTGAATTTAGTGTATGACTACTTGAAAATATACTCTATTATATTTCGATTAATATAAATGACTGGGAATTGACTGACACTATATTTCGGTCTATTAGTATAATTACAAGCTGATGCCCACGATTTCGTCCACGTGGATTAAGTTTAAAAATGTTTTTCTTACAAACTTTACAAAGAATGAAGAAGAAACTTTATGTAAACTTCACCACTCTTTTTACTCTTCTAGTGGTGGAATTTAAAAAAAATCTCTCTGCATCTTAAGAAAATCTACAGAAGGAATATTTCCTTCCTTTCTATACCAATTAGTTTAAGCTGTCTGTCACTCAGTGAGTTATAGAAGTGTTGTACCTACTTATATATGTACAGTAGAAGATTGAGCTATTTATCAATATTCAATTATCATAATTACAGCCTGTGCAGCGTTGGTAAGCAGGTACTTACCCTTTTTGGACTTATTTCATAGTTAGACAAACTTGATTAGTACTTGTGCCTTATTTGATCTTTGATCAATAAACATATTCGTGATCTACTTAGAAATAACTTACTTAGCAGTTTAATTAAGCTTTAATTTTTTTAGTTAAGGCTAAAAATTATTAAGTAACTAACAACATCGGTAAATCACAACACTATTCACACTTTTATAAATGGTTGGTATTATTATAAACATCATAGCGTTGTTTAATTGCTTTTACTGGAACGGCGATGACGGCAGCAGCGGCCGCTGCGGAGGGCGGCAGGCGGGTGCCAGCAAGCAGTACGGCCGCTAAATGCCGCAAGAGCGGCGCTCCATCCCGCTTGCACCAGCGGTATTAGCGCACCTCTCGCTCGCGCCGGCGCGAACACGTGTTTATTTGTATGTTTTATCCTTCGGCGGCTTTAAACCCAACCCACCCCGACCGCAAAGTGCGCTCCGCCGCCCGCCGCGCCCGCGCCGTCGCCGTCTCTCGCTCGCCGCCAGCCGCCGCCGCTGCCGCGGTGCCGGCTACCGACTCACCCGCGAAACTTGCTCCGAAGTCGACGGGCGCGGACGTACTCCGCGTATTAATAGCCACGAGCGGCCACCGCAACCGAGCGGTTCCGCACGCGGCCCGCCATACGCTGAAGCGAGTCGCATCTCGACCGTGCTCTGCGACGCACGCACCCACACGCGTACGGCGCGAGACGAAAACACGAAAAGCGAATCGCATTCCGTTTCCCGAATAACAAAAAAAGTTGTCGAAAGCGAGAGCCACGTGCGTATCGTAAATACGGAGCGCAAAAAGTGCCGTCATTGAAACTAGTGAAAAGTTTTTTCGCCGCGCGGGGGAGACACCCCTCTGTACCGGAAAAAATCGGCCCCTCGCGTCCCCGCCCGCCGAACCTTTCATTCACCGGGAAAAAAGTGTGGCAAGGCCGTGTGACGTCACATCCAGAGGCCACGCGTTCGTTCCCTAGCAACGTGTCGCATCTAACGATAGGGTCCTCGAAGGAAGTGCTCCGCGGGTGTAAGATGGTGCCGAGCGACTCGGGGCCGGTGTGGCTGTGACCAGTGTGGGGCGGGAAGCGCGATGTAGCGGGTGCGGACGCGGCGGACTCTATGTGCAGCACGCAGCGCGCGCGGGCGGCGAGGATGCACCTCACGGGCGCGTCCAGCGGCGCCGTGTCGCCCGACACCAGCTCCGCGCTGCTCCACGAGACCTACACCAAGATGACGTCCGACATCCTCGCGGAGAGGACGCTGGGCGACTTCCTGTCCGAGCACCCGGGCGAGCTCGTGAGGACGGGCAGTCCGCATTTCGTCTGCACCGTGCTGCCGCCCCACTGGCGCTCCAACAAGACGCTGCCGGTGGCGTTCAAGGTGGTGGCGTTGGGCGACGTCGGCGACGGCACGCTGGTCACGGTGAGGGCGGGCAATGACGAGAACTGCTGCGCCGAGCTGAGGAACAGCTCGGCGGTGATGAAGAACCAGGTGGCGAAATTCAACGACCTGCGATTCGTCGGCCGTAGTGGTCGCGGTGAGTGCTGAAGGTGCAGTTATTGTTACACAATGAGTATCTTCACACTGTTCGCCTTTATACTGTTACATTTGCATAGAGGTGTACGTAGGTATACATATTAGATGTCTACACTCTACACAACTTGAAATACAAAGTTCTGAATGAAAAGAATGACTGGTAAATTACACTGTGGATTGTAATATAATAATATATAAAAATTCTTTTAAATAAAACCGACTTCAAACGCCACTGAAAAGTATAAAATAATTTCAGTTTGTACCTACAGTGTACACGTATGTTGAAGTTGGGTGGGCCTAAATAGAAACGACGAAACGATGAAACGAATGGGCCACGCTAGTCATTTTAGTTTGTAGGTCCACGCACAGAATATAATGTACTTAAACTAGCGGCACGCTATGATGGCCGGTTTGACGTTTGTCCGCTCATGAAGTTCCGTATTAATTGATAACGACTTTGAAGGAAATAATTGTATTACTTTATTGACGATAGTGATGTGCAGAGATTCATAAATTTTATCGAATGTAGTTTTAGGTTTAGGACTCAAAATTTATTTATTAAATTGATTTCTAAAATGTATACAAGTGTAGAAAAATCAGTTTGCACCATTTAAGGGGTGAATGTACTTGTGAATATGAACAATTTTCACTATGTGGACAAACCTCTGAAATCGCAAAAAAATACCTGCCCAATCCCAAAAGAAAGCTGATATCGTCGCATGGCTTCGTAAAAATGGCGTAGATGCAAACATGAATATGTTAAAAGCGGAATTAGTACGTCTTTTAAAAGAAAACAAACCAACCAAGATCCGATACGTCATTGACGAAATAGCATTAGAACATGGGCACAGAGTTATACGGTTACCACCTTACCATTGTGAGTATAATGCGATTGAGTTGGTGTGGGCTCAAATTAAGGGATATGCTGCAAGACACAATACAGAACCCCCATTTACCACAAAAAAAATGCTAAAATTATTAGAAGAAGCTTGTGAACATGTGACTAAAGGAGACTGGGAAAAGGTTGTGAATAGAACTGTTAAATTAATAAGGGAAGATTATGAAAGAGATGTGAAAATAGATAATATTATAGAAAACGAACATATAATTATTAATGTAGGTGATGATAGCAGTGACGACAGTGAAAATAGTAGTATGGACGAATCTGATTAATTATGGCCTTTTGTGGCACCTTTTTTGGTATCTTTTGTATTCATATGTTTCTTGTGTGCATATAAAGTATGTATATTCATTTTCATTCAAATATTCAGTTCGTTCAAATAAATTAAATAAACATATACATTTTTGTTTTATTAAACTACACTAGCGGCACGCTATGATGGCCGGTTTGACACATTACAATAGTGATGTGGAATGTCAATTTATTCTCGAACAAAAACAATTAAGTTTTGTTTTTGTACCTGATTAAATAGGTTTAATAAAACAAAAATGTATATGTTTATTTAATTTATTTGAACGAACTGAATATTTGAATGAAAATGAATATACATACTTTATATGCACACAAGAAACATATGAATACAAAAGATACCAAAAAAGGTGCCACAAAAGGCCATAATTAATCAGATTCGTCCATACTACTATTTTCACTGTCGTCACTGCTATCATCACCTACATTAATAATTATATGTTCGTTTTCTATAATATTATCTATTTTCACATCTCTTTCATAATCTTCCCTTATTAATTTAACAGTTCTATTCACAACCTTTTCCCAGTCTCCTTTAGTCACATGTTCACAAGCTTCTTCTAATAATTTTAGCATTTTTTTTGTGGTAAATGGGGGTTCTGTATTGTGTCTTGCAGCATATCCCTTAATTTGAGCCCACACCAACTCAATCGCATTATACTCACAATGGTAAGGCGGTAACCGTATAACTCTGTGCCCATGTTCTAATGCTATTTCGTCAATGACGTATCGGATCTTGGTTGGTTTGTTTTCTTTTAAAAGACGTACTAATTCCGCTTTTAACATATTCATGTTTGCATCTACGCCATTTTTAACGTATTTCACGCCATAACCAAATGCCGAGTTGTGGTATGTATCATATAAAAATAAAAATTTTACCTTTTGTATGAAACAGCTGATATTTTTTTGCGATTTCAGAGGTTTGTCCACATAGTGAAAATTGTTCATATTCACAAGTACATTCATCCCTTAAATGGTGCAAACTGATTTTTCTACACTTGTATACATTTTAGAAATCAATTTAATAAATAAATTTTGAGTCCTAAACCTAAAACTACATTCGATAAAATTTATGAATCTCTGTACATCACTATCGTCAATAAAGTAATACAATTATTTCCTTCAAAGTCGTTATCAATTAATACGGAACTTCATGAGCGGACAAACGTCAAACCGGCCTTCATAGCGTGCCGCTAGTTTAGTGTAGTACAGGCTGTACAGGTATGTTGAAGTAGGGCTAGCGTTGCAGTTTCATATTTCTATTGAGGCCCGCCCGACTTCAACATACGTGTACAAACTGAAATTATTTTATACTTTTCAGTGACGTTTGAAGTCGGTTTTTTTATAAAAGAATTTTTATATAATATTATTTTAAGCTTTTTAGTGTAGCTTCATAGGATAAATCTACACATTCTCTGATCGCGAGCGATATGTTTCTATTCATTGAGGAGTTCCGTCCTCTATCACCGAATATATTCATCAGATCTTCACCAAATTTAAATGGGACCAACCTCACGGTATGTCCTTTAAATAAAAAAAAATATTGAAATCGGTTCAGATTTGACGGAGTTGTTATGGAAAGTCATCGACAAAAAAAAAAACGCGTCGAATTGAGAACCTCCTATTTTTGTGTTGTTTGAAGCGTAGGTCCAACTTTTTGAATAAAAATGTGTATTCAATGTTAATTTGTATGTAAACTACTTTTGCATTACACATTTTGCATCAATGGCTCTTATAACCCCCACTGAACCACCACAAATTCCAATTTGTGAAAACAAATTGCCAAACGCGTGTCAAGCCACGCGCAGTGTAGTTTTCTGTCACAATATTATGCGTACTTAGAAGGTTCATTTTTGTTCTTTTCAATACTAATGGCATCCAAGTCATTTACTAAGAAAATTTTTACTTATAAAAGTTAGTCGACTATTACTCGTTAACTTGTAAAGCCTACTTATTAGATACTTACCCGTGATAGTTTTCCTTTTAACTTCGTTATAATTGTACATATACTACTATCGTGAATACTTTTCACATATATCCAAAATCAATGGTTTAGTTTTTACCCCCCTCTAAAATCTAAACCATTGATAAAATCTTGAAAAATACTTTTATTTCAAGTACACGTAAAGTGGGGATAATATTTTTTTACTCGTCTATTCCATTGTGTGGGTTCGTCTGTTCGATTGAGGGATCTATTTGTGAAATATTTTTGTTAGAGTAGGATGTCCACCCCCTTCGCCTCTCTAAAAACTAAACGATTGCTTTTAGATACGTGAAAAGTATTCACGATTAGTATATAATTATAACGAAGTTAAAAGGAAAACTATTACTGATAAGTGGGCTTTACGAGTTAAAGACTACACCTAATAGTCGACAAACTTTAAAAGTAAACACATAGTAAATGGCTTAGACGCCATTAATATTAAATAGAAACAGCGTTACTTTGCGGAATTCTTGTAAGTTCAAGAAAAAACTGCATCAATGTTATCTGGAGAAGCGGCAGTGTACGGCAAGTTGATGTTATCTTAAAATGTATAAAAAAATCCATTTTTAACCGACTTCAAAAAAGGACTTCAAAATTCGACGAATTATCAATTCGTCGCATTTTTTTTTATATATGTTCACCGATTACTCGAAGACACCTGAACAGATTTGGAAAATTCTTTTTTGATTGAAAGCGTATACTTTCCAGGTGGTCCCATTAAAATTATATCGAAATCAGTCGAGCGATTTAAAAAAAATCAACAATATATTATATAGATACTAATATTATAAAGAGGAAAGATTTTTTGTTTGTTTGTTTGTACCGAATAGGCTCTGTAACTACTGGACCGATTTTAACCTTTTTTTCGCCAATAGAAAGCTAAGTTATCAGGAAGTAGCATAGGCATTTTTATTTTCAAAAAAATTAGAGATCCTTAAGAAAATTGCAATAATGTAACCCAAAGTAGCAAAATTTTGCCTATAAAATGCATTATTTGGCGTGTGCTGAGAAAATTATTGATTATACATAAAAATTATGTTTATTATGTAGCCGCAAGCCATCTTAAGTAAGTACTTACTGATTAATTGTTATGAAACTGATTTGTCAACTTACGCTAGGTACTTTAAAACGTGAATTTTAAACGTTATCATCTAAGTACCTCTTGTTTAACTCAAAACATCTGAAAACAAACACTTTGCATTCAAACAAGACATTCAAAGTTAGCTCTGCCACCCTAATGCCATTCATATACCTAAATGTATGTTACAAGTGGTTACAAGTAAAGTTTGTAAAAGCATACGATTGAGAAGAGATCCAAACTTTTTGCGAAGTGCTTAAAAAGTTTTCAATGTCAAATAGGGCGGAATGTCCGGAAACGCCCTACACTGCCCGCCCTTCCTTAAGAAGTAACATGAATGAGACGGGAATTCTAAACGTTATCTAGTAGGTACTACACGATTACACTACTGTTTAGAATATTTTGGTACTGACACTACATACATTTTTTTACTATCAGAGTGGTTCTCAATGCATAAATTATTAATATAAATTAAAACTAATTCTCTAATTAATAATTATGATTTAAAGTTAACCTAAACTTATAAATGAATATCTTATTCTGTTATACGAGACTAGATGACGCCCGCGACTTCGTCTGCGTGGATTTAGTTTTCAAAATCCCTTGGGAACTCTTTGATTTTCCAGCCTAGCCTATGTCTCCAGGTCCTCAACTATACCCATGCAAAAAATCACGTCAGTCCGTAGTTCTGTTGCTGCGTGATTGAACCAACAAACACACTTTCGCATTTATAATCTTAATATATATAAATTACGTGTCACGTTGTTTGTCCGCGATGGACTCCTAAACTACTGAACCGATTTTTATCAAACTTCGTAATTATCTGTAATTTGGTCCAACTTAAAAGATAGGACAGTTTTTTTTGGATTGGGATAGTTTATTTGTTTTATTTATATAGATAAGTTGGCGGTACGAAGTTCGCTGGGTCAGCTAGTATAATATAAGTATGATTCGCCAATAATGCTTCTCAGTCTTACAAGCAGCACTTGTACACTACACTATGACTATTTAGTTACATGTAATATTTTTTTCGTACCACTTGCTCAAAAAAGTGACATTCTGTGCCACAAAAATCGAAAATAACAATAGTCATTTTTAATCTGTTAAAAACAGGGAAAGAAAATTGTACTGAATTTTATTCATCCTCTAGGGGGAGAATGTGATTTAAATTTGGAATACTTACCGAAATTTATACTGAACTACATCTGTGTTTACACCATTGAGTTTGTATATAAAGCATTATACATCTTTTTGAAAAAGGAATACGCATTTATTATGCAGTTATGATTATTAAATAAAATTACGAAAACCGACGAGGCCGTATGAGCTTGATGCCTTTGCTTTTCCGACAAAAAAATATTAGTCTAGGAATTTGCCGCGTTTTTGTTTTCTTCAAATACATAAACGTTAAGTTTATTTTAATTTATTTTTATAAAAAAGTTAATGTTCTAAAAATACGTTACGATGTTAAATCAAAGCGACAGTGACAGTGAATTGTCGGATTCCATTAGTGCAAATGCTCAGACGCAAAAACAGAGAAATACTCAAATCAACTCATCAACAATAAATGTACCAAACAAAAATGTAACTCTCTCTATCAATAATTGGACCAATGTTTCGAATGTTAACTTTTACTTTTAATTGTCATTATTTTTAACAAATGCTTATCTCATATTATTATTGTTAATTTTTTCGCAAATGGTACGAAAAGTAGAGTATTTTCCTCGGTGATAAAGCTGTCTTAGTCTTGGATGAACTTAAATCCCTTGCTACACTCAGGACTCGTCTTAAATCCCTCGCTTCGCTCGTGATTTAAGTTTTTAACACCCTCGCTACGCTCGGGAGTAAAGCTCGAGTCCTTCGTTACGCTCGCGATTTAAATCGTCACCCGCGACAGAAGACACTGCTTTATCCCCTTGGTTAATAATCTACTATTTTACCTCACTAACTCAAAAAGGGCGCCTTTACTGCCCAAAACTAGTGAGCAAAAGTCGTTTTTGCTCACTCAGTGAGAAAAAGTGTTTTGAATTTAGAACGCTTTGGATGTCATATAGGATGTGTTCCAAAATACACTGGACCCCTGTAAGGTGTGACGTCAATCCAGTAATACTGTGAAGTCGTTCCTTTTTAGTTCATACATTTCCCTAGGGTAGGTACTGCGGCAGTGTACTGGCAGTCTATAACGGAACGAATTTTTCACCACTGAGAGCACTGAGCAGTGCTCGCAGTGTATTTTGGAACACACCCTTATTCAATTCATCGCCTCAAAAAAAATTCGGAAATATTGCATACATTTAATTATTTTTATTTCATCAACATTTTCTAATTTATTATTTAAACTATTAATTTTTTGTTAATATGTGTTTTTGAATTTATAAATCTGTTAAATTGCTGTTAAACAATATGAAAAAAAATAAAATTAATTAGTTACTTATTTAGACTTATGAATGACACAATAGGGTATTTGACTACATTTGGGAAATCATCTCAAATTGTTAATAATGCTATGCTGAAGCTAACAAAACGTATATTTCGTCATAATTTTTAGTATTTTTCATAAAAATCGAGAAATAAATTCAAAAAATAAATTGCCGCCGAAACGTTCCATTTGCTCCCATGACGTCACAGTTCACATTTCAAACAATGACAATAGGCTATTTGACTACTTTTAGAAAATCATCTTAAATTGTTAATAATGCTATGCTGAAGCTAACAAAACATATATTTCGGCATAATTTTCAGTATTTTTCATAAAAATCGAGAAATAAATTCAAAAAAATAAGTTGCCGCCGAAACGTTCCATTTGCTCTCATGACGTAACAGTTCACATTTCAAACAATGACAATTTTATAATATGTGTTTAGGCCGCGTGTCGCATACTATTTGGTATTTAATAAAATAGTAACGATGAAAAACAGACGAAATTAGCCTATTACGCCGCACAAACACGTCGAAATGTATTGACAAAATGAGAATTCCATAGGTGGTGTGGACTGTGACGTCATTCGAGATCACGGAACGTTTTCGATCACGTGACCATGGCCAGAATTATAGCAATTTTATTTAATGTTTTCTAATTAAATAAAGCTTTATTTTTTAGTTTTGTCGTATGGAATAATGTTTTTAGATAATAATCTTTTAGGATGACACCAGTTGAAACGATATTTTTATTATAGTCAAATACCCTATTCCACATCCCATAGGGTGTGTGGACTGTGACGTCATTCGAGATCACGGAACGTTTTCGATCACGTGACCATGGCCGGAATTATAGCAATTTTATTTAATGTTTTCTAATTAAATAAAAGTTTATTTTTTAGTTTTGTCGTATGGAATAATGTTTTTAGATAATAATCTTATAGGATGACACCAAATGAAACGATATTTTTAATATAGTCAAATACCCTATTCCAAACGCAGACAAATAAGGAATAAAACATGGCGGGAAAACAAAAGAAAAATTGTCTATTATCTTAATCATTACGTACCTACTTTAATATTATTATTATAAAAGTTTTAACAGCAAAATGAGTAATTGTAGGGATAATTTAACACCATCAGAATTAAAGGAAACAGTGTTTAACGCTGAATTAAAATTTCTTCCGGAAAAGTCGCGTAAAAAATACTTGAAAGCCTGTGAATTATTTAACGATTGGAGACTTGCTAAAGGTGTGAAGACCTGCTCAGAAACTATGGTTTTATCCTATTTAAATACGTAATATACATGAATGTAAAAATTCCTAAGTATTTCAATAAATATTTTTCTTTCATCTTGTATTTTTTCACTATTGAGGTGAAAAGTTGTATATATCACACGATAGCAAATATTTTTGTTTCTTGTGCCTTTGATTCCCTAACTATACTCATGATTCTAAATTAGAATCCTTCGCTTGCTCGGGAATCAAACTAGGCACTCGCAACAAAAAAAATCTTTGCTATCTTGTTGAATAAATAACTATTCTTTAGTCTTTTCACTAGCTCCGTTACATCGAACAGCAATGAGCTGGATTGCCTCATCGTTAACGTGGTGGTGAAGTCTTTGATCGTTATAGCTTCGGCTAATTTCGATATAATTTTGTTGAGGAATTCAGTTTTCAGGTCTCGATGAATATCATCATTTAAGGATGATTATACGAGTCTGCCCGCGAAATTCAAATTTAATTTGGTTTTTCGCAATTTGTAAACTAATACGACAAACTAGGCTAATGGCATTCTAATTGCGCCAGTAGAATTATCATCTTCACAGGTTTACATAAAAATCTTTACTTGAAAGTGACCAGTTTAAGAAATTAATCAAAATTCTGAGTTGGACGTGAGTTACTCACAAATTAGTCGATATTTTGATTAATTTCTTAAACTGGACACTTTCAAGTAAAGATTTTTATATATACCTGTGAAGATGATACTGCCATTGTCGCAATTAGAATGCCATAAGCCTACTTTGTCGTATTAGTTTACAAATTGCGAAAAACCAAATTAAGTTTGAATTTCGCGGGCAGAAGTGTGTCTTCCACCTTAAGATCACTGTTTCTGATGTACCAGGATATTCCTCAGTACTTTGTTTTGGAAACGTTGTATGACTTGAATCTTAGATGACATTATCATCGTCTCATAGACGTTCACTGCGGACCTATGCCTTCATATTGAAAGGATAGTAAAAAGTAGATCTTGTGCCGCTTGAGGGTGAGATTTGTGAAGGTATGCAAACTATACCTACCTACTGGTATTGCGCTATTGTTAAGAAAACCGTTATTTGAAACAGCACAACAAATTGACTTTTAACCATAGGCAGTTGTTTTTTATATGCAAATCCTGGATGGCATGGATGATGATGCACAAATTTCCGCGATCACGGTTGGACTGTGGCCGTAGTGGAATGTTGCGTCTAACGCACTTCAACCGCACGTAAATAATTATTATGTCGCCATGAATATAAAATGCAAAAATTGTTTAGTAAATTGACTTTAATAACAAGCTATAATTCAGGAAAAATTAAACCGACTTCAATATACCGAAATAAAGAATAACTGAAAGGGGAAAAGTGTCTACTTATATCTTGAAAACTACTGAACCGATTTTGATGTAACCTTTACTGTTCCCTAAGTTGAAGTACCTAAATGTAAACAAATCAAAAAGAATGATCACAATCCGATTAATAGTTTCGAAGAATTTCGTGGGCAAACATACATTTATACCCTAGCCCTATAGGAAGCCCTAATAATAGTACATTGTGGTACAAGTGTGTAATGTTGGTGATTGCCGATGAGGCGCCATTGAGACCCGAGCCGTTAGGTGAGGGTCTTAAGATAGCCGAGGACGGTAATCATCAATACACACGTGTAGGTATCATACGACGTTTTTCAACACACTTGTGAAGAAAATAATACTAAAAAATAACATTTTAATTAATAAATAACTGTAATTTCAATAGTGAAAACGAGTTGTGAAAAATTTTTCGCAATGGCGGGACAAATTAATCAGTTTTCCTATGCGCGCGCATCTTATAATGGCGATCGACCATAGACTAAAAGAATGAGGTTTCTTTCTTTTTGGCTTTTCGCGGATAGCGTTTTAGCCACGTACAAAATGGGGAATTTCAAGTTTTCTTTATTACAGAAAAAACAAAAGTTATATTTGAGTGAAAGTTTTATTTATTAAAAACACGTACAAGTTGAAATCTATTTAAATACGAAGTTAGGTACATGAAATGAGCAAGCAATAGGTACATTAATTTATTTCTACTATTGAATACGATTTTATTTGTATCGAAACTTTTTTAAGAACAAAGCAACTCAACCAATAAAAAAAAACTCTATCACTCACTTGTGAATAATAGTAATGAAAAAGTCACAGTTTGAACCAATAAAAAAAAACTCTGTAACTCACTTGTGAATAATAGTAATGAAAAAGTCACAGTTTGATTATAGGTGTCATTATGTGCCTAATTGCGGTGAAACTAGAGCCACTTTATGAGCAAGTGTGTTGAAAAAAATGTGAATATTTTGCAGTTCCAATAATATTAGATACATACTTATGTTCGTTTCGAATTGATAACCTCCTTGTTCCTTCCTCCACGGAAGGTTTTAATACTTAATAAAAAAAAAAAAAAACAAAAAAAAAAATTATAATAGATAAGTTGGCGGTACGAAGTTCGCCGTGTCAGCTAGTCTACTATATAAAAATAAGTCGGGTTTTCCTTCCTGACGCTATAACTCCAGAACGCACGAACCGATTTCCACGGTTTTGCATTCGTTGGAAAGGTCTCGGGCTCCGTGAGGTTTATAGCAAAGAAAATTCAGGAAAACTAGGAACAAACTAAATCCACGCGGACGAAGTCGCGGGCATCAGCTAGTTAGAGATAAAAATCCCTTATCATATTCGCACCACCGCGTCCAGCACGCCAGAATTGTTGAAATCTAACAAAATGACTGAAATATTGTCGCGCCATCAATCCTAACCGAAACAATTAAACCGGCCTATCTAAATCATAATAGCGAGTGTGAACCGACGTGACACCACAATGCATAGTTACGTAACTTGCGGGCCGCGCTTAGTTAGCACAACTACCCCGAAACCGAGAGGCGACCATAAATGAAATTGTAGTTTTCCGCGGCTAACCGGGCGCGGCCGGGCGGCCCGCCGGCTGCGGGCGCGGCGCTGCGGGCGCGTTATGGTTGACAAGGGCCTGTTACGGGCGCCGACCGCGTGCGTGCCGCCACCGCCTACACGATGTTTGCGTGTACCGCCGCGACCGAACGCAACTTTACTTTTCACTTTTGAAAGGGGACTCACGCACGCACAGATTTTTACACGACTAAAGCAAAGCTGAAACGAATCGCTGTGTAACGCCCTTCCAGAATCCGTGATTCCTGCCACCTATAATTTGAGTATTGAATCTTCGAGGCAAGAGTAAATAGGCATTTTCTAGGCAAGCTCGCTCCAACGTACTCATCATTGTGACCAAGCGCTAGCTTATCTCGTGAAAAAACAACTTGCCGCTCGCGTTGTACCTACACTGCCGATTCGATTCGATTTCGGTAGAAGAATTTTCGTTGGAAGATCACTACTATCTCTACTACTATTTTTTTATGTATTAGATACGTTAAATACGTTTCGCGTCCGAAATATTAATTAAAACACGCGAGTCGCAGCTGTTACGGAAAATTTCATTAATTAATTTAATTTATTATATTTACAATTTAATAATTATTATTTATAATTTAATAATAATCTTCAGTATAAAATTAAAAATAATAAATTTACACTTGTTCATGCACACATTAGGCCGACTAATGTCTTTAGGAGCGAACTATCGGTTCGGGGGTTCGAATCCTGACTTCAGATTGTTTATTTTTTATTATTTATTTATTATTAGAACTAGAAAAAGCTTCGTTCCAACCGAGTGTTCCTCGACATTCAACTTTTTATTATTCACAATTCACATACCTATCGCGGAGGATTTTTTTTAAATATTTCGAATCCACATAGGGCTTAAACATGGAAATTTTCTTTAGGTAATGGATAGCTGGGTGTCAGCTACGCAATTGCAAAAGCGATTATATAATTTTCAATTTTTTTGGTTATGAAGGTACATTCCACACTATTAACAAATTACAGCAGATTATATTATAAAACCTCAATTATTAGTTTAGTAGACTTTTGTGCAGAGTTTTGTGGTTACAAACAGTTTCTTTCAATTTTCTATTTTCAATTTTATTTTAAATAATTTCTACATGTGGAATTTTTCCCTAATTTTTTATAACTTATAAGTTATAAAAAATTAGGGAAAGGTTCCACATGTAGAAATTGTTTAAAATAAAATTGAAAATGGAAAATTCGGTCTGTCGAGCTGGGATTCGAACCATCGACTTTTAACTGTTAGGCGACTGCAGAACCCACAAGGCTACGGAGACTCATTATTGTACCGCGAAAATACCGAACACAACAATGCCAAATTCATTAATCGAAAAGAACTACGTTCCATCCGGGTGTACATTACATACATTTTGAGTTCCATGGTTTAAATACTCTAATATACTACAAAATATGCAACTTACACTACGTGTAATGCCTAACTTAGAAAAAACAGCTATATCTCCTTAACTAATGAACCCAACTTAGCCGTGATAGTTTTTCTTTAAAATTCATTATATATACTACAGCTGTAAATTTTTTCTTGTATCCTATATACAACCATTTAGCTGGCAGAGGGGGGGGACACTTGACTCTAATAAAATTGAGCACTTTAAAATATCATATTTCACAAACGGATCCCTGAATTGAAAAATGGTGTTCCCACACCCACAATATTTTTGAAAGACCTATTCAACGACACCCCACACTATGGGATAGACGAGAAAAAAAAATTCATCCCCACTTTACATGTAGGGGAGGTACCCTAAAAAAAAATCTTTTTCACAATTTTATTTCACGACTTTGTCGGCGTGATTGATATTTATACCCTTGTCAAATTACAGATTTCTAGTACCAATAGTCTCTGAGCTAAACCGCGGACGGACGGACAGACAGACAGACAGACAGACGGACAGACAGACGGACGGACATGGCGAAACTATAAGGGTTCCTTTTTTACTACGGAAGCCTAAAAACGGATGTTTTGTTTTAAGTACCGAATATCCTTTCATAATAATACCTATGCATTTAGTAAAAACCGGCCAAGTCCGCCACGCGCAGTGTAGGGTTCCGTTGTTGCAAGTCACAATTATTATTGCTGACTTAGGATAGTGCTTTTATTTTATTTATGAATATTGAATATATTTTTAGTTCCATGGTTTTTCGCGGTTCACTTCTAAAAACAGATATATTTCTCCTTTACTTGTCAACCCTACTTAGCAATGATAGTTTTCCTATAAAATTCTTTATAGGTAGGTATATACTTCACTTTCAGCACTTTAATATATATCATATTTCACAAACGGATCCCTGAATCGAAAAATAGTGTTCACATACCCACTATATTTTTTAAATATCTATACAACAACACCCCATATTATGGGATAGACGAGAAAAATAATTCATCCCCACTTTACATGAGAGAGACCTTAAAAAATTATTTTTCACAATTTTATTTCACCACTTTGTTGGCGTGATTAATATTTATACCCTTGTTAAATTACAGATTTCTAGTACCAATAGTCTCTAAGCTAAACCGCGGATGGAAGGACAGACAGACGGACATGAAGAAACTATAGGGGTTCCTTGTTTACTACGGAACCCTAAAAACTTCTATTTTGATATTATAAGCAGACACTTCAATTTTATTTATTTGTATAGAAGATGTACCTAATAGATGAGTTCTTTTTCCGACTTTTCTTTCCTGATTAATTGGTAAATTGAAAATATTGCAAATTGTTGCAGAACTTTCCATTCATCCTCCTTAATCCTACATTCAAATAGCTCCAACAAAACTTTTTGCAGCTACTTTTATTGTATATTTTTGAGACGTCACCCAACCAGTTTCACTAACGACACCGCTTTTTAAAAATTCTAGTAATCCGTTTTTGCTGCATGTGGGTTGATATTTACATATCTACACCCGAAAAACATTACCGTCTTTCGATGCAGTAAGTACAGTAATAAATAGTTATTTGTGTTAATGGGACCAAAGGAATTTTTTGTTCCCCGAGGGCGTTATTTTGAATTCAGAGCGAAGTGAAGGATTCTATAGTAGACTCCCGAGCGCAGCGAGGGATTCTAAAGTAGAATCCTGAGCGTAGCGAGGAATTCAATATACGCCGCCCGAGAACAAAAAATTTTGGCCCCGAATGACACACACTATTTTTCATCATTACCTATGAGAAAAAGCTAGGAGTATCAACCTACTATGTATAGAGTATAGACATTACCAATACGTATATTGAAAGTTTAAATAAAACACAAATAAATTTTTATGAAATAATTAAACATTAATATTTATAAAATAATAATTTATCTAATCGACAAATTTGATCACGTGACTTATCGAAGACAACAGCTTCTCAAACATTTTTAAATTTCGACACATTTTTGAATTCTCTCTTCTGATTGGTCCGCGTTAGTGCTTTAGTAAGCTAAAACACGAACGCGGATCAATCAGAAGAGAGAAAAAAATGTTTAGAAACTGATGTCTTCGATAAGTCACGTGATCACTTTGTCGATCAGATAATATACGCCCATACTGCGTATACATAATATACAACATAAATATTAATGATTAATTACTTAATAATAATTTATTTGTGTTTTATTTAAACTTTCAATATACTATGTCTATACATAGTAGGTTGATACTCCTAGCTTTTTCTCATAGGTAATGATGAAAAATAGTGTGTCATTCGGAGCCAAAATTTTTTGTTCTCGGGCGGCGTATATTGAATTCCTCGCTACGCTCAGGATTCTACTTTAGAATCCTTCACTTCGCTCTGAATTCAAAATAACGCCCTCGGGGAACAAAAAATTTCTTTGGCCCCATATAACACAAATAACTATTATTTGACGTTTCGTTGGTTAATGATAAAAGTATGCATCAACGTAGTCCTATAACCGGGATGCAACAGCAATGAAAGCGAGGTCGTAGAACCACAATATATTCGTATAAAGAATTTCTTCAAAGGAAAAATTTTATTCAAATGGCTCTGCGACCGCAGGCAAGCCCCGCCTCCACGGAAGACGTTGCTTTTCCGACATTTTCTATTGGACGGCGCGGGGAGGCGGTGTCTTCTTCTTCGAGACCAACTTTTCATTTGCACAACTCTGAAATATTGCCGGATTAAAACACTGCGCGGAAGTTGCCTTGCGGTTTCTGGATTCGCTCGTTTTTTGTTCGGATCTTCCATTACGTATGTACCTAGATACGGTGAATATTCAGTTATGGTAATTGCGAAGTCTGGATATGTTTACGAATGTACTAGTTACTTAATTAATAACGTCTAACGATTTGAGTCTTTTGCAAAAATGTTTCAGCCTTAAGTATGTAACCGACAGCCGTCTGTCTAAACGCAGAATGTTCAATTTCACAAAAACATTAAAAACGCAAAACGTTCGTAATGTTAATTAGACTTTTGCACTTGGCCTAGATGTCGAACGAATGACTTTCATAAAGAAATCGATAATTTAAAATTAAAAAGTATTGTTGCTCTAGTTTCTAGAAATTCGAGAAAACAGCGAAACGCATTTTTCTGTTGGTTGCTTTACAAAAATGTGTTTTAAAACCTCTGTGACACTAAAATGTTTTGTAATTAGTTTTACAGTATTATTAAAAAATAATAAAAGGTATTATTTTTTCATTTTAATTTTTAATTTAATTAATTTTATTTTTGAATATTAAATTTATTTTTCTTATTAATAAGGTATGAACAAATAGAACATCCTTGGTATTTAATTAATGGTGACTTTAAATGGATTGACAATTGCCATTTAAAAAAAAATATTCAAGCTTTTGAAATTTTCCCTGAAATATAAAAAATAAGTATGAAGAAAATATTTTCTTAATAATAAATTTTTGTATCACAATAAAACCCGTGCTCAGAAATACAACCGTATCTACGTACTTAGATATTTTCTAAATAGGTATACCTAGCGTTCTTACCTAGAACCTAGTGCAGTAGAAATGTATACCTACCTGTATGAAATTTTCAAAAGTGTGGGCTGTAGGCTCGAACTTTGTCTTTAAACGATATGGTGAAACTTTTGACGCGCTAAGTTTTGTTGCCGGGTGCACTATACTTACCATTGTGAGTATATTGTAAGTAAGTTGTATTGTACAACAATAATTGATACAGAAGCAAGACTAGAAAATGACTGTATACCTAACTAGACGTAAAGATAGGTAGATAGATGTATTATGTAATGTACACCAAGCGATTAATATCGTCATGAGCTAAGCCGTAAATGAGTCTACAGATCAACGCAGCAACTTGGTTGACATCAGCAAATTAATTGCGTCAACGGTCAAATAGGTTGTAGGTGCTATTATAGAGTTTACGATTGTAATTTGTAGTTGATGGCCACGACTTTGACGACAAATTTGATTAAAAAAAAATTAAGTGGCACTCGGGGACTGCCGCGGTAAAGCTATTGCATAGCATTTTTTATCAACTTATGCAATTATAATATTTATGCAATATTTTTTTTTTGCATGATAAAAATTATGCAATAAAAATTAAAAAACAAACAAACAAGTCACTACTTCGCGAGTGAGATTCGAACCTGTGACATCATACACCATACGGTAAATAAAGCGGCCTCTCGCCCTCTGCGCCAAACAGAGCTGCTCGTGAACCTCTAAAATGTTGAACGCTTACTGAAGGACGGTGTTAGGTTTATTTTCGTTACGGAATTTCTTGATTCGGTCGCCGCGCTCAAACTGTTTGTCCTAGTTCAAAGCCCGCGATAAAAGCCATGCAATAGCTTAATAACGTTTTTGACGTGATAACGTCTTATAAATCGATGAACACCAGCTGCACGCACGAAAAAGTGTCACGTTCCGCCTGAGCCTGGGCGTGCAAGCGAGAGCGTGGAACAAGCGATAGAGAGGCACGATCGGCCCAAGCGTTGGCTTGTGACCGCGCCGCCGCCAGTCATCGTCAATGTTTCTTTATGACGTTATCACATAAAACGTCGAAACCGACTTTACAGACAACCAATTTTTTTTCCATACAATTTTTATAAACTTACTACCCCTTTATTTATTTTAATCAATAGCAATAATAATATTTAAATAATACCTATTCATGGAAGGAAATTGAAAAGTAGCGTTCTAATACAAACTTTCAAAATAATCGTTATTAATATTTATACCTATATGCGAAGGTTCTTTGTTGGTTTGTCCTTCGATCACGCAGCAACGAAGCACTGATCGTCGTTAGCTTTACAATGAGTATAGTATATGGACTTGAAGGTTGACATAAGCCCTACCTTTTATTCCGGTAAGACCGAGGGTTCCCGCTTTCCCGATTTTTCAAACCTCGAAGAAGTCAGGAACTAAAGCTTGTTTAACTTTGGTCGTGGCTATGAAAAAGTTACAACTCTACCTACAGTTAAAGATATGCCGTAAAGCGATGCGATCCGTCGGTGCAGTGGCGTGTAGAAACCGAATTAAAGCGTAACTAGTAACTACGGGTTTAATTAAAACTGCCATGCCCCCTTCCAAGTTAGCCCGCTACAATTTAAGACTTCATCGTCACTTACCATCAGGTGTTACATTCGTTAGACTAAATATTAAAATAATCTTAAGTAGTTTATTAAAATGGGCCCTGATCTACAATAGCAGCTAAGTAGCACCGGCATAATAGATCAGTCAAATTAGCGCGTACGTAGATAAGCATTAGCACATCGTTACGTCGGACGTCGTAATCGGCGCGACTGACACGGTAAGGCGTGTATTTGACAGCTGTCAAATTGGATTGCATCCAGCTATTAGGAAATGTCGTCTGCGTCGCTCGAGAGCGGTAGGTTTTTGTGGATACGATACAATTTTATTCAGATAAATTTTACACATAGGTTACAATATTTATATTAGATTCGTCTTGATGAGTACTTTGTTTCTAGATGGTTACCAGGGTCTGATATGATCTAATCTGGGTCTGATGATGAAACCTGAAGGTGGTTTTGGTAGCTCTATAATAAAATGACGTAATACCGTCGAGTTTAGACTCGTTTGATTCGTCTTGACAAGTAGTCTGGTTCTAGATGATAGCCAAGGTCTGACGATGTAGCCTGCTACTAAAAGCTTGTTTTTAAAAATAAAAATTTTAATTTACACTTGTAATTAATGGGTATCAATATTTTGACAACAGTCAAACTTCAGGTTTGCTTCAGGCGAAGAGCAGCTTTACAATTTACCTGAAAACTGTTACGTTGATTGTTGTAGATTTTCATTCTTTGAGTTAAGTTTCTGCAAATTCTTTTCGATGTAAGGGGTCATCCATAAATTACGTCACACGAATTTCATGATTTTTTGCCCCTCCCCCGTCCTTGTCACAGCTGGTCACATTTGTAAGACTCCCCCCCTCCCTAGTGTGACGTCACATATTTTGCAAATTTACAATTAGAAATTATTGAATGAAAACAGCGGTTCCGAAATCTGTTTTATTTCCATTTAAATTATTTTTTAATAAAATTAACATGAAATCAATCAATTAACAAAACAAAAAACGATTAATTATATTATATTAATTAAAGAAATTAATAAAACAAAAAACGATTGACTATGTTAATTAAAGAAATTAACAAAACAAAAAACGATTGAATATATTAATTAAAGAAATTAACAAAACAAAAAATGTTAATAGAATAATATTAATTAAAGATACAAACTTAAAAATCTTGAGTCCATGGACTTTGAACCCACTCCTTTAAATTCCTTGATTTTAGATTCCACTTTACCTTCAACATCGTCACTACTTTTTAAACTTTTCCATAAGTTGTTAACTTCTTCTTGTACAATTTGTTTTTTTTATCAGCATAAGCTGCACTGTATTTTTCATATAGTTTACGGTAAAGATTACCTAAATCACATTTTTTGTTCATTTTAAACTTGTTTCGTAAGTTAAAAATCACAAAATAGCAAAACTAAGAACGACGTTGTTTCATCCGCGAATGTCAGTAGTCAAATGAAATAGAAACAAAGAAATCACCGCTAGGCGCAATGCGTTTGGCGGCATTTATCAAAGGGCGCCTAGGCGGTCGGCCCGTAACACTAGTAGAGCGAGTGGTCGACAAAACAATTTGGTATCTTATATTTACACAGATATAGTTGTAGATGTTTTTGAGGTTTTCGTAAAATATAGTATAAAGTTCGTGTTTTAATACTTAAATTATACTTAATAGATTTTGAAATGTGACGTCACGAAATTTAGGACCCCTCCCACCCCCTTGTCACACAATGTCACACTTCGTCGACCCCCTCCCTCCCCCTAAACGTGTGACGTAATTTATGGATGGCCCCTAATCAATTTCAAAATTTTAAGAAATATTTTTGATTACAAAAGGCGCATGTTCATATTTGGATGTTTCTTTCTAATCACTAGCGTATCCTGCTAACAACGTCCGTCGGTGCGAGTAAATTGCTAGGTGGAAGTAGTGGCAAGTGGCGTTAAGCGCTGTTCGTACAGTTTAGTACCTAATTGCGTCATATGTACTGGGTTACTGCTACACTAATGCTTTGAAGAGACAAGATAGCTAGGTTAATGGCGTAAATTAAATCATAGATTCAATTATAAAGAACACCGACTCATACTTTGCTCCTTATAGGTAAGTAATGAACAGTAAGTATATTATGAAAATAAAATCTCTTCAACTTTTCACTCGTCCGTCTAATCGGGCTAATCTTAGGAATGGTTGAACCGATTTTAACGGGATTTTTACAGGCAGCTTATACAAGGAATTGCCTGTACAAGAAGTATTGGTATAATTGGCCAATACAAAGTACATCTAGTACTTGGTAGGTTTTTTATTTGGCCAATGAAATCCTTATTTTGAAAAGATAGATGGATAGATAATTATTAGATATTATTTTTATTTTTTTTACGCTTTTTTATATCTCCTAATATCGAAGAGTTCCCACCGGATTAAAAAAATCCACGCGGACGAATTCGCGAGCATCATCTAGTTTTGTATCATAAAAGTAGATAGGTAGGTACGACTTTATAAAGCGTTAAATAGGTGTCCCAGTAACTTAACGCTGGCGTTTGAAGCGCGTAATAAAATCAAGTCGTACATAAATCAATCTCAAAACAAAACGTCCGTCATTTAGCGTGCGGGTGTCACAAGACGGGGTGAGTGTGGAAGTTGTGAGCTCGTAAAGCGTGCCGTGAGCTGGAGTATTTAGTGAGGGTATTTATTCAGGCACCGCGACTGGTACGGGTTCGTCACTCTTAGCTCGTTTGTTTTCATTCTTTTCAGACACATTTTTGAAGTGAAAACTTCTTTTAGCGCGTCGAGCGATTATTTGTAGGAGAAAATCTTATGGGTTCGCATCACCGGCATGAATTAAAACAGTATGTCTGTAGCTAGGAATATGAGGTCTTTTCACTTCTGTTGGTAGTCCCAATGACTGCCTGTTTTTTCCCCTGCTACACCTATCCCAACCAAGGTAGGGATACCTTGGTAGGTAGGGAACAGTAGGGATACTGTTTATGCGGTGACAAGGTTTCGATGACAATAGGTTCCTTGACTGAAATTTCAACAGATGGTACTTAAGTGATGCAGCAATCTAGGTTAAAAAGTACGTTGAGCGATTTTTGTTATAGAAAAATCTTATGGGTCCGCGATACCGATATGATGATAATATATAAGACTCAGCGCTCACCAGCCACGACCAAAGCCTCTTTTCTCTCTGATTTTATTGAAAACCATCATTAACTGGAGTTAAAAAGGAACCCCCAAAATTATCAACTCAAATTAATTGCGTTGGACCAGTGACTTATATTATAACCGTTTAATCCAGGACCTACGCAATAAACGACCCAAATAAAGCAGTCCATAAATCTGAAAAAAACCGAAAACGTCCGTCATTTGACATGCAACAGTCACAAGACGGGAAGAGTGAGGGAATTGTGAGCTCGTAAACCGTGCCGTGAGCGGGAACATTTGGTAGGGGTTATTTATTTAGGCGCGTATACAGTGGCACGCCGCGCCTGGTACAGCCCTACCTATGACGGGTATAACAACGTCAGTGTATCTAAGTACTCTGTGGGTATGACTTGCGGGATATTCACTTATATCTGGATTGTGTAAAAATGATTGCATCAAAGGAATCTATCTCACCACTGATTGGCCGAATTTATGGCATTCTTGTTGCATCAATGCATATTAACCAATTGCGAGAGATTAGAGATTAATATTATGTAATCATACTATCTTATTTCTATTCTTCTTCTATACTTATCCTTACTTTCCACTTTGCTTGTTGGTTTGGCAATCAAACAGCAACAACGGAGCTACGCATCGATGTGATTTCCTTGCATGAGTATAATTAAGAACAGATTAATTATTTCCTTGGAATAAGAAAGGATACTCGCTAGAAAACCATTTATGTACTCCACTCGGACGAAGACGCTGGCAAAAAGTAGTAAAATATGATACCTACCTTTGTTGAAATAAAGTAGAGTAACTTTTTTTATTATAGGTAATTACTCCATATTCGTATACAGTCTACGTAATAGGATAAGATTACTTCATGGTTTGGCTAAAGTTAAAAACCCCAACACTAAAATAAAAATGTATACCTATTACCTACTCGTAATAAGATACAATTTATTATAAACTAGCTGACACGGCGAACTTCGTACCGCCAACTTTTTTGTTTTTTTTTTTTTATTTATTAAGTATAAAAACCTTCCGTGGACCTTAAGGAACATACAAAAAAATAAATTAACCAAATTGGTCCATCCATTCTTGAGTTATGCGCTTACCAGCATTCATTTTTATTTATATAGATACGATACAAAAGTGCATGTATCTATAAGCTTTTTACGGCACAACTGCTAAGCCGCTGATAAGAAGGCACAGATAAGTATAGCATCCTAGACAAAAGGTACATTTTCTGACTCGGAAAACCATTAGAGTCGTAGATAGCGACCACGTATAGGTAAGAAAATTCCGTACACATACCTATATGTGTACGGAATTTTCTTTGTCACTTTTATGTACATTGGTACAGTTTTGTGTATGTGTTTCTCACCATAACTTAATTACTTACATAGGTACACACCGCAAATGTCAGGACACAAAACACGCGTATTCCCATAAGTACTAACGACGGGCCCTCTCGAGCGTTAATAAACTCCGATAGGCCGCAACAAGCCGACTCGTGTACGACCTCCATTTTTAACGAGCACACACCGTCCCCGCAGAAAGTAGCCTACACATGAAATCACGTATGAATGAGGCTTTTTTCAGTTTTTTCGCGTGTAGCCAGCGGCGTGCCGCTTCAGGCCCCATTAAAGCTTACATGTCACTCTCCCCCCTCGCCCCGTTCCCCGGCGCGGGTGGAAAAATCAGAAAATCGGTATTGGCCGTATCCCGCAGCGAGCGGCCAAGCGCTCTACAATACAGCTTTGACGGACGGTCATTTAATATTAACTGTGGTTTTTCCGCAGATGGAAATGTTTTTTTTATTGCCGGCGTTATGCTGTGATGAAGTGGTCGGCCTGTTGTTCGTGACGCGCTCTGATATGTTGTGGATGAGTTGCTCTTTTATACCCTCCACTTTGAAGCGTCATTTCGCGTCAAGTGCTTATTTGTTCGGTATTTTGATAGTTGGCAGTTATTGCAGTCGCGATGGCCATTACGATAATTTAATTTATTACTCGCCGCGTACAAAGTTTGAAACGCTGTATACCTACTGTGATTTTTCGCGTAGACTGAATTTTGTATTCAACGCACTATAAAATTGAAAACGAACTCTCAATAAATTTTTAACATTCGAACAAGTGATCAAAATCGAACTATAAAAAGTGGACGCCGGCGAAAAGAGTAGCGACCACAGATTGAATTTATTGCTTCCACTCATTCCGAGTAAAAAGTTTGTACAAATATTTTACGGCTTGATGGAATTCATAGTTCCATTACAATGCAGACATGGAACAATTTTGATCGTAGCTACCCGATCGTACCCATTTGTAACTACATCATATTTATAAATATTTTATTGATTTTCATGTAAGTAAAGAAAAATACTAATAAAATAAAAAATTTAATTAGTTTTGAATTTGTGAAATATGATTTACTTATTTGATAAAAAGTAATGTTGAATAGAAGCAGGCGTTACTTTGCGGAAGTTCATGATTAGCATGAAAAGATTAGAATTATTCTGCTATAATCCGCCAACTGTTGGCGGATTATCTATACTTATAATAAAACTGTAACTGGAAGATTTCTGTACATTTATTATATTTTGAAAATTTTGACCGGGTTATGCTTTATTATCGATACTGAGCCCAAAATAGAATTTTATTTAATTTTTGTCTGTCTGTCTGTCTGTCTGTCCGTCTGTCTGTCTGTCTGTCTGTCTGTTCGCGCATCACGCGAAAACTACTGAACGGATTTAAATAAAATTTGGTATAGCGGTAGCTGATACTCCGGGTCAACATATAGGATAGCTTTTATCCCGATAAAACATAAGGTTACTCCAGGATAGGGGATGAAAATTTTTAATGATTTTACTCCATAACTCAGTCAAATATGAACCGATTTAAATAATTCTTTCTTTATTAGAAAGTGTGTCTTATAAAAAATATTTTGTCCAATTTTGGTGAAGATTTACTAAATATTATCGGAGATAGAGGACAGAACTTCTCTCGGATTTCCAGGTCATTCGCATACGATATATACGTATAGATCTTATTACATCTATCACATCATATCACATCACACTAATCACACTATCACATTATCATCATCATCATTAACAACCCATCATCGGCTCACTACTGAGCGAGGTCTCCTGTCAGAGAAGGGTTGTAGCCCATAGTCCACCACGCTGGCCGAATGCGAGTTGGCGGACTTCACACACCTTCGAGAACATTATGGAGAACTCTCAGGTGTGCAGGTTTCCTCACGATGTTTTCCTTCACCGTTAAAGAATGTGATATTTAATTTCTTAAACGCACTTAACTTCGAAAATTCAGAGGTCCCGGGATCGAACCTGTGACCCCCTGAATAGGAGATCACAGTCGTAACCACTAGGCTATCGATTATTTTAAAACTTTTTCCACGCGGACGAAGTCGCAGGCGTCAGCTAGTAGTAAAATAATTCTAACGTTTTCTTGTTAAAAATTTAATGTGACCATATGCAAAAGGAAGTCGTGTACAAGTGAAAATCTTCCTCAATAAAGGCTTTATGTTTTGAAATATATAAAATTATAATAATGAAATGTATCTACTTTAAATAATAGGCAAGTGCTGTTCCTATGGACGCTTGTACCTGTGGACACAATCGATTCCGTTGAAACTAGCAACCCTAAAATTCTAGTTTGAACGCAATCTTAAAGCTTTGTCTATGGTTGACAGTTCGCGTTCAAATTAGAATTTTAGGATTACTAGTTTTGGTACAACAGTTACAAGCGTCCATAGGAACAGCACTTTGCCCCTAAATTTCATTATTTGAATTTTTCGAATTAGTTCAAAATTGGTTTCACACCTTTCAATTTCGAATAAGTACCATTCCTTTTTTCACCGCACCTTTCTTTCATATTGTATTTGAAATATTTTTATGAATTAACAATACTTAATGGATTTTAAAATATTTGTACTCAGAATTATCAGAATAGACTTATAGGAACAGAAACCTTAAAATATACCAAGTTTTGGATCCGTATCTTTTCTCTATAAATCGAGTAACATTATTAAGGACATTTTCATTGTTAAGATAGATGATAAAAAAATGAAATATTTTCCAGAATGTGTTAAATTTCGCTTTTGAATTGTTGCAGGCAAATCCTTCACGTTAACGATAACGATATCGACGTCGCCGCCGCAAGTGACGACGTACAACAAAGCGATCAAAGTCACCGTCGACGGCCCGCGGGAGCCTCGGTCCAAAACCAGTTAGTATATTTATTTTTCAAACTTGCTTTTACCCGCGGCTTCGCTCACGTTTGCACTCGGCCTCGTAGGCTTTTTTCTTTTTTTATTCCAAGACGACGATTCCATGACGATGCAGTCTAAAATGGTATCGTGCTAACTTGGAAGGGGTATGGCAGTGAACATTCAACCCATACCCCTAATTGGTTTCACACGCCATCGCTTAATCGCTTGGCGGCACGTCTTTGACGGTAGGGTGGTAACTAGCCACGGCCAAAGCCTTCCACCAGATAAAGGCTCGCTCATTCAGGACCTTCTTCGCGAGCCTTGACTCCGCGCTTTGAACAAACACTCCAGGGGTAGGGCAGACAAGACTGCGTGGAGTCGGGGTGCTAGTATTTCCTAATAATAATGTTATATTTTAAATTACTTATACAAAACAATTTCTAATGTCATTTCAACTTTTTGTCACATGATCAGTGGTCACCCCATTGTAGTTTACAATTTTACGTACGCTAAATTATAAACTAACCGATACTGTTCGGCGAGTTCATAATCTTGCGCCAGTCTACAATCTCACTAGTTCGTTTATGAACTAACAATTTTTATCTACACTAATGTTATAACATTCTACTTATGTTTCCAATACTTGACTTATAATTTTACTACTGTTATAGCGCAGATAACAAAACACTCAATTTAAGCAATTTCACATGATGGTATAATATCCACATCGATATCGTAAAATCTCATTATAACATCAATAAAACGCGACCAATTAACCTGGCGAGCCTTATGTCAAAATCCTCATACAAGTTGTATAAAATTTTGATATTAGGCTGGCTTTTGAAAACAGTTGGGTTATACGTGAAAACTTCGTCGAAACTACTAAACTTACATACACAAAACTCTTTGGTAAGATCTTGTGCCAATTAAATAAAAAACGAACAGCGCGCGCTCGCTCCTGATTGGCCCTGCGCGCGCAGCTGCGCTCAGATTTTAATGGCGGCAAGTTCACTGTGACAATACACGTACGCGTGAATTTAATGTTTCGCAATGTGTTTTGTTTTTAAAATACAAATTAAAAGTTAAAAATGGATAGCGACGATGATATTTGTACGCCTCCGGATATTCTAGAATTGGCAACAAAAGTAACTCACAATCTTTTGCCAGAAAAATCTAGAAAATTATATGAAAAAGAATATAATAACTTTTTGGCATGGAAGATCGAAAAGAAAACTAGATCATTTTCTGAAAATGTCATTCTTGCGTATCTCAAAGACCTCTCCGACAAATTCAAGCCATCTTCTATGTGGGCTAAATATTCTATGCTCAAGTCCACACTGAGTATCTACAACAATATTGATATCACGAAGTATTCAAAAGTCATAGCGTTCCTGAAACGCAGTTCAGAAGGACACAAGGAAAAAAGTCCTTGACGTTTACATCAGGTCAAATAAAGATGTTCCTGGAAGATTCACCAGATATTTTGTATCTTTTTGAAAAGGTAAGTGTATTTTAGTTCTGTTATTTAATCTACCTAGTACTTACGTACTACACACGCAAGTTATCTAGACACTCCGTTTAAGCGCTTTGTGTATAAATTTGGTAGTAGGTACCTACACTTTACTACTTCATAAATCATAGTTTTTGCCTTGGCTATGTACCTCAAGCTTATTATATCGTTTATTGTTACAGGTTGCACTAATCTTCGGCATAATGGGGGCATGCCGAAGGCAAGAGCTATACAACATCCAGTTCGATGAAGTCTCTAACATAGACGACAGTACAATCATGGTGAAAGTTTCGAAAACAAAAACGAAAATAGATCGTTCTTTCGTTGTGACGGGCAACTGCTATGCCGTATGTAAAAAATACATGGAACTTCGACCCACCCCCTGTCGAAACCCTGCCTTTTTCTTGAGCTATAGATCGGGGAAGTGCGTCGATCAAAGAACTGGTATTAATAAATTTGGTGCTCTGGGAAAAACTATCGCAAGGTTTTTGAATCTGCCTAACCCAGCGTTGTACACGGGGCATTGCTTCCGGCGCACCTCGGCGACCCTTCTCATAGATAGCGGTGGTGATTTGACCGCACTGAAACGACACGGGGGGTGGAAGTCTTCTACTGTGGCTGAAAGCTACATTGATGAGTCTTTAATGAATAAAATTCAAGTCTCAAATACGATCTTGAACAGTATAGAAAACAAGACGAATGAAGTAATTATAAATATTCCGACTCCGTCTACGAGCTCTACTGCTTGCCCCGCGGCCGCTACAGCTGCTGGATCAATAATTAACATTAACTTTCAAAATTGTACCATCCAAAATTTTAACAATTATTATAAATAAACTATTGTCAGCTTTTACTCTTGTTGTTTGATAAATTGCATTAGTGAAGATAAAGTAGTGTATGCAACTGCATATAACACGGGTATTAAAACACTCGTTACTATTATGAAACTCGCTGCGCTCGTTTCATAAACTCACACTCGTGTTTTAATACCCTTCATTATATGACAGTTGCATAAACTACTATTACAATCTTACGGTGACTTATTATACACATTTAGGTTATCCCTTGCCCATCGGAGATTGCAATTTTTTAATTACGTGCATTTACAGTCCTTCCAGGCAGATTGGAACAGACAATATTTTTTCCTTATCTCAATTTTTGAAGTCTAAAAATTTTATATTAACCACTGCCTACCCTACAGCTGGTAGAGAACTCTTAAATAGATCAAATTATTATTATTATTTATACAAGTTGCTTGGTATAGATATAAAATAAATAAATAAAACATAATATGGTCTACACTCTACAGCTGTTGCTTATAATAATACGAAAAAATAGAGAAAATTTCTTTTTTTACCCATAAATGCATTGATTTGTGAGTGGCTCACATACATATCGAGGCGCGCGACATAGCGCGCTAAGTCAAGGTACGATATAGCGCATGCAGAACGTGTGTCTATTATATTATTATCTTACAAGGATATGATAGCAGGGAGATCAAAATTTTAGCTATTAATTTATTAGAGGTTCCTAATTTTCTTCTAATATTAAGAACTTTCTTAAAACAAGAATATTATTATCTCGTATTCTTGAGTTTGCACGTCACTTATCCCATCTTTTTTCCTATGTCCGTTTTCCTCGGCTAGTCCTCGATATTAAAACTAAATTCATAATTTTTATCACAAAGCAAAGCATTTTGCGAAAAGTTACTTAGACTAATTTTATGTTTATAGCAAAAAAATACACAGTTTCAAAAAAAAAATCCCCATAGACAAAGTCTGCTGAAAGCTGAAGACGTTGTTGCATTTTATATGTTATCTACCACTTTTCCCTGAAGTCAAGTAGGAAAAACTATTTGAATAGGTAGCGTCTACTTTATCTCAATATCCATTCTCTACAGTTTGAAAATAGTAACTAGATACTTGAGTCAAGTAAAAGTGAACTTCATAGTTTTACACAGCATCAAGCAAGGTAGGTACATACCGAAACAATAACAGTGTTGAAATCATATTCATTACGAACTATGTTAACAAACGTTTGTGGTTTTTGCTTGTTTTGTTTTGGATTGTAGAAAATAACTAAAACACGACAGTGTTACCTAGTCATAATTGAAAAATGTTTCACCATACTAACTATCGCTGGTCATAAAGGATGGAAAAACATAAATAAAAATATTGATAACCTTTTTATTTATTCGAATGTATATGTCAATGATAACATAAAATAATCTCCACAGAAATAACATCGGTGTACTCTCTATTCCCTCACTCTCGAGGTCAGGCGCAGGATTAACGGTTTACGTGTTCGGCGAGTGAAATTGACCTTACGTCAGTGGTGTAATATCTAGTAATAGATCTTATAATAATCCCCAGCAAGTGTTACTTTTAGGGGAGACTTATTCAACAATCATAATGAATAATGATGTATAAACCGTGCCTAGAAGAAGCAACTTGCAAATACTGGGTATAGGGTTCCTTAGTAGGTAGTACCTACCTTTAAGTAAAAACTTCTTTTCATGGAATATATGCCAGAATTATTAATAATAACTAATTATTTTTTGTTCTTACTGACACATTTGTTATCTTAAGGTGTACAAACCAAATATTGGAATATTTTATTAAATTTAAATTACATATTGTATCAAAAGCTGCTCCACTTTTCAAGTAAATATCTCACAAATCTAATGAAATCAACATCTCTTCAAAATCTTTGTAGTACTTAGATACTTAGTCGTAGTACCTACCCAAGTCTTTACACAAGAAACGTATTATTAATTTGTATTCCTTAAAACAAAATGTACAATTAATAGCCCAATCCTTTGCTGGAGTTGAGTGAAGCAATCTAAATAGTTGGTAGCTAGGTGACGGATACAAATGACTGTCAAGGGAATCGGTGCTAAGCCTGCCCGATCAATGGTATTAGAATGATCATCGTAGGTACTTGGAATAGTCAAAATCTTTGTATTTGCAAGAGTGGACAATAAATGTGCGTGCGGATAATAAAAAGCGTACGTGATAATTAAAAACTAATAAAAATAAGTCGGGTTTTCCTTCCTGACGCTATAACTCCAGAACGCACGAACCGATTTCCACGGTTTTGCATTCGTTGGAAAGGTCTCGGGCTCCGTGAGGTTTATAGCAAAGAAAATTCTATCCACGCGGACGAAGTCGCGGGCATCAGCTAGTTAAAAACTAAAAATAACTAGTGGTTCGCCCCGAACTGAGACCTCGCGGTATCCCATAATTCCCATAAGGTAGTTTTAACTATATTATATTGTAATTAAAACACGCCGAATCTGATGACGTCAATCGTCATCTGCTTTCGTGGATGGGATGCATATTTACAATATTAAAGACAGCGCCATCTAGTAACAGTATAGTGAAGTTTTGTTAAAAACATTGATGTCCATTAAAACTCAAATAATTTCGTTTCTTTATAATATTTATCTAATCTTAGTATTTGTTGTTCAAGTACAGAATATAACTCAAATTATGTGTAAGTTTCAAGTTTTAAAACAAAGTGGTTTTAGAAATCTAGCCTCGAATACAATCTCCACTTTGAAAGCCCCCCATTTCGTATGGGAGCCCCCCTGAAATAAAGATTTTTATAACTTTTTAAGCCATTTTCGGCTGGAGGCCATCGGTTTACATATCATATCTAAAATTGAAGTAATTACGTTCAGTAATTCAGAAGTTATAAGGCTGTGACAGACGGACGGACGGACAAGTGCAAATCGCTCTAGTAAACTCAGAGACCTTCGCTTCGCTCGGTCGAAAATTCTTTTCAAAAAACCGACTTCAAACGCCACTACAAAGTGTAAAAATAATAATTTTAGTTTGAACAGGTTTGTTGAAGTCGGGTGGGCCTAAATATGTAGAAACGATGAAACGGACGTGCGATGCTCGCCCTCTGACATGAGAGACACGTTTGTTGTAGTCAAAAGATACCGACTGAATTAGGAACCTCCTCCTGTTTTGGAATTCGATTAGAAATAGGGGCGCACTGATTTTCAAGTATTTTAGACAATTTCACGCAAAATAAATAAATAATTGGGTTTACGTCACGAAGTGCCATAATAAAATATTCTAAAACTAGCTGATGCCCGTGACTTTGTCCGCGTGGATTTAGTTTTTAAAGTCCCTCGGGAACTCCTTGATTTTCCAGGATAAAAAGTAGCCTAGATGTTGACCCGAGTAATAAGCTAGTAGCTTAAATTTTACACCGTGGTAGCTTAAAGCTACCACGGTATAAAATTTTGTAGAAATCTGTGCGGTAGTTTTTACGTGAAAGAAGGACAAACAAACAGACAGACAAACAGACAAAAAAAAATTTTGCTTCTGTTTTGATATCTGTATCTTGAACACAATTAGAAGCAAAAACCCTTTTTAGGGTTCCGTAGTAAACAAGGAACCCTTATAGTTTCGCCATGTCCGTCCGTCTGTCTGTCTGTCTGTCTGTCCGCGGTTTAGCTCAGAGACTATTGGTACTAGATACCTGTAATTTGACAAGGGTTGACAAGGGTTGACAAGGAAATATCAATCACGCCGAGAAAGTGGTGAAATAAAATTGTGAAAAATATTTTTTTTAGGGTACCTCCCCTACATGTAAAGTGGGGATGAATTTTTTTTTCTCATCTATCCCATAGTGTGGGGTGTCGTTGAATAGGTCTTTCAAAAACGTTGTGGGTGTGGGAACACCATTTTTCAATTCAGGGATCCGTTTGTGAAATATGATATTTTAAAGTGCTAAATTTTATTAGAGTCAAGTGTCCCCCCCTCTGCCAGCTAAATGGTTGTATATAGGATACAAGAAAAAATTCACAGCAGTAGTATATATAATGAATTTTAAAGGAAAACTATCACGGCTAAGTAGGGTTCATTAGTGAAGGAGTTATATCGGTTTTTCTAAGTTAGATATTACACGTAGTGAAAGTTGCATATTTTGTAGTATATTATAGTATTTAAACCATGGAATTCAAAATGTATGTTGAGACTTTCAACTACGGAACCCTACACTGCGCGTGGCCCGACACGCACTTGGCCGGTTTTTATTTGAATCTATTTCATGTACAGAATTGGTTTCGTTTCTGTTTTATTATTATAGATTAAAATACCTGAAGCTAACTCTACATTGCATAAAGTTGATGTTTTTGAAATATTTTCCAATACCTTATCTTTTATACTTATTCAAACAAAAACTTCCTAAGATTCATGTACTAATCAAGTTGATAAGAATTTACGTAGGAAACGTTTTAAGTTCATCCATAATACATACTCGTCGAGATCACTTAAATATCTATTTTGTCTACTATTCGAATTATCTCCTCCCATTGAAAAATGTAAAGGATCTGTACCCGTTCACCAGACGAATGTGAGGGCACAAAGGAAGGCGTAATGAATCGGTTGTTTAATTAATTAGTCAAGAAAGGGCCCGGGCTACCCCCCCCCCCCCTTTCCCCTCCACGCTCCGTGTGTGCATGCCCTGCATATTGATTTATTATTCCAGCCTCCGCGCGATAAATTATTTAATTCTAAGTTCCGAAGGTTCGCATCTATGCGAACATGTGGGGATATTAATGACTTGAAAGATTCCTGCAAATGGTCCGTGAAGGAGACGCTGCTGTTTTGGCTGTGCTATCCGTATATACGTGTGTATAAACGCCGGAATAATTTCTAATTATGTTTATAAGGAATTTGACGGAATTCTTATACACATAGCAAAAGATCGTGCCTAGGGGTTAAGTTGATTTACCTACTACTATAACTTATAAGCTTTCCTCTACATTGGCTTTATTGCAACTTATGATAAAATACGACACTTGTAACTAAATAACAACTACTCCCATTAAGTGCCGATTTCACCAACGTTGAGTGACGTTTATCCTAAGAATAAATTGGGCGTTCTGACAGTTTTTGTATTGAAAATACTGTCAAAATATCAAAACGCTCGGATAAGACTTATTTTACGTTGGTGAAATCGGCCCTTAAGCAAATAAAATAGTGCCTTCCTTATCAATAGTACTTATACGGGGCTATAAAATCGTTCTTTAGGAATAGGTACATGCTTATCCTCAAACCAGACAAGTTCGGATTTTCAGTAGATGGTGCCTCCCAACAGGCAGCTAAACTTTATCCAAGTTAACAAATTAAAAACTAATAAATTTATTAAAATTACTAAAATTTTTGGCCAACTACCAAACATTCACCAAATTTGTTTTCCTTTCATTTAGACTGCGAATCCTTACCTACCAATAATATCTATAAATGCGAAGCGTGTTTGTTTTTGTTGAGTGGATATAGGTAGGTAATAATTATGTTATTGAAGACCTAGACAGTGACGCATTATATAAGCTACTTTTTAGCCCCGAAGTCTCGGGCAAAAGCTAGTAATATCATTATTAAATCCAGATGAGGTCATACAATCAGTATTCGTTTAATGTTTTTACTCACTGGTGCATCATAATATCTCCGTAAAGATTGGCCGACTTCGGTCGGGAGGACATTACTATATCGTAATTGATCTGAAATTTACAACCAGATACAAGCACGCTGCACATCCCTTCCCTATTTTTACCAACCCGTGGGTGGCTCGCTTTACGGGCGCAGTAGCCGCCTACAATTTAATAATCGGGCGGACTATTAACGATGTTTTTCTTAAGGCAGCTATTTCGGATGCGCCGGCACCGGACCACCCGCGCTTATGACGGTGTGAGTTGCGTTTATGCGACTTACTTGATTGTTTACTTCACACGTAGGTAGGTACTAGTTTCGGGTTAGAACGATTTAGAAATCCTTCCTAATCTTTTTAACCGACTTCCAAAAAGGAGGAGGTTCTCAATTCGGCCGGTATCTTTTTTTTTTTTTTCTATGTATGTCCACCGATTTCTCCGGGATTACTGGACCGATTCGCGTGATTTTTTTTAATTGACAGAGTATGTTTGCGCAATAGTCCCATAAAAATTTTAACCTTCAACTCCTCAAGCCTGATGCTGCAGGCTAAAACTATGGCGATTTAGGAAATTTCGATTACGAATTGATATTGTAGGTAACAAGTATGGACTACATCATGGAGCTCCAGGTCCTAGCTCCTCAATCATAGGATACTACACTTAAAAGCTTAAAATAAAAATTCTTTTCAAAAAACCGACTTCTAACGCCACTACAAAGTATAAAAATAATTTTAGTTTGTCCACGTTTGTTGAAGTCGGGCGGGCCTAAAATACAAACTATGAAACCGACTCGCGATGCTCGCTCGACTTCTACAAACGAGTCTATCATATTCTGTAGCGTCGCGCATCGGTTTCATAGTTTGTATATAGGCCCGCCCGACTTCAACAAACGTGGACAAACTAAAATTATTTTTATACTTTGTAGTGGCGTTAGAAGTCGGTTTTTTGAAAAGAATTTTTATTAATATTATAAATGCGAAAGTGTGTGAGGATGGATGGATGGATGTTTGTTAAGTACTCCACGCTACAACGAATGAACCGATTTGTCTATTTGAAATGGAGATAGCTTATATACCATTAGACATTTTATCGCAGAAAATTAAAGAGTTCCCGCGGAAATGTAACAA
Source organism: Oeneis ivallda (assembly GCA_029955525.1). Lineage (NCBI taxonomy): Eukaryota > Metazoa > Arthropoda > Insecta > Lepidoptera > Nymphalidae > Oeneis > Oeneis ivallda. Next base: position 8,710,420 of record JARPMR010000019.1, read on the forward strand.
GAAAACCTTAATCCACGCGGACGAACCTAATTATTAATTTTAATTATGGTCGGATTAGCTTTTGCCTGCGACTTCGTCCGAGTAGAGATAGTTTTTTAAAAATCCCACAGGAATTCTCTGTACGAGTAGGTATCTAAGTTGGATTGCTAGATTCGCTACGCGTAAGTAGGTAAGTACGTGTTTAAAGAAATCGGAGCTGGATATTTCCTGCTAGATTTCCTGCCGCCGGCGGGAAAGGGGCTACTTTCTGTCTGCCCGTCTTAACATGAATTGTAGGTAGTTTTTTTCTTAGAACTTTCCCTCATTGTGGAAATATTATAGTCTATTCTAACAAAGATGCATCGGTTAAATCAGCTTGGCATCCAGCTGCCCACAAGATAGTATAAAAACTTATTACATGTAATAGAATTACTTATAAATATTGTAAAATGATTATTTTGAAAAGAGCAACTGCCGAGTTTCTTGCCGGCTCTTCTCAGCAGAATCCGCTTTTCCGAACCGGTGGTAGAGTCATGACGTGTCATAAGAGCCACAGGGTGGCCTACGTGAAATAAATAATTTTGATTTTTTTTAGATATTTGTATAATGAGCGATACCAAAAACTAAATACCTATGTATTTTGTATGCTTTTACCTCAGTTCCTTCTTTTGTAGAAGACGATCATAAAGATTAATACCACAATATTGGATTAAAAATATTGTGAAGTGATAGTGATCACACTCAATTTTTCGAAATGTGCTCTGATATGAGCAGAGGTCAACAACAAATTACACCGAGCATTTTTCCCTCTCAATTCTGAATTTCACTTAAAATTAGTGAGACTAATTCGGTCCCCAGCTTAATACTAGACAGGACAAGTGACTGAACTTATTCGAAAGCAAGACTAACTAGTTGAAAATACTTGGAATAATAAATCTAACTAGACCGGACGCCACCCCAGTGTAATCCTTTAATCAGGTCCACAGTAGCCCTTGCCGGCACCCTATTTTTCCCTCCCATCTATAACATACCCCCCTTTTCACCCACACGACCCCTCGAACGGTGCAAATGACAGTTTCTAATTCCAACTTGCCATGAAAGTGTGTAATTGTTGCGCCGTTGATTTATACATTGAATCTTTTACGCGGAAAACGAGCATGTGTGTGTAAGGATATGTCATAGTGAGCATCCGTTTTCAATTGTTTTCGGTTGTGCGTGTCTGTCAATTTTATGTCAACTCAAGTGTAATTAACTATTATAAATACTGCAAGTATGCACGACTCATCACACCTATTGTGTGTTGAATTCATTATTAATCTATTGCATAGCTTTTATCGCGGGCTTTGAACTAGGACAAACAGTTTGGGCGCGGCGACCGAATCAAGAAATTCCGTAACGAAAAAAAACCTAACACCGTCGTTCAGTAAGCGTTCAAGCTCTGTTTGGCGCAGTGGGCGAGCGGCCGCTTTCTTTAGATGTCGCAGGTTCGAATCTCACTCGCGAAGTAGTGACAGTGCGCTTTTCTTGTTTGCTTGTTTTTTAATTATTTTTTTGCATAATTTTTATTATGCAAAAAAAAAATATTGCATTAGTAAATATTATAATTGCATAAGTTGATAAAAAATGCTATGCAAAAGCTTTACCGCGGCAGTCCCCGAGTGCCACTTAATTTTTATTGGAGTTTACTCCTTAAGAATCGATTTTAGGCGCCCGGTATGAGAAAAATCCGAGCAGTAAAATCAATTTATCAATGACCTCGTTACGTTTTTCTGTCACGTTTTTCACAACGATGCAAATTTCTACCCTAACGTTGAGTAAATAAGGTTGGTTTTCGTGCGAAAGAGCTTTCGCTTCGGGTAGCCGAGCGCGTAGCGATCGGGTCCTAGAAGCGAAAGTCGGTCGGGGCGCGCTCGGACCCGAGTCGCGCGTAAACTCCAGTCGTGCGTCGGAGGCCGGAGCTGACACACACTTATCTAGTGACCATCATCATTGTAATCCCTGAGGAGACCACATTTATTCCACTGAAGAAAGTACTGCTCTTATTGTGGGCAACGAGTTGGTATTGGCGAGGACATTTGAAAAAACAGCAAGCATAATAGATCAGCGCCGATTAACGGGTAACAGAAACTTAAGGATCTGCAAAGCCGCTACAAAAAATCTGTCCAGCGGTGGACATCGATGGACACGACGATGGTGAGGACTGCAAAGATTTAAGATGGCGAAAAGATGCGTTAAGTAACTATTTATTGAAGTCTTTTATAGAAGTTCAAAGAAAAACTTAAATTGCGTTAGTTAAAAAACTGAGCAGATATTTTATGAAAAGACAAGATAAGCCCGCGACTTCGTCCGCGTGGATTAAAATTTTTAAATTCTCGTGGGAACTCATTAATTTTCCGGGATATAGTGAAGGCTATTTGTAGCCTGAGCATGAACTATCTCCATTCCAAATTTCAGCCAAATCGGTACATTCATTATGCCGTGAAGGAGTACAACATCCATCCATCCATCCACCCTGATAAAATTTCGTATTTAAATATAGTATTGCTAGGATTAGTAGGATAGTAGGAATAAAATAATATGAGCCTACCTGAGAGAGTGCAAAATACGCAATTCATTAAATATAGGAATCCGCTAATAGGTATAGAGATCTTTATTAGGAGACAATATTCTACATGTTTGTGTCGATACCTCGTAGGTGTCACCCTTTTGCATTCCGATTACGCGAAACAAGGGCGAGATACCAGGTACAATAAAGGTAGATAGGTATTACAGATACAAATGTCATAGATGATTACAGATTCCTTTATATTATTCAGTACTTTACCTAGTACCACAGAACACATAATAGCTACTACCTATACTAATTCAAAACTCTAAATTATTTATTTAAAGTATACCTTGTGGCTCTTAAGGCAAGTGAGCACTCAACCACCGGTTCGGAAAGCAGATTCTGCTGATAAGAGCCCGCAAGAACTCTGCAGTTCTTCTTTTCAAAACAAAACTGTCACAATTGAAGGTTCCATGCAATGCTTCTAAGCTAGCGTATGTAGGTAAAATAAACGTGACAGGTTATTAAAACCTTGACTAGAATGTCAATGCTATCCATTTCATAATGCTAACTTATGCATTTCATAATGTAACATTTATGTATATGTAGGTATGGTTATTATATTTTGACGTGACAACGTCTTATAAATTGGTTTGCCGGGTGACACTTCAAGAAACTGCGTTACGCTCCGCTCACGTTATGCGCTCACAATGAGAGCGAGTGAGAGGCATGGTTAGCCCGCCTAAGAGCGAGAGAGACAGACATAAAAAGTGAAAGGCACGCGTCCCTTCCACTCGAGCACAGTTAGCCCGCCTAAGAGCGAGAGAGACAGAGCGAGAGAGAGAGAGTGAGAGAGATAGGCATACACACCGGTTCATGTCTTGCGCTTCTATTTCGGTTGTCACGTAAAACTTTCGCCCGTATACCGACTTTACAGGCAACCAATTTTTTATTTATATATAAATTTTTTCACCTAATTTTTATTATTTTCATCATTTATTTCTTTTTAGTATACACCCTCATCCAGTATTTCTTCTATTAGTGTTTCGTCGTTAAGTTGCCTGGAAGAGATCGCTTCTTAGCGATAAGGCCACCTATTGTACAGCTTCTTCCCTTATATGTATGTTTCATGTTCTTTTGTTTTGTATTGATTGGTGTACAATAAAGTGTATTTTCATTTCATTTCATTTCAATGCTCCATGCGGAAAATTTAGCATTGGATTTAGTCTTGTTAATTAAGTTTAGATTAGGTAGAGGTTGTGCACAGCACAACGCATTTGTTAAATTCTTAACAAGAAAAAAAAACCGGCCAAGTGCGAGTCGGACTCGCGCACCGAGGGTTCCGTACTCCAAAAGTAAAAGTAAAACGATAATATTATATTAATTTGCTTATTTATCGTTAACTTTGTTTGTAGAGGTTTATTGTTAATATTTAAAAAAACTATGCTAGTTAAAGCGTTGGTTTTATTTTTCCTGTAAAATATACATAAACCTCTATTGATCATAATTATTTTAGATTTTTCGATTGGTAAACTTCGGAGATAAGGGGGGGGGGGGGGGGCGTATTTTTTTTTCGACATTTTGGTCGATTACTCAAAAACCATTATAAATAGAAATAAATAAAAAAGTGTTTTAGAATGCACAAGTAAAGGCCTTTCATATGATACCCCACTCGATATAGTTATCTTACTTTTAAATTTCAAACCCCCGATTTTCCCCCTTTTTTAATTAAACTAAAATAATTTTCGCGTTGCTTTTATTTTTCCTGTAAAATATACATAAACCTCTATTGACCATAATTATTTCAGATTTTTCGATTGGTAAACTTCGGAGATAAGGGGGGGGGGGGGGGGAGGATATTTTTTTCGACATTTTGGCCGATTACTCAAAAATTATTATATATAGAAATAAATAAAAAACTGTTTTAGAATGCACAAGTAAAGGCCTTTCATATGATACCCCACTCGGTATAGTTATTGTACTTCGAAATTTCAAACCCCCGATTTTCCCCCTTTTTTAATAAAACTAAAAATAATTTTCGATTTTTCTTTATTCCAATGATATTGGGCCACTATTATACACAACTATGCCAAATTTCATGTCGATAGCTTTAATAGTTACTGAAATAATCGACTGTGACAGACGGACGGACGGACGGAGAGTCTCACCATAAGGGTTCCATTTTTACCATTTTGGTACGGAACCCTAAATTAACTAACAAATCCTAGTTGAAATTCGATTCCAAAGGTATAAAAAAAGTTTTGTATTTGAAAAGGATCCTACATACTTATCAGCACTCAGCAGAGGTAGGTACTAGCTAGATATCTCTAAAAACGCAAGCAACAAAGAAAAGCTTATGGTCACTAGCGTAATCGAATGAAAGAGACCACGCAGGCTTAGCTGGAAACGTTGGACGGAGTAGGTGAAAGCTACTTTCACTTTGCTCCTTCTTTCACTAGACTCTCCGATCTACAGTGCTAAGAACTGGCAGAAGTAGGAAGATAGAATAGAATAGAAATGTTTTTTATTCAAATAAACTTTTTTACAAGTGCTTTTGAATCGTCGATGAGTCTACCACTGGTTCGGAATGCCGATAACATCAAGAAACCTGCACCCTCAATAATGAGACAGACCTAAAAAAATTGTTAGATGATAGTTAACTACCTCTACAACACTCCCAACTGTAGGTAGCATGTTTGTCAACATGTATGACCTCGATCAGGATTGTCGATTAGTTCGTAACGTAATTCGGAAATGCTGAATCAAAAGCAGGGGCGGAATGCCAGATCATCACATATCGATAGCGATTAATTTGTTGTTTACATAGATGTTTGAATCTCCAGAGGTTCGGAACCTTGATATCATCACTTAGAAGCCTCAATAGCGCAACGGTGAGGTTGAGGGACTAAAAAACCGAAAGTTTAAAATAGGAAATCACAGTCATATACAGGTTCCCTCTACCAATCTTCAAATCTTGGGTACTTTGCTTTGAATATCGAGAGGCTTAAGTTGTAATTTAGTTTTAATTTTCGTACGAATTTAGGTTTCATTTAGATTGTGCAAAACGCACATAACTTCGTAAAGTTACATAAGTTAGTTAGTTAAGTCTTTACTTGAAAGTGACCAGTTTAAGAAATTAATCAAAATACTGAGTTGGACGTGAGTTACTCACAAATTAGTCAATATTTTGACTAATTTCTTAAACTGAACACTTTCAAGTAAAGATTTTTATATTATAAACCTGTGAAGATGATAATTCCATTGGCGCAATTAAAATGCCATAAGCCTACTTTGTCGTATTAGTTTACAAATTGCGAAAAACCAAATTAAATTTGAATTTCGCGGGCAGACCCGTATAATCCACCTTAATAAGATATTTTTTTCGAAATCTAAATCTCTAAAAATACTAAATCTAAAAATACTTGTCCTGACTGACTAATCTATCAACGCACAGCCTAAACCATCGAAGTTAGAAACTTGAAATTTTGAAAGTAGCTTTCTTTTATGACGTAGGCGAGCACAAAGGATTTTTCAAAATTCCACCCCAAGAGGGTTAAATGGGGGCTTAAAGTTTGTATTAAAGTCCGTCATTTTTAAAGTTCTATCTATGAAACTTTGTATTTGGGCTATCGATTAAAAACAAAGAATTAGTGTTTCACAGTTTTTGATAATTCTACCCCCAAAGGGGTTAAATAGAGGTTGAATGTTTGTATGAAAGTCCTTCATTTTTGAAGTTATTATTCAAGTTAAGTTTACGAAACTTAGTATTTTTGCTTTTAATTAAAAATTAAGAAGTACGTATTTTACATTTTTGAAAATTTCACCCCCAAAGGGGTTAAATGGGGGTCAAAGTTTATATGAAAGTCCGTCATTTTTTCAAGTTATATCCATGAAACTCGGTAATTGGGCTTTAAATTAAAAACAAAGAAGTGTGTGTTTCACAGTTTTTGAAAATTCTACCCCCAAAGGGGTTAAATATGGGTTGAATGTTTGTATAATAGTCCTTCATTTTTGAAGTTATTATTCAAGTTATGTTTATGAAACTTGGTATTATGGCTCTTGTTTAAAAATTAAGACGTAGGTGCGTATTTTACATTTTTTGAAAATTCTACCCCTGAAGGGGTAAATTGGGGGTTGATATTTTGTTTGAAAGTCCGTCAATTTTAAAGTTCTATCTATGAAATTTTTTGTAATTGGGCTATGGATTAAAAACAAAGAAGTACCTATAGTAACAAAGAAGTATCTTTCACAGTTTTTGAAAATTCTACCCCCAAAGGGTTAATAGGGGTTGAATGTTTGTATGGTAGTATTTCATTTTTCAAGTTATCTTTCAAGTTATGTTTGTGAAACTTAGTATTTTGGCTTTTGATTAAGTATTAAGAAGTAAGTATTTCACAGTTTTTGAAAATTGCCCCAAAAGGGTTAAATAGATGGTATAATGTTTGTATGAAAGTCCACAATTTTTCGAGTAGTTAGATCGAGCAACGGATCTACGTGATTCTTTCATGGATATTGGTTATGGTTATAGACCTGCAGTATTACAGGTTACTTTTATTCGGATAAAACCAGGAGTTCCGGGATTTTCAAAGAACCTTATTACACGCGGAGGAAGTCGTGACGGCAACTGCTAGTAATATTCTAAAATATTAGTTTCCGTTTTATCGAAGCCCAAATTATCTTAAAATGTTCTAAAGAGTCATTTTTGAGGAAGCTGGAAGGTATTAACATTCCTTATTATGGGGAGATAGGTAATTAGGATTTACCTACTCTCAACTTAGTTGATTATTTCGAGGAGCTTTGAACTGGCGACCCTTGGTGTGGAATAGACAGGTAACCATTGTGCCACCAGTTATTTTAAGTTTCTCCTAGAATTGTACTCGTTTCTCGACGGTTTCACATCCACAAATCAATATACCTAACAATATATGCAGTTATCCACCATCCGTATTAAACATCCATAAATCAAAATCGCGGAGACTATTCTTCTTTGTCACGGTACATTAAAGACTTGGTCAAAAATTACTAGTGGTTCTCCCCGAACTAAGACCTCGCGGTAACGCGAACGCGTCATATTCATTCAATCGATACACGACGACCAAAATTGACATTATTATTATGCCCGTTTTCACCAACCATACCTAAATCACCCCCTAAGTAGAAGTCTCTTTACGTAGGTAAACCCTAAATACAATCCTAACAACTCAATATCATTTTCACCTTTAGTTGTACCGTAGAGGTTTGTAATAACAAAATTGACAGAAAGCGTCACCTAACTTAATATAGGTGGTCCGTAAAAGTTAGGGAACGGTAGTAAAATCAGGCATTAATAGGTACCTACTTAGGTATAGTTTTTTGGAACATTCAAATTAAATTATTTGTTCACAGCGTCATCTATCGTCACGAGCAGAAAACATGCAACAACCGCGACGTGAAGTTTTATTGATGCTTGATATTTAACTAAATAATAATTCTAATTGAATAAAATGTTATTTTATGTATTAGTTACTTGTCATACAAAATAATAATAGTTTACGTAAAGCTGCTTTTGCAATATGAGATGAGAGCGCCATCTATTGACATCATTGTGAAGTTCTGTTAAAAATACTGAAGCTCATTAAAAATTAAATAATTTAGTTTCCTTATTATATTTATCTAATTTTAGTATTTGTTGTTGAAATACATGATATAACGCAAAAAATTTAAAAGGTTGAAGCTTGGAATTTCAACCGATTATGACTTCTGAGGTCAATTATAATCCCCACTTTAAAAAGCCCCACAATTCGTCAATTTTAGGGAAAAAATTAAAAAAAAAATTTTTTTGTACTCTGTTCCAAATTGTCGGTAAAATGATATACCGCAACCCTATGTAACGCCATAAAAAATATTTTACTTCGCATTCGCTTCTATGAGAGCCCCCTTGAAATAAAGATTTTTATAACTTTTTAAGCCATTTTCGGCCGTAGGCCATCGGTTTACATAATATTATATACACGTGAACATTAAGATATTTTCTATTGTAAAAAAGCACTTTGTAAAGTTTAACTGAATAAAAATTTATTATTATTATTATATTATATCTAAAGTAAGTACGCTCAGTAATTCAGAAGTTATAAGGCTCTGATTTGGAAAATTCTTTTTTCATCATACCTATTCGAAAAACGAATATTGGCTTAAGAGGACAGCGGGAGCAAAATTTCATTTTAACCCCATGGGACTTTTCATTTCTCTCTTCTGATTGGTCCGCGTTATAGTGCTTTAGCATAATAAAGCACTAACGCGGACCAATCAGAAGAGAGAATTCAAAAATGTGTCGAAATTCAAAAATGTTTGAGAAGCTGTTGTCTACGATAAGTCACGTGATCAAATTTGTCGATTAGACATATACGCCCATACTTCCAACATAAATATTATAATGTTTAATTCTTCTTCTTCTTCTTTATCAACCGATAGACGTCCACTGCTGGACAAAGGTCTCTTGCATGGACTTCCACAGGCCTCGGTCTTGCACCGCCTGAATCCAGCGGCTCCCTGCGACTCGTTTGATGTCGTCGGTCCACCTGGTGGGGGGTCTGCCAACACTGCGCTTCCCGGTGCTGGGTTGCCACTCCAGCACCTTGGGACCCCAACGACCATCAGCTCTTCGAACTATGTGCCCCGCCCATTTCCACTTCAGTATCGCGACTCGCTTAGCTATGTCGGTGACTTTGGTTCTCCTACGGATATCCTCATTTCTGATTCGATCCCGCAGGGACACTCCGAGCATAGCTCTCTCCATCGCCCGCTGAGCGGTCCTGAGCCTACTTATGAGGCCCTTAGTTAGCGACCATGTCTCGGATCCGTAAGTCATCACTGGCAACACGCACTGTTCGGAGACTTTAGTCTTCAGGCACTGAGGAATTTTAGACGAGAAGACATCTCGGAGCTTCCCGAACGCTGCCCAGCCGTGTTGGATTCGGCGGAATGTTTAATTATTTCATAAAAATTTATTTGTGTTTTATTTAAACTTTCAATATACGTATTGGTAATGTCTATACTCTATACATAGTAGGTTGATACTCCTAGCTTTTTCTCATAGGTAATGATGAAAAATAGTGTGTCATTCGGGGCCAAATTTTTTTGTTCTCGGGTGGTGTATATTGAATTCCTCGCTACGCTCAGGATTCTACTTTAGAATCCTTCACTTCGCTCTGAATTCAAAATAACGCCCTCGGGGATCAAAAAATTCCTTTGGCCCCATATAACACAAATAACTATTTTTTATTTGAAATAACCTATAATTTCCAGGTCCAGGCCCCATTTAAATTGTATCGAAATCGGTCAAGCCGTTTAAAAAAACGTGATAATTCTTGATCAAGCTCCTAATAATATGTTTGATAGCTCATTCGATTCGGAATGATGTCTAGAAAATGTATCTCGGGGATTTATTAGCACAAAAAAATTGCAATTGTTTTTAACAAAATAAGATGACAAAATAGTTATTTGTGTTATATGGGGCCAAAGGAATTTTTTGTTCCCCGAGGGCGTTATTTTGAATTCAGAGCGAAGTGAAGGATTCTATAGTAGACTCCCGAGCGCAGCGAGGGATTCTAAAGTAGAATCCTGAGCGTAGCGAGGAATTCAATATACGCCGCCCGAGAACAAAAAATTTTGGCCCCGAATGACACACACTATTTTTCATCATTACCTATGAGAAAAAGCTAGGAGTATCAACCTACTATGTATAGAGTATAGACATTACCAATACGTATATTGAAAGTTTAAATAAAAAACAAATAAATTTTTATGAAATAATTAAATATTAATAATTATGTTGGAAGTATGGGCGTATACATCTAATCGACATATTTGATCACGTGACTTATCGAAGACAACCGCTTCTCAAACATTTTTGAATTCTCTCTTCTGAAATGAAAAGTCCCATGGGGTTAAAATTAAATTTTGCTCCCGCTATCTTCTGAAGCCAATATTCGTTTTTCGAATAGGTATGATGAAAAATATATTTAGTTTTTCATTAAAGACTCGAAAACTATTATTATTGAAGTAGGTACTTTTGAAAAAGATTCTTGAAGAGGAGGAAATTTCGAATAAAAAGTCTCAACTCCCAAAATTCTATCTCCATTATTTATAGTTTTTATTTAACACCGATAATTGGGCTCTGCGCGACCATTACGGCATGAGCGCATCGCCGTTGAAGACAGTATAGCTCACGATCAGAGAATGTGTAGATTTATCCTATGAAGTTACACTAGAAAGCTTGAAATAATATATAAAAATTCTTTAAAAAAACCGACTTCAAACGCCACTGAAAAGTATAAAATAATATCAATTTGTACACGTATCTTGAAGTTGGGCGGGCCTCAATAGAACTATAAAACTGCAACGCTAGCCCAAACTTCAACATACATGTACCAAGTACTATTATATTCTGTGCCTGGGCCTACAAACTAAAATTTTGGCTAGCGTGGCACATTCGTTTCATCGTTTCTATTTAGGCCCCCCGACTTCAACATACGTGTACAAACTGAAATTATTTTATACTTTTTGGTGGCATTTGAAGTCATTTTTTTAAAGAATTTTTATATATTATTATATTATATTAGATGTTCTTGAAAGTAAAAAATTTAAAAATAACAAAAAAGAACTTATTCTTCTGTGATAGTATTTAACTTAATTTAATTATTATATAAAACATATACTTAAAAATGACTGCCCTGAAAAGTATGCATTCTCGACTTGTTTACTTATTCACGTCTTGCACAGAAAAATGAAAATGGAAAATGAAATAATATTATTGCTATTTTATATCAGCTTCAACATCATCAGCTGTAATAAATTCACAGATAGCTTTGATCAACTCAACAGACTTGAATTTAGCCCATCCCTCAGTTTTAGTGATCAATTTTGCCTGGTCTTTTATGAATTCAAGAGTAAACTGTTTTAGTATTTTAGCAGAATGCAAGTCAGCCATTTGCAGTGTTTCTATGGCATTTTGGACAGTCAGTCGTTTGAGTAAGGCTTCCTCACACAAGCTTTTCAGTCCTCTCAATTGATAGTAATCTGCAGCAGCCAAAAGCTTTTCAGGAATTTCATCGACTCTTGGAGCTTTGTCGCTATAAATAAATGTTAAAACTTCGATAAGAACTTTCGCTTGGAGAGAAGATTCAACCACATTCGACTGACATTCGATAGTGTTGTGCTCAAAATGAGCTTTTAGAACATCACTACGGCTAGCCAACACAACTTTATGAACCTTATATTCATCCCCTTCCGCAGACTTCATCGTGACATCGGAGAATAAGCCATTACTGAGTAAGTATTCGAAGTCATGGCTGAGCTGGGTATTGGGATCGCTTGAGCTGTCGACTTTTATGTCGTTAAGCACTACGAACTCAAATTTTAGCCGTAAACTTCCGTTTCCGTTTAATGAATTGCTATAATCGTGATAGCATAACCGCGCCAAGTATTGCCATTTGTTACCTTGTACTTTGTGATATTTCTGCTTAGTTATCACAGAACCCTCATCGTAATAACTCACGCCTTTCTTGAGTTTTGATTTTAGGACCACGGGATTTAGGGACAAGTAATATATTTCTGTTAAATAATTGTCTCGGCCCAGGAATATAATTTTCAGCTGAAATCCTGAATCGATCGCCTCCGCCGCAGCATCTTTCAGTATGTCAGTTCGAAACTCCCTCGTAGATTCGTTTTGAATTAGTTTCATGAAATTTGGTATGGTCCATGTTATTGTGTTTATATTCTTGACTTCGGTACCTGAGGTCTCGTATACTATTTCAAACATGATTACTTTCTAGTTATAGTTTAATTAATGAGTAAAATATTAAGTTTATTTTCGGTTTCATTAATATTTTTAGTTTCAGTAAATAAATCAATAGTACTAATAAAAAATTAAAAACATAGACCACGAACACCTAATTAAAAATTATTAGTAAATACAATTTTGAAAAATTTCAAATCTCTGTCTCTTGACAAACGTGACAGTTGACGTCACATTTCACAGGTTCTTCCATGGTAGAGAATAACTACCATGGGTTCTTCTTCTTCTGTTATTGTCTATGGCCTTTTGTACTGCGGTTTATGGCCCGCAGTAATTCCGCATGTATTTGCAATAAAATAGCCACAAATAGCCAGTAAAACGGAATTTACAGAATTTGACTTTGTGTTTTTATCTTTTTGAACTGTCATGTCCCATCAGTAACTAGTACTTAGTCTGTGTCTGTGTGTCCCATTGACGACTTGGAATACTTGGATCATGGATGACCATGGACCTAATAAACAAACAGGACTCGCAGCTGAAAAGCGAGCCGAGCGAGATAGTTAGTACAGAGGCCGGGTGTCCCTTTCTAACAGGGTGACAGTAAGATTTCCGATATGTGAGACAAATTCAATCTTGCAATCTTCCTACTAATTAGTCTATACTAATATTATAAAGAGGAAAGATTTTTTGTTTGTTTGTTTGGTTGTTTGTTTGTTTGTACCGAATAGGCCCTTTAACTACTGGACCGATTTTAACCATTTTTTCACCAATAGAAAGCTAAGTTATCAAGAAGTAACATAGGCTATAATTTATTGTCAAAAAAATTAGAGATCCTTCAGAAAATTGCAATAATGTAACCCAGGGTAGGAAAATTATTTGGCGTGTGCTGAGAAAACTCTATAGTTTTCTCAATTTCAAAATTCAAAATATAATACATAAAAATGATGTGCTATATGACTATAGTAATCATTATTCTCTACAAAAAAGTCCCTGGAGAAATATATCTAACTATCATATTTAAGTCACAAAAGTAACTTTTGTGTTCTAAAATTTAATTAGATCGCCTTTAATTTTTGATATTAATTATTCTTCCTTACTAATACGTCACACTAATACTATAAATGCGAATGTGTGTTTGTTTGTTTGTCCTTCAATCACGCCGCAAAAGAGCTACGGATCGACGTGATTTTTGCATGGGTATAGTTGAGGACCTGGAGAGTGACATAGGCTCCTTTTTATCCCGAAAATCAAAAAGTTCCTGAGGTATTTTAAAAACTACATCCACGCGGACGAAGTCGCGGGCATCAGCTAGTTTATTATAAACACAGTTATTGAAGTTTTTCATTAGCAATCGAAAATTTCTTAGATATTAGGGATGGATTACGAAATAAATAATACAAATAGTACACGGTATTGATTTGTCCAGTCATAGTGAGTACATTGCTAGATATTATAACTAGTCATGTGTGATAAATTAATCACTTTCTCTGGATATTAATCATAATAGCTGGCCAAAGGCACCCAAAGTAATAAGTACAGCTCCACTTCCGCGCCTTATTCCGTTGCCGCATGATCGGTATATTTACCAAAATCTTAGTTTAGGTCAGGGTTGTACAGAAATATTCAGGTGCTCACATGGCAGGGCACGTAGGTTCTATTGGTTTGAAATGAAACATTAAAATAATTAAGATTGTATTATCGACCGAGCGAAGCGAAGGTCTTTGAGTTAACTAGAGCGATTTGCACTTGTCCGTCCGTCCGTCCGTCCGTCTGTCAGAGCCTTATAACTTTTGAATTACTGAACGTAATTACTTCAAATTTAGATATAATATGTAAACCGATGGCCTCCAGCCGAAAATGGCTTAAAAAGTTATAAAAATCTTTATTTCAGGGGGGCTCTCATAGAAGCGAATGCGAAGTAAAAAAAAAATATCGCGTTACATAAAATTGTTACGTATCATTTTAAAGATAATTTTGAACTGAGTACAAAAATATATTTTTTTTTAATTTTTCCCTTAAAATTGACGAAATGGGGGGCTTTCAAAGTGGCGATTTTATACGCTCGCTTGAAGACGCTCTCTAGGAAAATCCGCTATGGATTTTCAAACTGATTTTATGTTTTTAGGTCACTTATATCCTGTACTTGAACAACAAATACTAAAATTATATGAATATTATAAAGAAACGAGATTATTTAATTTTTAATGGGCTTCAGTAATTCATATAGCATCAACATAGCTTCACAATAATGCTAATAGATGGCGCAGTCAGTAACTATTCCCATGGAACTACGAGTTACGACTACGACCTATCCCAAAAACAGTTTTGCGTCGACCATTATTATTTAGTTACTTATTATAATACAATAATTGTATTGTAATTTTTTTTGTACCATATTATTCAATTAAAATTATTTTTTAGTTAAATTTTAGTTAAATATTGTATATTTTCTATTCGAGTCGATAGATGACGATTTGTACAGATGCCCGTAACCCGGTTTCACTCGTTAGTACCTACATAATAATTCAATGTTTTCACTAACGTTCCCTAACCTTTACGGGCTACCTATAAGTTAGGTGATTGATGTTTTCTGTCAACTTATTTATCACGATCCTGTACGGGACACCTAAAAGGATATTGGGACGGATGTTAGGACTTAGGATTGTATTTAGGAGCTACCTACGTTAAGAGACTCCTACTTAGGGGATGATTTAGGTATGTTTGGTGAAAACGGGCATAATAATAATGTCAGTTTTGGTTATCATGTATCGATTGAATGAATAATCATGGGATACCGTTACCGCGAGGTCTCAGTTCGGGGCGAACCACTAGTTAATAATACAAATAATAGTACAAAAGTAAGGAGTAAGGAACCACCGTAATCGGCATCAGCATCGTACGTACTCGACCCATCACACAACACAAGAATTTAAAAATTCATGGTCAACATAGTTGTTAGATTTAACTACAATAATGTATGTAACGATATATTGCAACCACTATGTAAGATTCACTTGAACAATTATAAACGCAACACTTTTTCACCATTTTAGCTGATGGTATTCCTTAAAATTTTTAGATTAAGGAACGTAAACATAATTTAAGATGCAGAATCAAATTTGACTCCATGACATGACGTTTTAACGGGTTGCCGTTCGAAAAAAATAGACTAGATAAAAATTTATATTTTCTTTTTTGTTAAGGAATATATCTATCGAAATTAATGCAATTAAATACGGTGTATTAAAAATGTTAAAATAAAATTATAATATAAGTGTTTTAACTGAGTTTTTTTGAGCCAAAATTTTTGATCAAAAACATTTTTTTAGGCTGGCAAGATGAAAGAACGAGACACACGGCCTCCGTCATAGCCGTCTCTATACTCGGCGTGGCGAACCTTGATCCCTATGACAGTTCGTGTTAGTGATGGGTCGTGTCTTTGGTCGTGTCGATAATTTTTTTTTTTTAGACAAAGGCGTGGCTTGCATTCAGCCACGTTGGTAAACATGTTTTAAAAAATATTATAATGTGCATTTTTAATGTCCATTATGTTGTTGTTGTATTAATTTAAGATTTTTGGCATAGATTAAGTAGGTAAGTAAAACGAAAGTTTCCAACCTTGTTATTTTCTAATAATGTTTAACCCGGTAAACACGTTTTTGCTATATAAGTATATATTTTATCATGAAAATGAATGTTCCCCATTTATTTATTTTGTCTGAAAAAATTTTGTTACAATAGGTTATAATAATACTAGTGGTTCGCCCCGAACTGAGACCTCGCGGTAACGGTATCCCATGATTATTCATTCAATCGATACATGACGACCAAAACTGACATTATTATTATGCCCGTTTTCACCAAACATACCTAAATCATCCCCTATGTAGGAGTCTCTTTACGTAGGTAGCTCCAAAACACAATCCCAATTCCTAACATCCGTCCCAATGTCCTTTTAGGTGTCCCGTACAGGATCGTGATAAAGAAGTTGACATTAATCATCACATAACTTATCATAGGTAGCCCGTAAAGGTAAGGGAACGTTAGTGAAAACATTGAATTATTATGTAGGTACTAACGAGTGAAAGCGGGTTAGGGGCATCTGTACAAATCGTCATCTATCGACGCGAATAGAAAATATACAAAATGTAGCAATTAATAGTTTATTGAAGTTTGATATTTAACTAAAGAATAATTTTAATTGAATAATATGTTATTCTTATTATATTATGTACCTAAATAATAATGAAATGAAATGAAATGAAATGAAACTTTATTTGCTGAATATGAGTACAGTATAGTTAGATGTTATTAACAATGTCATAAAATTTCCTCCATATTCTGCTAAATAGCATGCAAATTTTTAAATTAGGTACTCAACATAATTTTGAAAACTTCGATGAGCTAAATTAATTAAAATAAATCTAAAGTGTCAATAACGTTAGTTTAATGTCAATTAGGTCAGAATATAATGTCAATAATTTTTATTAATTTCAATGTTAATAAGATAGGTATTCTGGTACAGAATAAAAAGATTTGTTACACAGCCAACGAAAGAGATTTTTTTTAAAATGACCTGTAGGTAAATTTTTTAATCTTGCATCAAGTTTGTTATAAATTTTTATGCACATGGCATGCGGAGATTTTGAGGTTTGTCTTAAGTTATATTTTGTGGTACATAATAGATTCCTTTTTCTCGTTTTTCTGTAACATTTATTTACATTTGGAAGATCAGAAATCTTAAAGTAGTCCATGTGTCTGTGTACGAATACCGCCATTTCGTAAATATAGAGACAAGGCAGGGTAAGAAGATTGTGCGCTTTAAATAGTGGCCTACACGAATCAGTAGGGTCCATTAGGAAGATGCTCCTGAGGCATTTTTTCTGTGTCACAAACAATTTGTTTAAGTGAATAGAGTTCCCCCAAATGACAATACCATAACGCATGACAGACATTACATAACCATGATAAGCTGTGAGGGCTGCTTCAAGAGATACTGTACGCCTAAGACGACGTAAAGTGTACACGAATTTATTAATTTTAGCACAAATGTCCTCAATATGGTAAGTCCAATCACAATGTTCGTCAAATTTAACTCCCAAAAATTTTGTATTATGAACGATGTCAATTGATTCATTATTATAATTTATATTTAATGTTTTTATTTGTCCTCTTTTTGTTCTAAATTGTATACACTTCGTTTTAGTAATATTTACGCTTAAGTTATTGTTTTCTAACCAATTAACAGTTTCCTCTAACGATCTGTTAACTTTGGATTCATGTGTGTAAGTGTTGTCACATGGAATGATTACCGTGGTATCGTCCGCAAAGAGTATTGATTGATGTGATATATTGTTGGAAAGGTCATTTATGTATAGTAAAAATAGAAGTGGGCCTAAAATACTGCCCTGGGGCACGCCGAATTTATTATTTTTGTACTCTGATTCAAACACATTCATAGTTTTACCAATTTGTTTCTGGATTATAGTTTTTTGCCTTCTATTGTCTAAGTATGATTTGAGCCATTGGTGTATCTGCCCGCGTATTCCGTAGTGCTCCAACTTGTTTCATAATTTTTCGTGACAAACGAGGTCGAAGGCTTTAGACATGTCGAGAAAAAGAACAGTTACCGGTTTTCCTTTATCTACTGATTCCGAAATTATTTTCACTAACTCGAACATAGCAGTTGTCGTCGATTTATTTTTTCTAAAACCATGCTGTGCGTTATTTAAAATATTAAAACGTTCAGCAAAATTACTTATCCTATTATATATGACCTTTTCAAATATTTTTGATAACACTGGGATTAAGGCAATTGGTCTGTAGTTATTTGCCTCATCTTTCTTTCCTTTTTTGTAAAGAGGCTTTATAACCGATAACTTTAATCTATCCGGAAAAATACCATTTTCAATAGAAAGATTTACAATGTGGGCTATTGGTTTAGATAAATAGACTGATGAGCATTTTAATAAATAGGTATTTAATTCGTCATATCCAGTTGCATTAGTATTTTTTAAATTCATTATGATTTTTTTTATTTCAAAGGGATCAGAGGGACTACAATACATATTATTAGGGTTAGCATTTATATTTTTTAGTTTATTATTATAGTTTTTATGTTGTTTATTGGATGTCGTTATGTAATGTTTATTTAATATGTCACATATTTCAGCGGGATTCGTTATTTTCCTACCATCGTTAGTTAGATATTTAATGTTCTGCTGACAATTACTTTGTCCTACTTTCTTTTTAATAATATTCCAGGTTGCACTGCATACATTTTTTGCTTTATTGATATATTTTTTGTTACAATCCCGTTGTCTGAGATAAATACACTGCCGCAAAATTGCAGAGTATTCCTTGTACTTGAACTTCTTTGATTTATCCCGATTAATGCAAGATTCATAATATAGCAACCGTTTACGTTTTGTACTAATTTTAAGACCTTTAGTTATCCATCTAGCATTATTTGTTTTTTTTCTAATTGATACTTTAATGAGAGGGAAACAAAGTCTGTGGAATAATACTAGTGTATCATGTAGTAGATTAAATGCAATGTTTGTATCTTGTTCTTCTAGTACATCCATAAAAGAAAGATTTTTCATGCAATTTACGAAAATATTAACATTATTTTTAGAGTAGTCTCTTTTGTATGCATAATAAGTTTGTGATCCATTTTTTATTTCATTTTTACAATTAAAGTGCAAGGTTTGTGCGGTGTTGTGATCAGATAGGCATAGGTTGTGTAATAGTCCTGTAGATTTATTAATATTAGTGAGAATATGATCAATGCAAGTTTCGCTCCGTGATGTAGATCTGGTAGGTTTCAGTATTTTATTGACGATATTGTAATTAGATAGTAGATCATTGTAGGATTTTGAAATTGAGTTATTTATTAACGTATTTATGTTCATATCACCACATATTACTAATTTACATTCTTTGAATTTATTTGTTAAGTTTTGTAACATAATGTCTAGATTCTTAAGAAATATTTGTACATTTGAATGTGGAATTCTATACAGACACACTATTATAATATTAAAATCCTTTATAAATATACCACAGCATTCAAAATCTTTCTCCTGTGCGTTTTCATGTAGGCTTTTTATATCTTCAAAATCAATTCCGTGGCGGGCTAGTATGCAAACTCCCCCTCGTTTAGCTTTTTTCCTAGAAAAACTTGATGCTAAATTAAAGTTATCTATGCAAAGATTGGTTTCTTGTCCTGACTGCAGAAAAGTTTCAGACATGCAAATAACATCAATATTAATCGCTTGGTCTTGGAGATCGGAAAGACTAAGATTAATATTGTCCGATTTATTTAGTGCGCCGGCTATGTTTTGGTGAAGGATTCCGAACTGATTTGAAAATTCATTGTGGTTCCGTTTGGGATAGTAGTATGTGGTTCATGTTGAGTAGTCATAGTTTTTTTATAATTAATATGAATTTTCGAAAAGTAATATGGAATTGTGCCCTTGCGCGCGTTTGGGATTGTAGTATTGCTGCAAATTTCTTTGTTTTTGCAGATTTGTTTGAAATAGTAAGGTATTGTCCCTTTTTTTGGCTGTGTAGCAATTTGGCGATCTTTATGGTAGTTTTTCGTCGCTTCGATGATAGACTTTAAATACATTCGTTCATATTCTTTACAACTTATTTCATAATACAAGAATTTACAAAACTGATGACTTGGAATATCTGGATATAGGTTTACGAATTTGACATGTTTAAAGTTATGTACAATGGTTCTTAGGGAGTGATTTAGCTTATTTTCATTTAAGTAGTTATTTTTGAGTACGCTCAATAAAATCACATTTGTGTTATTTAAGGCACGTATCGCAGAGTATACATTGTCGATAAGGATATTGCAATTACTATCATTATATCCAATAATAAAAATAACGTAGTCTTTTGGAGTCATTTTCGATGACAGTGTATCGCAGTTTTCGAGAATGTGTTCTGTAGATGCATGTTGCTTTGTCAAGCAAGTCACATTATAGTTAGTTTTGTTAATAGAACTAAGATAGTCTGTCATTTTTTCTCCCAGACCCACAGTAATTTCACTATCACTTAATATATAAATATTTTGTTTGTTGGTTTGTCTCGGATTTGCTGATTTTGTGCTATTTCTATTTTTGTCATTTTTTGTTTCAGGTATCGGTTGCTGTTTTAATCGATTTTGCTGTAATTTATCAATAGTTTCAGATTTTTTCAATGTAGAAGTGGTTTTCTCTTCAGGGGTTAATCGTATAGACTTTGTAGGTGGGGAGGAATTTCTTTTATCCTTGAAAGATGGAGTGTAGGAAGGTTCTTTATCAGTACTAGGCGACTGTGCTTTTGATTGAGGCGTTTTCGTAGTTGGTGTAAGTATAGTATTCCTTTTCTTCGATCGTATGGGGGTTGAGTTACCAGAATTAAGTCCATCGCTAAGTAGAGTTTTGTAGATTTTTATTTGCTTTTCATTTTCTTCTATTAGTTTTTTTAGGTTTGCGTTCTCCATGTTTAATTTCGCAATCTCCTCGTGAGCACTTTCTAATTGGCAGGACAGTGTCGTGATTTCTTGTTTTAAGTCTGTAACTTGTGAATTTTCGGTGTAAAGATCCGGTAGGCTACAAGTACTGACGTCTTTTAAGGTGGAGTAGTGCAGATCTTCCATCGAACTGCATGTAACATTTTCTAAAGATGCGTTGAGTGAAGCAGGCTTCAATTTACTTGTACCTGTATCTTTTAAGCTGGATGAAGCTTCCTGTGTATCTTTTGTAATTTGGATTTCAGTTTTCCTACAGCTAACGCATTTCCATTTCATTTTATTATTGGTTGACATGGCATTGAATCTTCTTAATGTAATACTAGCGCATTTTAAATCGAGTAAGTTATCGCAGCCAGTGCACTGTATGTATTCGGAAGTTTTTAATTTGCCGGTGCATTTAGAGCATGTAGGAATTCGTTTTATTTTGGCTGACATTTTAAATTCTAACCTTCTCAACCAAGTTCTCAATTATAAAAACCGAAAAAATGCAGATTGCGAAAGTGAGGCTCGATCTCGGTGTACCCCGGGTTATTCTATGTTCATTACCGCTAGACCAGCGTGACTTATTGTTGGGTGGCGAAAATTTTGTAGGTGTTCTTGTTAATTAATTTAGTTCAATCTCAAAAGTTGATAATTTTATGTCAGCCTTTATAAATAATATATAATATATTATAATTGATGTACTTTTGTTCAATTCTGGATGGCTTTGCTTATTTTATTAGTCATACCTGATAATGTTTTCAGGACGTGTAGTTCCATCCATCGGTATATTGTGAAAGTATTTGACAAGTTGACAGATTTGAAGATCTTGTCTGCCGTGTTGACCCTCGCTCAGTAAATGGTGCCTCTGATGATTGTCAAAGTTTTAAATAGCAAAGTTCACTTCGAAAAACATTTTACTTGTTTGCATGTATTTTGATGTATTTCTGTAGAAAATCACTACTCAAATGCACTTCTGTACGATGGATTATAGGTGGAACAGGCTTTTTTCAGTTTTGTTTTGTGATTTTGATTTTAAAGCACAGTAGACAGTCACTACTTTCAAATACAGTTTATAACTTTTTCTGGATTGTTTTTCATGGGATCTGAACTTCACTTCACAGATTTTAATGTAATCCACTAATTTCAAACAGATTTAATAATATTTATCCACTATTACTATTTTTATTATTTTAAACAACACAGACCTCTTGATTTTAATGTTTACCGGGCTACGGTGGCGCCCTAATGGTCGACGCAAAACTGTTTTTGAGATAGATCGTAGTCGTAACTCCTAGTTCCATGGAATAGTTAATGACTGCGCCATCTATTAGCATTATTGTGAAACTATGTGAAAATTACTGATGCTCATTAAAAATTAAATAATCTCGTTTCTTTATAATATTCATATAATTTTAGTATTTGTTGTTCAAGTACAGGATACAAGTGAAATAAAAAAATAAGTACAGCTTGAAAATATATAGCCGATTTTCCAGAGAGCGTCTTCAAGCGAGCGTATTAAATCGCCACTTTGAAAGCCCCCCATTTCGTCAATTTTAGGAAAAAAATAAAAAAAAAATACGTTTGTACTCTGTTCCAAATTGTCTTTAAAATGATACACAGAAACCTTATGAATCGCAAAAAAAAAATATTTTACTTCGCATTCGCTTCTATGAGAGCCCCCCTGAAATAAAGATTTTTATAACTTTTTAAGCCATTTTCGGCTCGAGGCCATCGGTTTACATACTATATCTAAATATGAAGCAATTATGTTCAGTAATTCAAAAGTTATAAGGCTCTGACAGACGGACGGACGGACAGACGGACGGACGGACAGACGGACGGACGGACAGACGGACGGACGGACAGACGGACGGACGGACAAGTGCAAATCGCTCTGGTAGACTCAGAGAGACTATACTGTCCATCAGCGTCAGCAGTGCTAGCTTGATTATGAGGCGTGGTTGACTTTAAGTTGTCATTAGATGTAGGCTTAGTTGGCGCAGACATCTGAGCTAGTGCAAGCATTTCGGATGCTGAGTGTGAGAGTTGAAACTTATTAACACTATTAGAATGTAGTGCGTTAGGGGTTTTAGAGCTATTTATGTGGACCGTCGTGTGGTGGCGACCTCTACAGGTAAAACACTTATGCTTGGAGCACTGGTGATTAGACTTAAAAGGTTTAAGGCAATTCCGGCAAAGTGAATTATTTTTTACAAACTCAAGCCGCTGTTGAGGAACATTTTTAAATATTCAGGGCACTTATAAAGAACACAATGTTGAGCCTTACATAATATACAAATATCATTAACATGCTCAACTGTAGCACCATGAGTTACCTTGGTCTTAGCAGGGACCGTCGACTTACTGTCAGCGCCTTTGTCATTGATCAACTCAAAGGCTGTCCTACGTAAGCTGAGAAAGTCAAGAAGTTTTTTTTTTATTAATATTATAATTATTTTAATTATAATGTGCTGCATTCCTCCAACTTGATTGGAGACTTTGTTAGTACTTGGTTTATAAGATTCTATTTAATTATTTTTATTTCTATTATGGGTTTATCTATGTTTTATAATATTGTACTACTAGCAATTTCTATCCATGTAGCTTTACATATTCTCATAATATGTATACACATTAGATCTTTATTACAGTTGTGCAATATTATGTTAACTTTTCTGTCCTATCTTTTATTTATCCTTGTTTTTCTGTACAGTTCGTTTTACTATTTTCTCACCGAATTCTATAAATTTATTTCTTGTATTTTTGTTATCTATTATTATTGGAAACTTTGATTTTTCTATTTCAATGTCTAAATATTGTTCTGTGTCGAATCTTTCCCTGCTGAATATTGGGCAGCTTTCTATTAGATGCTCGACCGATTCTTCTTCGTCAGGGTCACATTCACAGGCCGGGCTTTCCCTTAATTTAAATCTGTGAAGGTACTGATTGAAGCCTCCATGACCTGTGAGCAGTTGGACTATATTTGGCGTTAGTTTAATTTTTCGCAGTACGACATTCGCCCTCTCAACGCTCGGGAAAAAGAGCTTTGTGACTTTTGCGTTTTCGGACTTTTTGTATCTTCCCTCCCAGATTTTTATCGAGTCATTCCTTATATTACGTTTTATGTATGATATAGGACACGCGTCGTAGTCAGGGGCCGTCTTTTTTGTCAAGGCAGCTTCTTTAGCCAATTCGTCAGCTCTTTCGTTCCCCCTGACCCCGACGTGTGCCCTTATCCAGAAAAGTTTTACTATTTTACTATCTTTTTTCAGTTTTATCAAGTTTTTCCTGATTTCAAAAGCCAAGGGATGGAATGACGTAGTATTTGTAATGGTATCTAGGGAAGATCTTGAATCACTATAGATTTTTATTGAAGTATCCTTTCGTTTGATAGCAAGATCGGTGGCTCTGTACAGCGCATACAATTCGGCCTGATATACTGAGCAGTACGACTCTAGGAGAAATTTTTTGTTTCCGATTTCACTCCCGTTCTTCCAGTATGTCAGAGCTGCGCCTACTTTGCCTCCTATCTTGCTACCATCCGTATATATTTGAAGCCCGGTTCCGCATTTGTCTTCTGTTGTGAGGTCGCTCCTATCACTTAGTTTTTCAAAACTGATGCCTATCTCCTCGGTTGGATGAGGTGCGTCCAGAAAGCGCTTTTTGGTCTCCACTTTTCGGTCGCCTAGAATGGTTTGAGGCTGTCCGCGTTTTGCGGTGAAGAGTCTTGCCGATTCCTGAACCCTCAAATCCAGCGGGATAAGTCTAGCTAAAGCTAGGGCCGCGGTAAGTGACACCGTTCGGTAGGCTTTTAATATTTTTTGCGCAAAACCTCTTTGTATTGTGTTTAATTGTTTTTGCACGCACAATTTCTGCGCCGCTGGAGCCCAAATGCTCGCAGCATAAAGAACAATCGGCTCGATCACCGATACGTAAATCGTCCTGACGATCTCCGGACCCAGCCCCCATGTTATCTTGGCTGATCTTGCCAGTGGCTTATAGATATTTAAGACCTTCTTGCAAATATACTTAACATGACTATTAAATGTCAACTTATTATCCAAGATCAGACCTAATATTTTAATTTCTTCTACTAGGCCGATCCTAGCATCGGCCATGTGTATACACGGGTTGTCGTATTTCAGTTTATTCGTGACAATCATTGCGTTGGTCTTATGTGGAGCAAATCTCAGTTTGTTCTCCACTCCCCATGCATACACATAGCCGAGTACTTGATTGGCCTGCTCCTCTATTTTTGTAGCTGAGTGTCCGGAGAACACCAGGACGACGTCATCGGCGAACGCTTGACAATATGTTCGTCTTTTCCCTATCCCATCCAGCAGGGGATCCAAGAGCACATTCCAGAATGTAGGTCCCGCTATGGAGCCCTGCACACATCCTTTGGTCGTGTTGGTAGTATATTCCCGGTCAGCATATCGAACGCGCACCTGTCTATTCTCAAAATAGCTTGTGACAAGCTGACGGATATTTTTTGGACAACCTTTTTCAGCGAGTCGGCATTTAATCGCGGGCCACCACGCGTTGTCAAAGGCCCCCTCTATGTCCAGTGAAACAACAGCACTGATCAATTTGTTTAACAAATTCCCACGGATGTGTTGCACCAGATCATAGAGGGAGTCCTCGGTACTGCGCTGCGGCACAAAGCCAATATGGCTTTGTGCCGCAAAATTGTCTGGGGTTTGCTTTTTGGAGTATATGCCACCGAATCCGTTTCACCATCATCTTCTCGAGAATCTTGCCAAATATTGGTAGCAGACCTATGTCAGTCAAGAAGTTCAGTTAAGGTAGGTAAAGTGGTTTCCTTTCTATTAATTTCCCAAGCAGCTCTAAGTGAGTTATCCAATTTTTGAGTTATGAGAAAAACTAATAAAACATTCCAACCTTGAGTTTCAACTTTGAGTGCATTTAATGAGTCTAAACTTTGTTGCAGTATTACTAAAAAGTCCTTAAGGTTAACTTTTGTAATCTGTGGATGATTGACTATTGCTTTAATATGGTGATTCACAAGGATAACCTTATTGTCGTACCTGCTTTGAAGAATGTCCATAGCCTTGTTGTAGTTTTCGTTGGTGATAAGAAGCGATCCAACGAGTCCCGCAGCCTCTCCTCGCAAGGCTGACTTTAGATACTGAAGCTTTTGAACGGGTGGTAGGTTGCTGTCCCCGATGGCAGATTGAAATATATTCTTGAAACTGTGCCAATCCTTTAGTGTCCCGTCGAATGTCGGTAATTCCAATTTAGGCAGCTTGATGTTGAAGGCATCAGAGTTGCACGTGTTGTACTGCATGGGTGCCGGCGTGGCACGCGCATCGATCACCTTTTGTAGGTGCGCCTTTGTGGTATAGTACTTTTCTTCCACTGCGTTGCGATCTTGGTCGTTTTTGTCGTCGTCGTCATCCTCCATTTCAATGTACATCTGTATATTCTCGTACCTTTCGAGTAACTTTTGAAGGTCTGCAAGTCGCACCTTTAGTTCCGTAGTTTCCACCTCGGACAGATCGGATTGCGAAAAATGTTAGATTCGCGTGATCCTACCTTTCACATTATTTCTTTGTGCGAGTAACCTTTCAACATCTCGTGGCGAAGACATGGCGGCGATGACGCAGAATACGTACGATGTTGACTGATGGCGATTTTGAATTCGGCGCTGTGTTCATGCATCCGGCTCGAAGGACCATAAAATGTTCGAGGCGGCCAAGAAAAGTCGATGAATTTAACAACGCAGTTTATTTTACTTATGATTGCACTTTTACAAATTATTTTAGTTACAAAATTATGCTAGCACGTAGTAGACACGTATTATGCGAGCAGAGGTTGCTGTCAGAGAGAGTATAGACTAGAGCATAAATTAAAGAGTTGTAACAGACAGTATTGCCATATTAAACCTACAAAATACAGATAATATGAGACGCGACGCGTGCGATCGCTCGGCGGCCGGCGCCCGGCGCTCGCTTCTTCAGTACGAGTGCTAACGCCTTGTATGCGCCACGTGTTTTTTGTTTTCGGAGTGTTACTTGTTATTACTGTTTTCTTGTTATTACTGTTTTTTGTTTTTGTTGCTGTTTTGTTATTGCTGGTATTGAAAAATGCCGAAAAGACTACGAAAAACTGTACTCAACAGTGAAACGCGGGAGTTTGTTGTGCGTTTGCGAGATTACTTTGCTCGTGAACAACAAAATGGCGGCCCTTTGTTGCCACTTGACAACGTACGCGACCGTGTTGCTGATGCTCTAAGGATTGGCAAGGCTACCGTTTCCCGAATCACAAAGGAAAAGTTCGGCGAATCATCGATGGAGGAGAACAAACTCTCAACTCCAAAGAAGAAAAAATGTAATAGGGTACATCCCGTCACCAGTCCAGATGACTTCGACATGGCTGCGATACGTAACCATATTTACGGCTACTACTTCCGAGGTGAACTGCCGACTTGTAAAAAGTTATTGACGTCGCTGAAATCAGCCAGTTTATTTAATGGCAGTATGACTTCGCTCAGAGTAGTCATAAAAAAATGCGGATTTCGGTATGGGAAGTGTGACAAAAGAAGTCAATGGAGCGTAAGGATATAGCATTGATGAGGTGTGATTTTCTATGAAAAATAAAGAAAATATAGAATTGGGACAATGTGGTCTATCTGGACGAAACGTGGCTTAACGCCAATCACACAGTCTCCAAAACATGGACAGATGATACAGCGAAATCCTGTATCAAAGCTCCTGAAGGCAAGGGCCAGCGTTTGATTATCTGCCACGCTGGTACAGCCAAAGGTTTTGTGCCTAATTGCTTGTGGGCCTTCAAATCAGTTAAAACTACAGATTATCACGAAGAGATGAATTTTGTCAATTTTAAGCAATGGTTCATAAAACTTTTGGATAATCTGCATGAGCCCCACCATATTTTGATGGACAACGCCCCATACCATTCCGTACAAGTAAACAAACCACCCACCAGCAACAGTAATAAAGGTGAAATACTAGAGTGGCTGCAACGCAATTTTATTTTTAGATTATTAAACTTACAAAAACTCCAAACAAAGCGGACATATTTTTTGGATGACATGGCAAAATCTAAAGGTCACACAGTGATTCGGTTACCGCCATACCACTGCCAATATAATGCCATTGAGATGATATGGGCGCAAATCAAAGGTGGGTAATTTGTATTTATTTTAACTTTTATGTACAAATTACATAATATGTACTTTTACTTCAATCTCACTCTTTTACTTTGCATCATACTCAAAATAAATATTGTTTCAGGTTGTGCAGCCAGGCTAAACACCACTCCGCCATTTACAGCCAATAAAATGCTGACATTATTAGAAAAAGCTTGTAGTGGAGTGACTCCGGATAATTGGAGGAAAGTCGTAGAAAAGACCAAAAAACTTTGCTACGATGATTGGGATCGAGATGTGCGATACGACACTCTTGAAGATCAACCATTATTGATAAATGTAGGTGACAGCAGTTGCAGTTCAGATTCCGAGTCTGAGACGCAAACACTCATGTCATTATAAGATTCAGAATAAAATACAGAGTGTAAAAAAAGTAAGTGATAATACTTTAGGGTGTGTAGTGTCCCTTATATAGAGTTCACTGGCAAAGTAGCAGCGCTAAAAGCAAAAATTTTTTTTTTGTGATTTGCATGGGGAAGCTCATGTGGCGCTTGCCCATACAAATCACAAAATAAAATTTTTCGCTTTCAGCGCTGAGTACTTTCACTGTAAACTATATAAGGAACACATGCAAACCCTAAAGTATTATGACTTACTTTTGTTACACCCTTGACCCTGTGTATGTAAATAAATAATTGTTAAACAGATTTTGTTTCATTTCATTTTGTCCTATAGCTGTTATTTTTTAATTTTCTTGGGTATAATATAATCATGTGTGTATGTATGAATGGTATGATCGTAATATTCTGTTCCATTCCATAATATATGAACTAAAATGTGAGTATGAAAAAAAATTGTGCACTCGTTTCCATTACCGACATTTTTACTTGCCGCCCTAGTCGATAAACGTCACACGACGTAAGTTTTGCAGGACGTAAACATAAATTCAGATTGAGATAACTTCTTGTAAATGTTAAGAATTGTTAAAAATATCATCGGAATATCATTACTAATGGTATAAAGCTACGTAAAATTTATAAATGGCATTTTTAGACGCCCCCAATATGATCCCAATTTAATGGTGACGCCACTACAATGTTATATGGTGACATTAGCTGTCAGTGTCATAGGGATCAAGTTTCGCCGCGCCGATTATATGTCCTAAAGGAGATAGAGACGGCTATGCCTCCGTTGTTACTATCCCTCTCGGCTCGGATTAGCCTCTGTGTAAGGCGCAACAGGAAATATACTTTATCTTCTTGTTATAGGGTTCATTTTCGTAAATACAATTTTTCAGAGTTATCAGTCCTGTTTGGATAATAGGTCCATGTGGATGACATACTGTCACAAGTTAAAGTTGTACGATTTTTACATACTTGTCAATCACGGACGCAATTATCAACTTCAACAAAATATTAAAATATTATTTAATATTTTTTTGAAGTTGATAATCAATTGCGTCCGTGATTGACAAGTAGGTACCTATGTAAAAATAGCTGTTTTTCGACAGTGAAGAACATGCTAGATTGAGTTGGGCATTTCAGGCATACAGTGTTTACTTTTTTGTTCGATCCCTGGCTTGTTTTAGCTGACAGTCCACCATTTTTATTATTTTCGTAACAATGTATACATTTTTGGCTAAGAAGTCTTAATCTATTATCAAACTGTGATGATTTTTTGAAAAATTTATAAAAAAATTCTTTCCCGGCAGGCCACGTAGGCGGCGCGCGGCCAACTGACCTAATTATACATACCTACTGATGGCGTGCCCTTAAAATTTTTGACAAGCAACGATAAGAAAAATTACTTACAGAAAATTTGGCGCGATAGTTGTGGTATGCCAGCCGCCCACATGGCCTGCTATCCCACCATATCACCACCATTATTTGTTTTGTTATATCTCAAAGGAATTAGGCAGCGTTTTCGATGAAAGCTCCTAAGCGGCTTGAATTTTTCCGACATTGTCAACAATTATCGTCATATTTCAACTAATTTAGGTACACGAAACCTTAACAAATTACACACTAAAACCTTCCTCATGAATCAACCTAAGTATTGGTGAAAATCGCATGAAAATCCGTTCGGTAGTTTTTGAGTTTATCACGGATAGACAGACAGACAGACGCGGCGGGGGACTTTGTTTTATAATATTATGTAGTGATATCAAAATTATTAAATTATTTTACTTTTTCATTCCGTTGATCATTTTACAAGTTACCTTTGAATATATCTAATTATATCTAGGTAGGAAACGCTGGTAATGTCGTCAGTGTCCCGATACCCGTCAGATTTAAAAAAATGGACAATTACTTATTTCTATCAAAAACTAAATAAAAACTTTTTAAGGCAACATATTATTTGTGATAATATTTCCCATGATTGGTATGCAAATATTTAGTCAAAACTTTAAAGGCGTCGGAGAAAAAAGCAATGAAAGTTTGCGTTTTCGAATATTGGTGTTTTTGTTATGGTTTAGCCACTGATTTGCAGTCCTGCATGCCAATACTCGGGATGAGATTTGCAAAAACTGTTGGTGACTTTGATAATTCTGATTATTTTATAAAACACATAAGTAAATTTTCTAACGAAATAATGTAAAAAACTGTGCTTGTTTTATTATTATAATGATTTAATCCAAGTGACATCTATTGGTACTTCGAAATCCCTATGGTCCAAGATCCCAGTGCCGCCAGACCTAAGTTATTTTCTCAGCAATTATTTGTGTACGATAGAGTACTGTTCGAATGTCCTTTCAGTATATGCGTACTAGCTAGATTGTGCCGACGGCCAATTTCCAGATACCAGGTGCTAAAGGTAGGTAAAAACTAGAATAACTTATCTTAAATTCTCAGGGCTGATTTTCATATATGTTTTAAAGAATATTGTAAAAATTAATAAATTAATACTGCCAGACGCTTACCGCCGGCGGTTACTTTAGCCAGACGCTTTGAAGCTCCCAAAAATATATATAATTTAAGTTAACTTATATTCTCAGTTCTGATTTTTATACATGATACTCAGGGAACTATTGCGATATTATCTGTAAGCTGCCAGACCTATTGGAAGGGTCAAACATCCCCCAGACACACATTATGCGTCCCCATATGTATGAGCGCTAGAACATGATTCACTTGTTTAAGTGTGTGAGAGATAATATCATCATACTATAATATTATAAATGCGAAAGTGTGTTTGTTGGTTTGTCCTTCAATCACTCTGCAACAGAGCTATGGATCGACGTGATTTTTTGCCTGGGTATAGCTTAGGATCTAGAGAGAGAGAACTATTGCAATATCTTCTGCAAGCTATACCCAGGCAAAAAATCACGTCGATCCATAGCTCTGTTGCAGAGTGATTGAAGGACAAACCAACAAACACACTTTCGCATTTATAATATTATAGTATGATGATATTATCTCTCACACACTTAAACAAGTGAATCATGTTCTAGCGCTCTTACATATGGGGACGCATAATGTGTGTCTGGGGGGATGTTTGACCCTTCCAATAGGTCTGGCAGCTTACAGATAATATCGCAATAGTTCCCTGAGTATCATGTATAAAAATCAGAACTGAGAATATAAGTTAACTTAAATTAATTTATATAATTATATATATTTTTGGGAGCTTCAAAGCGTCTGGCTAAAGTAACCGCCGGCGGTAAGCGTCTGGCAGTATTAATTTATTAATTTTTACAATATTCTTTAAAACATATATGAAAATCAGCCCTGAGAATTTAAGATAAGTTATTCTAGTTTTTACCTACCTTTAGCACCTGGTATCTGGAAATTGGCCGTCGGCACAATCTAGCTAGTACGCATATACTGAAAGGACATTCGAACAGTACTCTATCGTACACAAATAATTGCTGAGAAAATAACTTAGGTCTGGCGGCACTGGGATCTTGCTCTACTACCTGACCCAGAACTCGTCAAAATTAATAGGTATTTTGACGGTTACTGGGGCATACTCGAAAAATGAACGTAAATCCGACACTGTTTATATTTTAAACCTTATTACACCGTAATAAGGGTTGTTAATCTTTACTTGAATTATTGAGCTCTAAGTTGACTATGCTCGCTTGCTAGGTGCAATGCTTTTATCATTTACCCGTCTACGGCAAAGTCAAAGTTTAAAGTTTCTAGCATGCTGTGTATGTTTGTTCGTCTGTTCTCGGCAGGTATATCTTTTTTATATTAAGTACCTATCATAAACCTACCTAACGATAAATATTAGCTACAAGTGGTGTATGTATCGTTATAAGCGTTTCAATTATTGTTCGCTAGCTATATAGAGGTTATGTGAGGTCACACTTCGTATACCTAACATGGCGATCTGTAGAGTGATGTATAACAAAAATGAAATATGCCGTGTTGTGCATCAGATCATCATCATCTCAACCTGCGGACGTCCACTGCTGAACATAGGCCTTTCCCAAAGAACGCCACCACACCCGGTCCTCAGCCTTCCTCATCCAGCCACTTCTCGCCACCCGCTTTATATCGTCGGTCCAACGTGCTGGAGGACTACGCTTACTTTTTCGCGGTCTCCACTCTAAAACTTTTCAGCCGCAACGGCCATCACTCCTGCGACAAGCATGGCCTGCCCACTGCCACTTCAGCTTGCTAATGGTATGGGCTATGTCGGCGACCTTGGTTCTCTTACGGATCTCTTCATTCCGAATCCTGTCCTTAAGAGAAACTCCTAATATAGCCCTCTCCATAGCTCTCTGAGTGACTTTAAATTTGTGGATAGTGATAGTTACCTTTTGTTAGTGTCCACGTTTCAGCGCCATAAGTGAGGACAGGAAGGACATATTGATTGGAGACTTTCGTCTTCAGGCATTGAGGTATTGACGATGAGAAGACCTCACTTAATTTTCCAAATGCCGCTTCTTTTCGAAATTCTTCTGTTGGCTTCTTCGTCGAAATTGTTTCTACCCAGTTGTATGTTCTGGCCAAGGTAAGTGTACTCTGAAACAATTTCGATTCCAACATTTTCGACGTTCACGGGCATCAGATTTAATTAGCAGGTTACGCAGGTATTTCGGGTTTAATTAGCAGATTACCAGCTGTTGCTCGCTGCTTTATTAAGAACAGTAGTGGGTTCTAAGTTCAAACCAAGCGCTTATTCTTTTTTTTTGCTATTTTTCACACATCTACAATCAGTCAGTTTGTAACTAGATTCGATGCTTCGTGGTTGGGAGAAGATTACTCCAAGAGACTTTTCCCATTATGCAACTGCTGACTCTTACAGTGACGTGGTGACAGTTTTTCCCACTGTGGTTCATTTTAACCAATTTATTCTGCTAGATGTGGTCAGTGAGACTGCCAGACTTTTCACGTGTCCTTATAGTCTGGTTTTATGTTTTTGGCATTCTGTTTTATTTCCTCTTTTAATGTAGGCATTGTTAAGTACCTACTCATGCATTTCTGTTGTTATGGTGAACCATGAGGCATTAATTTTATTATGCGAAACACTAAATTTTAATATCTCTGCAGTATTTCAATATTGGAATTGCTGTCTGTGCGGTGTGCCCCACAGCTCCAGGCCATACGTCCAGACAGGTTTCAGAATGCACTTGTATATGAGTATTTTATTGTTAAGTGATAGTCTGGAGTGTCTACCAAGTAACCACATCACCGATCTAGTACGAAATCGCAGCTCTTCCCTTTTTTTATATATGATGTACTTGCCTGGCTATCATCTAGAACCACACTACTTGTCAAGACGAATCAAATGAGCCCAAACTCGATGGAGTTACGTCGTTTTCTTACAGAGTTACCAAAACCACCTTCTGGTTTCATCTCAGACCCAGATCAGATCAGAACCTGGTAACCATCTAAAAACAAAGTACTCTTCAAGAATCAAACGAAGCGAAACTCGATGGGGTTGCGTCGTTTCATTACAGAGTTCCTATGACCACCTTCCAGCTCCATCATCAGACCCTGGTTACCATTGAAAGACAAACTACTCGTCAAGACGATTCAAACAAGCCTAAACTCGATGAGGTTGTGTCGATTTATTGCGAAGTTCCTATAGCCACCTTCGAGCTCCATCATCAGATCAACACCATATCATCATAGTATTGCATTGTCACATGTATGCAAAATTTCAACTCAATCGGTAACCGGGAAAATTTCCATATTTTTGGGAAATACGAGTATGATGTTCTGACTATACCATAGAGAAAAGGTAAGTTGTAAGGTAGACAATAGAAAGACTCTTAATTACTAGTGGTTCGCCCCGAACTGAGACCTCGTGGTAACGGTATCCCATGATTATTCATTCAATCGATACATGACGACCAAAACTGACATTATTATTATGCCCGTTTTCACCAAACATACCTAAATCATCCCCTAAGTAGGAGTATCTTTACGTAGGTAGCTCTTAAATACAATTCTAAGTCTTCCCAATGTCCTTTTAGGTGTTCCGTACAGGATCGTGATAATGATGTTGACAGAAATCATCACCTAACTTATCATAGGTAGCCCGTACAGGTTAGGGAACGTTAGTGAAAACATTGAATTATTATGTACTAACGAGGGATATACATCGATAGTGAAAACGGGTTACGGGCATCATACAAATCGTCATCTATCGACACGTATAGAAAGTATACAAAACATATATAGTAATTAATAGTTTATTGAAGTTTAATATTCAACTAAAGAATAATTTTAGTTGAATAATATTTTATGTACCTACCTAAATAATAATGGTCGACGCAAAACTGTTTTTGGGATACATCGTAGTCGTAACTCCTATCCTAGTTCCATGGAATATATAATGACTGCGCCATCTATTAGCATCATTGTGAAGCTATGTTGAAAATTACTGATGCCCAATAAAAATTAAATAATCTCGTTTCTTTATAATATTCATATAATTTTAGTATTTGTTGTTCAAGTACAGGATATAAGTGAAATAAAAAAATAAGTTCAGCTTGAAAATACATAGCGGATTTTGCTAGAGAGCGTCTTCAAGCGAGCGTATTAAATCTCCACTTTGAAAGCCCCCCATTTCGTCAATTTTAAGGCAAAAATTAAAAAAATATATATTTTTGTACTCTGTTCAAAATTGTCTTTAAAAAGATATATTGCAATCCTATGAAAGGCAACAAAAAATATTTTCCTTCGCATTCACTTCTATGAGAGCCCCCCTAAAAAAAAGATTTTTATAATTTTTAATGCAATATTCGGCTGAAGGCCATTAATTTACATATTATATCTAAATTTGAAGTAATTACGTTCAGTAATTCAAAATTTATAAGGCTCTGACAGACGGACGGACGGACGGACAAGTGCAAATTCACTCAAGTAGACTCAGAGACCTCGCTTCGCTCGGTCAATAATATGGAAATGACGTTAAATTGTGCAAAAAAAATTATAATTTCATTTGTTGTATTATTGACACTATTATTAGACTCGTTTAATTTATATTTCAGATTTTCTCAGCTTAAGTGGCTATAAAAAAATACCACAACTCAAAAATTAAATTAAAATAGACTTTATGTGCAAGTCAACAGAGTTTATATTGTTAAAAATTGACGAGTTCTGGGACATATTGACGGTAATTAGGACAAATCTGACGGATACTGGTACAAATCGCTTATTTTTGTATTTTTTAAATATTTAATAACATTATCTTGACTTTATAATTAAAAAATTATATTTAAAAAATATATGATTAAATCAGCATTCTTGTCATGTAATTTGTTTTGCTCTAAATTCATTCACTGTAATCTGAGAATGCTGCAAAGATAGCAAAGTTCAGAAACTGACGATTATTGGGACATTTCCCCTATCTACACTTAATAATCCATTTATCTATAGGTATACTCATTATATAAAAATCTCGTGTAACAATGTATGTTCGGGATGAACTCGATAGCTACTGAACCGATTTTGATCAAACTTCGTAACTATCTGTGATTTGGTCCAACTTAAAAGATAGGATAGTATTTATCTTAATTATTGACATCAATATTTTTATTGCAAACTAGCTGTTGCCCTCGCGACTTCGTCCGCGTGGAATTAGGTTCTTTGAAAATCCCGTGGGAAGTACTGGCTCTATCGGTATAAAAGTAACCAGTCGCACTGCAGCTCTACAACCATACCCATGAAAGAATCACGTAGATCCGTTACTCGATGTAACTAACTCGAAAAATTATGGACTTTCATATAAACATTCAACCGCCTATTTAACCCCTTTGGGGGTAGAATTTTCAAAAACTGTGAAAGACGTCGTTCTTTGTTTTTTATCGAAAGCCCAAATAGAAAGTTTCATCGAAAGAACTTAAAAAATGACGGACTCTCATACAAATCAACAACCCCTATTTTACCCCTTCAGGGGTAGAATTTTCAAAAAATGAAAAATACGTACTTCTTTATTTTTAATCAAGAGCCAAAATACCAAGTTTCGTGGATATAACTTGAAAAATTAAAAACTATCACACAAATTTTCAACCCCTATTTAACCCCTTTGGGGGTAGAATTTTCAAAAACTGTGAAACACGTAAGTCTTTATTTTTAATGTAAAGCCTAAATACCGAGTTTCATGGGTATAACTTGAAAAATGACGGACTTTCATACAAACTTTAACCCCCCCATTTAACCCCCTTGGGGGTGGAATTTCAAAAAATCCTTTCTTAGTACTCGCCTACATCATAAAAGAAACCTACTGTCAAAATTTCAAGTTTCTAGCTTCAGTGGTTTAGGCTGTGCGTTGATAGATCAGTTAGTCAGTCATTCAGTCAGTCAGTCAGTCAGGACAAGTCTTTTTATAAGTATAGATAGATAATCTGAATCTCGGAAACGACTCCAATGATTTTCATGTAATTTGGTATGCAGGGGGTTTCGGGGGCGATAAATCGATCTAGCTAGGTTTTATTTTTAGAAAAGGTCGTTTTATCCATGTTTTCAGGCAATGAAAAACCCCTTACAATATCATTAGAATACGAAGGTAAATTTCGCCATCATTTGTAAATTTCCGATAGCTCGACGGTAAGTCGGGCGGTCCCGAAACCAGAAGACCCCGGTTCGAGTCCAAGACGCATTATATTTTCCCCTATGAATTTTAAATTTTTTTTTTTTTTTTAATAATATATTATAATTTCCAAAAAACACGATTCACCAAAAAAAATATAACCGATCAAAGCTCGGTCGTCCAGATATTAATATTAATAGAGATTTTGGTTTGGTTGCTACTTGTTACTGCCGCGGTCTGGAACGGAAATTGAAAGAAACGAATGATTCGACATACAAATGCTGCGGAACACGGAACACGACCTGTAGCCTAAGCACGAATATTTTCACTATCGAATAGTTAACGTAAAGTTAACGCCGACAAGATATTTTGTATGAAAACAGGCGCTGCACTGTGCGGGCGGTGCAGTCGTTTTCATACAAAATATCTTGTCGGCGTTAACTTTACGTTAACTATTCGATAGTGAAAATATTCGTGCTTAGGCTACTGCTACCCTGCCCTTTGGCTACGCCCGTACAAATATCTCGGAAGGCCGGTTGGCTGCTCTGCTGGTGTTTATTGCGTTGAAACTTGAATTCACTTTAACGCTATTATTTGAGTACTAGCTGATGCCCGCGACTTCGTCCGCGTGGATTTAGTTTTTAAAATCCCTCGGGAACACTTTGATTTTCCGGGATAAAAGTAGCCTATGTCACTCTCCAGTTCCTCAATTATACCCATGCAAAAAATCACGTAGATCCGTGGCTCTGTTGCGGCGTGATTGAAGGACAAACCAACAAACAAACACTTTCGCATTTATAATATTAGTAAATATGATTAGAATATTAAATTACATAGGAAAACACTGTAATATTACGTCCATACGATGTATTACATCCATACCTACTATGTAGTATGTAGGTATAATGATCGTTTGGCAAAATCTGACGCCTTTGGAGTAGTTTGACTTTGACAAAATAGTATCCACGATGGCTATATACGATAAATTACACCTGCCAGCTTAAGATGAGCCGTTCATTCAAAGTATCCTGTAGATTCCGGGGTTCAAGTTATTTGGACCTATACAGAAGATTTTGATGTCTATAATTTCTGAACTACGAAATTGACGACCTTGAAATAATTACAGGACAATCTCTAAAGAACCTGCTTTCTAACAAAAACAGAATGGATTAAATCGGAATACGCCTTAATGAATTACAGCGAAATACACATTTTGACTTTCATCCCCTCTCCCAAGGGAACGGTGCTGAATTTTGGGATAAAAATTATCCTATATTATACCTCGTAGTATTAACTTAAATCGTGCCAAGTTTCATTTAAATCCGTCCAGTAGTTTCGGCGTGATGCGCGGCCAAGATACAGACAGACAGACAGACAGACAGACAGACAGACAGACAGACAAAAAATTAAAAAAAAATTGTTTTGGCTTCAGTATCGATTATAGAGTGCCCTCAAACAAAATTTTTCAAAATATCTTCAATGTACAGAATTGGACCTGTTACAGTTTTATTATATTATAGATAGATTAAAATATGTTACTAATTATTACACGGCAGTCATATTATATATTTAGTTAGAGATTTAGGTTGCCTAGCAACCTAAATCTCGTATGATGTTAGATTGCGCTTACCTAGATGATATATTATGAATGAAAGTGTGTTTGTTTGCTGGTTTGTCCTTCAATTACGCCGCAATAGAGCTACGGATCAACGTAATTTTTTGCATGGGTATACCTACTTAGTTGAGGACCTTTTTTATTCCGGAAAATGAAAGACTTCCCGAGGGATTTTAAAAACTAAATCCACGCGGACGAAGTCGCGGGCATCAGCTAGTAGTTGATACTTCCGAACATGATGCAATAGTTTTTCAAAATCGGTGATCATGTCTATTTCCACGTTTACCTCTTATAACACGAACGCCAATGCTTAGTATTAAGAGCAGCTTGTATCCTACTGATGTAGTGTTGTCTTTGCTAGGGCAGCAGCAGCAGTTCCACTTCGCGTTCGGTCAGCGTCCGTTCCCCTTCCCGCCGGACCCGCTCGGAGGCTTCCGGATGCCGCCCATCACTTCGTGTCAAAGTAAGTACGACAAACAATGTAACATACCTTTGTTACCCGACTACAGCAAAGCCAAAGGTAATGACTAAACGTGAGATCTATAGATGGCACTCACACTCAGCTTAGACTCAAGACAAGACAAGAGTTAAAATGAAACAGATTTTGTCAGGACATATTTGTGTCTCATTTTAACTCTATCGGGAGTCTTGAGCAGAGCCAAAGTACAATCTATAGATCTCAGCGTCAGACTTTAGGAGTCTTGATTTGTATTTATCTATGTATGTGTTTATATTATATGTACTCGCTTTTGCACGTGACTTCGTCCGTACTGAGTTAGATTTTCAAAAACCCGTGGGATGAGTGTGTTTTTGTCCAAAATAAAAGGTAGCCTATGTCGCTCTCCAACTCTTCAACTATAGCCATGCAAAAAAAGTGCGTGCGTACAAAGTACACATGTCAGAAGTGAAACTTCTTTGGCGAATCTCTTTTTCGACACTTCCGTTTCCGTTGCATACTTGCGTGACGTCACATTTGTAAAAATTTTACCCTCATGCGCCTAAAGAAGTTTCACTTCAAAAATCAAGTAGATCCGTTGTCCGTCCGACAAACAAACACACTTTAGCATTTATGATATGAGTAAGGATTTAATCCTAACGTAAGTATGAATTCATTAGGAATATTATTTTTAGGACCTGTCATCTTTTTTGATATCCACTAACCACGTTATTATAATGGGTAGAAACATAAAAGGGATAGATGCATATCGACGGTCAAGATGATTAAAGTTAGAAATTTGGGAATTGAACAAAACCAATAGTGAAACATATAACAACGCAATCGGACAATCTAAATTGGAAACCGCGCACTAACCTCATAACGCGTTTGATAGCTCAAAAGTGAATGAGTCACTAAAACCATGCGGCGATACGCTAAACTACGTTCACTAAAGCGCGGATTCAATCAGTCGCCGAAAAAAAAATTCAGATGAAAGCTGACTGCGAACCCAATCGAACAAGCATGCATCGAGCCCGCTAAAATCCACCGGCCCAAAACAACTCGAGCGGCTCAAAACGTGAAAAACCATTC
The DNA here is from genome assembly GCA_029955525.1 of Oeneis ivallda. Taxonomy (NCBI): domain Eukaryota; kingdom Metazoa; phylum Arthropoda; class Insecta; order Lepidoptera; family Nymphalidae; genus Oeneis; species Oeneis ivallda. The sequence continues at coordinate 8,750,500 of JARPMR010000019.1, forward strand.
ACAAATCGACGCGGCGAGCGCGTATCGTATAAAAACCGAGTCCGCCGATCGTCGGCCAAAAACGGAACCGTGATACCGAAAAATAAAAGCCTGTAATACTCCGGAAAAAATAAAGTGGACGCAACGTGCGAGGAACTCGCTGGCGTGTTGTCCACTCCCGAGGCCCGATATCTTTATAAGTGCCCGCTCTTGTGTTATTTCGGTTACTCTGTGAGCGGAATAAATAACGAGTTTATCTTTTTAGAATTTCATTGTTAGACCAGATTTTTGCCACCGAAATCGTCGGCGCGCGGCGTGGAGTTTGGTTTTCAATAACCGCGCGGTGTCCCCTGTAATTGTCCTGACATTTAAATTAATATTCTGTCAATCTCAAGGTCTTTAATGTAAAATATCCATATTAAATCCATCTAAGAAATCCTTTTCAAACTATCGCATTATTTATATTTGTATCATTTTAGAAATTCAAAAGATTTTTCAACTGAATTATAGTTTGATTTCAAAGAGTAGGTAAATTGCGTAACAAGAGCGGTAAGATAATTATTACAAACGAGTTGATTTTTGTAAGCCCGAGTGAGGGTTTAACGTATCATCGCAACAAGCTTTTATTAACCTTAACGCCCGTGAACTACACGACGTTTTTAATACACCTATTCGAAAATAAGGAAAACCTCTATATCCAACCTACTGTATGAATTTGTAGCCGACTACAGACAGCAGGCGACATGTTGCCGCGAAACGAACGAGACTACGAACTCGTATCTTCACCAAAGTGTTTGTTCTAGATATGAGTCAATTCGGGCTGAGTTCGAGTAACTCCCATTGGGGCTACGGCGGCGCGGGCGCCTACCCGGCTTACCTGCCGTCCTGCGCCGCGCCCGCGGCCTCGCAGTTCAACCCTCCCGCGCTTGGCTTCGCTGGGACAGTACCCGACCAGACTTCCACGCAGGAGTTCACCAATAACACAGGTACAAGCATTAAGTTCGAGTAACTCCCATTGGGGCTACGGCGGCGCGGGCGCCTACCCGGCTTACCTGCCGTCCTGCGCCGCGCCCGCGGCCTCGCAGTTCAACCCTCCCGCGCTTGGCTTCGCTGGGACAGTACCCGACCAGACTTCCACGCAGGAGTTCACCAATAACACAGGTACAAGCATTAAGTTCGAGTAACTCCCATTGGGGCTACGGCGGCGCGGGCGCCTACCCGGCCTACCTGCCATCCTGCGCCGCGCCCGCCGCCTCGCAGTTCAACCCTCCCACGCTTGGCTTCGCTGGGACCGTACCCGACCAGACTTCCACGCAGGAGTTTACCAATAACACAGGTACAAGCATTAAGTTCGAGTAACTCCCATTGGGGCTACGGCGGCGCGGGCGCCTACCCGGCCTACCTGCCGTCCTGCGCCGCGACCGCCGCCTCGCAGTTCAACCCTCCCGCGCTTGGCTTCGCTGGGACCGTACCCGACCAGACTTCCACGCAGGAGTTCACCAATAACACAGGTACAAGCATTAAGTTCGAGTAACTCCCATTGGGGCTACGGCGGCGCGGGCGCCTACCCGGCTTACCTGCCGTCCTGCGCCGCGCCCGCCGCCTCGCAGTTCAACCCTCCCGCGCTTGGCTTCGCTGGGACCGTACCCGACCAGACTTCCACGCAGGAGTTCACCAATAACACAGGTACAAGCATTAAGTTCGTGTAACTCCCATTGGGGCTACGGCGGCGCAGGCGCCTACCCGGCCTACCTGCCGTCCTGCGCGGCGCCCGCCGCATCGCAGTTCAACCCTCCCGCGCTCGGCTTCGCTGGGACCGTACCCGACCAGACTTCCACGCAGGAGTTTACCAATAACACAGGTACAAACATTGGGCTCTATGATTAATACTGGAGAAGCTGTTGGCATTTTTTGGACCTACTTAATTGACGCAATTTGGCGCTGTGAGCATAGATAGATACTAATCATATTATTATTGTAAATGGCTCACCAACCTCTATAACTAGTGGTTCGCCCCGAACTGAGACCTCGCGGTAACGGTATCCCATGATTATTCATTCAATCGATACATGATAACCAAAACTGACATTATTATTATGCCCGTTTTCACCAAACATACCTAAATCATCCCCTAAGTAGGAGTCTCTTAACGTAGGTAGCTCCTAAATACAATCCTAAGTCCTAACATCCGTCCCAATATCCTTTTAGGTGTCCCGTACAGGATCGTGATAAATAAGTTGACAGAAAACATCAATCACCTAACTTATAGGTAGCCCGTAAAGGTTAGGGAACGTTAGTGAAAACATTGAATTATTATGTAGGTACTAACGAGTGAAACCGGGTTACGGGCATCTGTACAAATCGTCATCTATCGACGCGAATAGAAAATATACAATATTTAACTAAAATTTAACTAAAAAATAATTTTAATTGAATAATATGGTACAAAAAAAATTACAATACAATTGTTGTATTATAATAAGTAACTAAATAATAATGGTCGATGCAAAACTGTTTTTGGGATAGGTCGTTAGTCGTAACTCGTAGTTCCATGGGAATAGTTACTGACTGCGCCATCTATTAGCATTATTGTGAAGCTATGTTGATGCTATATGAATTACTGATGTACATTAAAAATTAAATAATCTCGTTTCTTTATAATATTCATATAATTTTAGTATTTGTTGTTCAAGTACAGGATATAAGTGACCTAAAAACATAAAATCAGTTTGAAAATCCATAGCGGATTTTCCTAGAGAGCGTCTTCAAGCGAGCGTATAAAATCGCCACTTTGAAAGCCCCCCATTTCGTCAATTTTAAGGGAAAAATTAAAAAAAAATATTTTTGTACTCAGTTCAAAATTATCTTTAAAATGATACGTAACAATTTTATGTAACGCGATATTTTTTTTTTTACTTCGCATTCGCTTCTATGAGAGCCCCCCTGAAATAAAGATTTTTATAACTTTTTAAGCCATTTTCGGCTGGAGGCCATCGGTTTACATATTATATCTAAATTTGAAGTAATTACGTTCAGTAATTCAAAAGTTATAAGGCTCTGACAGACGGACGGACGGACGGACGGACAAGTGCAAATCGCTCTAGTTAACTCAGAGACCTCGCTTCGCTCGGTCAATTAGTATATGATTATTTATCCGACCTTCTAATTGTATCCATGATTAAGTTTTGATGAGGTTTATGATTTCATATGAATCAATCATATCATAAAATCATAGATTAAAGTGTAGAGGTTGGTGCGCCATTTGCAATATTATTAGTTCCAGAGACACTCGTATGTCAAATGTGGCGCCTAAACTTGATCCATAATAATGCTACATTTGTAAAGGGACAGCCAATTCAGTGTTGTACAGGGAATGGCTTACAGCAAAACTCGCTCGCTAAAAAATACACCACGTTGGCCTAATGAGAATTAGTAGATTGGTAGATTCACACACCTTAGAGAAACTTAAGGAGAACTCTCAAGAACTTAAGAGTTCCTGAGAGGGTTAAGATTTTAAATGGAGTATTAAGTGTAAAGTCAAATCATTTTAAGCGTAACAATATTGCATAACGTACATATATCTAGCAATAGCTATTGCATATCGTACATGTATGCGGCACAGACAGTGAAATAATAAATTATCAGGAGCGAAACGAGACGCTGACATCCACAGCGAAAAGAAGGTCGAGTAGGTAAAGCTAAATGACTAAACGGCGACGTAGCGAGTCGACGAAGCTCATATAGAGAGCATGATAAGATTTAGCTCAGCCCTTCCGAATGATTCAAGATTGAATTGAATCTGTAGAACACGCTTATATAAATTACGATGTTTCAGTAGTTTTATAAGCATAAAAAATTAATAATATCCGGTTTAAAATGACCACAATTAAAAGTCGCGGTTATTACTAATAACCATATTTATTATTTAAGTTTAAGCAATTAACTATAACTATCACAAACATCGCGAGGAAACCTGCACATCTGAGAGTTCTTCATAGTGTTCTCGAAGGTGTGTGAAGACCACCAATTCGCATTGGGCCAGCGTGGTGGACTATGGACTATAACCCTTCTCTGAGAGGAGACCTGCGCTCAATAGTGACCCGTTGATGGGTTGCTAATAATGATGATGATATTTATTATGCTGAACTTAACAGATACAAATAGAAACAAAACTATGGCAAATAAATTTTCATGTAAACACCCTGATATTGATTTCACCAGAGTCTCGTATCAATGTTTTACCATAAAAATAATGGAAACAATGTTTGTCGTATGATAGCCTATAAACTATCAAACCAGCATGGTGAAATTAAATGTACCAACATGGTTTACGACTGACATCCTCCTTAAAACCGTACGGGCGACTCTGTGGACGCGCCTGCCCGCCGACGCAGCGCGCACAGAAAGCAACCATGCCCCTCCATTCAAGAGAGAGGTGACATTAGGATACGTTTCTCTCCACCACTGTACAGGGTCAAAGGGTCTATTTTGATTAAACGCTTGCAGAGACGCCGGGTTAGTTAACCCAGGAATAAATTTATTCCGTAATTTTGACAGAAGCTTTATACTTAAATCTGTCAAATCTATCCTTTTAACCCAGAGTTAGCTGCTAACTCTGGGTTCAAAGGATAACCCGGCGTTTCTGCAAGCGTGCCTTAGGTTGATTATCTAACTAACTCTGAGAAAGTTTCTCTGCTACTCTTACCTCTGGTCAAATAGTTACTGTAGAACTGTATCTTCTGTCAGAAATAAATTTCAATATACACTTAAACTGTAAATTTAGTTGTGCGGGCAATGTTTAGAATAAATACAGTTACATTTTGTATACCTACCCACTCAAGACGGACATAAGCTAGGTATTTAAGGGGTATCAGCTGTTAGTAGTTTTTGGTACTGCAGTGTAGCACTATTACGACGGCTATTCTGTCATAAATAGTTGTCAGGAGGGTAGTCGGTAAATCACTAGGAAATAGCGTTTAAAATTTTGTTCTAATAAATAATTTATGTTTATGGAAGAGAACATACTTGATTGAACATATCTATATGTTGCAAATATGCAATATACAGGTGAAAATATTCCGATTTTAATTAAATGAAACAATCTAATATTTTATTTTATTTTATAAGAATCTGACACAATTCCCCCTTGGTTACCACGGTTATGTTATTGTGTTAGTCTGGGATGACTGACGACTTGTAATGTAGAATACTACCACAGTCTATGATTCCACGAAAGTGCTATGTCTACTCCTAAGCGTATTCATCGATGATCGCACATTAAAACGGCTCTCATTATAATTTACAGCGGCTCGGACGCGTCCGATACAGGCGATGAGTTTATTGCCGATGCGTGCCCGCGCAACACGAAAAATATAGCCATATTAAAACAATGTAAACATTCTCTCAAATATATTGTAGCCGAATAGATTTAGAAACGTATGTCTCTATTTTAAGCGTAAAATTCGTCTATGTCACCGTCGCCAGTAGCAGTGCTAGCTGGTCAACTAGAAAACGCAATTTTTGACTCATAAAATATTTTAAGAATAAATGCCGGCGGGATGTTTTCGTCAGTTTTCGTGAAATGAAAGTGGATGATATTATTGCATCTATTAGCTTAATTATTAAAAAAATTAGAACATAAATATGAATTAGCTATGATAAGTTGAACCAGTATTGGATGTACATATAAAATTGTCGTGAGGTATTGTATGATGCGTGACAAAGGCTCTATTCCATTATTTCATACGGTCAATAAAACGGGCTGCCCAGTCAATGAAAAAAGTTTCTTTGCCGTATTTGTTCATAACGCGTCTCGTGATTTTGGGTTTCCATCCCCAACGTCCAAAATAATGTTTGGTATATCTGAGAAATTTTGGAACCGATTTTTTACTGAAACATTTTTAACGGCATCGAATTTACTCTTTCATACAACTTTGCCAATAGTTTACCCAGGTATAACATTTTCCACTCCGTTTACATGTCGATTTTCAATCGGAAATCAATATATGCTATTTTTATCACTATACAGTGGCCGTTATCTAACGTGTAGTTCTGTTTGTGCAGTTCTCCCGGATACGACAGGCGTTGACTTGGATCAGCAGCTGTCGGGGCTGGTCGGGTCATCGCCTTCACATCACAGCAGTCTCCTGCCGAGATACAACAACAACACAGACTACAGCTTATCAACAGGACCCAGATCGCTGAGCGACAACAGTTCCCAGCCCGAATCTCCAGTTCAAGACGACTTATTAACCTCGAACACAACAACAAATATTGGGCACAACCATTCGAACACGAACTTTCCTTCACTAATGGGGACCCAAAACTCGTCGTACGGAAGTAGTAACTGTAACAATTCACTCTATCCTGTACTCCCGGCTAGTTTGTTGTACAGCCAGTTGTACACGGCAGCTAACCAGTCACATAACTTTCATCCTTTACACTCGAACTCGATTCACTCGACGCAGAACCATCATAACGAGTTGCAGACAATGATGGATCAGATATCATCTACGACTAACAACCATAGACAACATGGCAATCATGGCCAAGGAGAACTATTGTTGGGCGGTGGGAACTCTTGCGCCGCGGCAGCAGCTAGAGGGGAAGACGGAAGAGTCAATAGCCTCGGCCAACGAGGCAACCCTCAACCAGATAGTAACACAGTATGGCGGCCATATTGAAAATTTCCACGAAGAAAAAGGGTTCTTAATTGCGACTTGAGTGGAAGACAAGTTATCAAAGTGAAATCTCGAACTCTAAACATAAACAGAGTAAGGCCCACTTGCACCAAATGTGGTTATGTTAAATTTTATAATGCTGTCATTTTTCGACAAAATTCTAAGGTTGAACAGTAACTAATAGATAGTTAAAGAAAACGTAATAATTATGGTGCAAGTGGAACGAACTTACATACTATGATTTCGCCTTACAACGAAAGTATCTATATAATGGTTTAACCAGCATTGAATCATTCTTAAAAAACCGCTCCCGTCCTAATTATACGATTTATTTATGAATCAATTATATTTTAGTAGTCATCATTGTTTTAGTTCTCTTATTATTTTATATTTCTTCAATATCTAAATGGAAAAAAGACCCACAGAATGTTTATTTAACTCTATGATATGGATATTTACCTATACGAAACCGAAAATCGAAAATGTGGGAAAATCGAGCATTTTTTATCTTTGTTACATCAATAACCTCAGTGGTGACCCTAAAATGGTAATTTTTTTGAGTACGTTAAAAAAAATCCACTGGCCACCCAGATTGTAAACTTTTCCAATAAAAGTTTTCCCTTCTTTTAGCTAACCCTTTTGTTGTAGAAATTCATAATTTTTGTAGTATTACAAAAGAAATCGATTGTAAATAAATTTGTGAATAATTTGTTGTAAATGCATCTTGTAAAGTGCAATAGTTGTGCAATTATAAAGTTGAGTAGATCTATACAAAATTAGGTATAAGATACAATAATATTATTTGTTGATTATGTGAATCTGTCCATTGTAGATAATAGATCTTAGGGTTCTATTCAAAATAGCAGGTTTTATTGTGTTAGGATTTATAAATTTTTTATATTATTACTTCGAATATAACATTTTGTTTTCATTACTAAAAAATATTGGCGAAAAAACTAAATGCGTTATTTGAACCGAAGTGCTTCCTTTGGTTTGCTTCTGAGTAAGCCGTCGGCAAATGGGTATTGGTAATGGGTATGGGTATTATTTTATTTTGTCTTTTTCTTTTACGTGTATTTTAACGTTCAATTTTAAAATCAAAATTTATAAAATATTTTTCAGTTTGACATCTGAAAGGTAGTATAAGGCTAGGAAAACCATATCCGAATTTCGAACACGGAATTTCATTGAATAACATTCAATGAAAATCCAGTGAAATTCCATGCTTGGAATATTCACTATCATTACTTAATATTAATTTTCAAATAATAATAAGTAAACCTGCATAGCATTTGACGAACTGAACATAAACGAATCTGATGGTCAAAGGGTTGATCTCAGTATCCTTGAACGTGCTCTGTGTGCTTGTATGAGGCTTTCAAGCCCGCCCAGGCTTCGCGAGTTTTGTTCATTGCTAGCTCCTTTCGTAATACGACAAAACGTGTGCTGAATTCCGATGGATTTGTGCCTAGCCAGATTGATAAATAAAACAAAATTTGTGTGTAGGAAAATACAATTACATTGATTTGACCGATACAATCAATTTTTTTATTTTCTTTTGTTCTAGGTTCGAATAATTATTCGCGTGATTGTAATGTTTATCATGGCAATCATAGCAAAAGAATTCGTTTATTTTTTTTAATTAGATAAATAAATGGTTGTGAAAGCTTCAAATTAAACAACCTTCCGACTCAAATGAAAATGCCAAAGAAATTTTTACTACATAAATGTATAATTTATATCTTAAATTGCTTTACTTTATTATATTTAGGTGCAATAATATTTTTAATAAAATATTTATTATAACGATTTTATTATTAATTTGTTTAAAAGTCGTAATTCTTGCGTAGCAATTTATTTGTCGGAAAGCTTATTGTTATACATTTTGTTGACTGTAAGTAGCGGAATTCACTTTGTATAAATAAATTCTAAATGACCGTACACGTGTTTTATTACTATTATGTATTATTATATTCACCCTCAGAAGTGCCATAATTATTATAACTGGGTTTTCTTTTCTTTTGATTTTACCTAATGGGTAATAAATAGTCTAACACGAATCAGGCTCAATTGAAATAGGATTAACATGCAATATACAATCGTACCGTAACGTCGATACGGTCGATAAATCTTGAATCATTTGAATTATGGCAAACTAAGTAAGATGAAATAAAACCGCAACCTTCGATCAAGATCAATAATCATTTAGTATCAATGCACCTAAAAATATAAATTGAACTTGGAAAGCAAACTAAGCTCTGCAGCTAAGCAAGTATTCTGAATATTATAAACCTAATTTTATTTAGAAATATAAAAACTTCTGCCAGCTAGCTAGCAAGCTATAGACTTTGTAATATCAGTTTTCTTCCTGATCTGGACATCATCTAGTTTTCTTATAGGAACTTCCACACACCTTGGTCTTCATAAACGTTTGATGCCGTCCGTCATCCTAGGGACAGGTAGGTATAAGGTATATATATGCGTGTAGCATTGTTGAATAGTCTAAGGCTGACCCATAAAAGGGTTCGGAAAACAGAAACACTGCCTATGGAAACCAAACCCTTTTTAGACTCAGTACAGCTTAAACACTCTAACTACATATAATTTGTAATAAGTACATATTATAAATCTTGTGTTTAATGGACGAGGAGGGCGATGATCACCGCAACACAGTTTATACTTCTACGGGATCATCGTTCAAATCTGTTATAAAATCATTTGTAATTCTGAAAAAATAAACGAGGTTCACAAAGGTGAATTTGTTCCAACATTGTTCTTTTTCTTCCATTTCCTTGTTTTCGCATTTTAATATCAGCCCAAGATTTTTTTAAATAATTATGTTAATGATTTCAACGTGTCCATGAACAATGTCGCAGTCTACTTAGTGGGAAACCTCCAATAAAATATCGAATCTCACTTGCATCGATCAGCGTCAGGCGCGCACTAATCCTCATTAATTACCCACTTCGCAATTTTAAATCTCATTATTGTCCAAATCGGGCTGCCATCGATTTTTCGCGCAGTACAGATGCTGGGTGGGCGCGCATATATTATCGTAGGTAATCAGGTGACACGCTCGTGTGACCATCACTTTTGTTTTTGATGTGACTCTACATTTTTATTTATGGAACGTTTTGAAGAGTTACTTAATTTTTTAGGGTTCCGTACCAAAATGGTAAAAATGGAACCCTTATGGTGAGACTTTCTCCGTCCGTCCGTCCGTCCGTCCGTCCGTCTGTCACAGTCGATTATTTCAGTAACTATTAAAGCTATCGACATGAAATTTGGCATAGTTGTGTATAATAGTGGCCCAACATCATTGGAGAAAAGAAAAATCGAAAATTATTTTTAGTTTTATTAAAAAAGGGGGAAAATCTGGGGTTTGAAATTTCAAAGTAAGATAACTATACCGAGTGGGGTATCATTTGAAAGGCCTTAACTTGTGCATTCTGAAACAGATTTTTATTTATTTCTATATATAATAGTTTTTGAGTAATCGGCCAAAATGTCGAAAAAAATACCGTTCCCCCCCCCTTATCTCCGAAGTTTACCAATCGAAAAATCTGAAATAATTAGGGTCAATAGAGGTTTATGTATATTTTACAGAAAAAATAAAATAAACGCGAAAATTATTTTAGTTTAATTAAAAAAGGGGGAAAATCAGGGGTGTGAAATTTCAAAGTAGAATAATTATACCGAGTGGGGTATCATATGAAAGGCCTTTACTTGTGCATTCTAAAACAGTTTTTTATTTATTTCTAGATATAATAGTTTTTGAGTAATCGGCCAAAATGTCGAAAAAAATACCGCCCCCCCCCCCCCCCCCTTATCTCCGAAATTTACCAATCGAAAAATCTGAAATAATTATGGTCAATAGAGGTTTATGTATATTTTACAGGAAAAATAAAACCAACGCTCTAACTAGCATAGTTTTTTTTATATTAACAATAAACCTCTACAAACAAAGTTAACGATAAATAAGCAAATTAATATAATTCGTTGTAGTTTTACTTTTGGAACCCTCGGTGCGCGAGTCTGACTCGCACTTGGCCGGTTTTTTTATTTTCTTTTTTTTAATTCAGCTCAAAAAAAACTCCAATAAAGTATATTCAGCAAAGCCTAGCAGTGTACATAATTATTAAATAAGTAATAAGTAATTTCATACTTGACCACCCCCTTTTCGGGCACAAATAATCCTATTCCTACTATAGGTATTATAAATGCGAAAGTTCGTGAAGATGGATGTATGGATGGATAAGTGGATGTTTGTTACTCTATAACGCCACAACGAATGAACCGATTTGGCTGAAATTTTGAATGGAGATAGCTCATACCCAGGATTAGCACATAGGCTACATTTTATCCAGCAAAATCAAAGAGTTCCCGCGGGTATCAAAAACCTTAATCCACGAGGACGAAGTCGTGGGCATCATCTAGTGCAGGGGTCTCCAAACTTTGAAGCCTTAAGGCCATAACGATTTTGTCAGTATGTTCCAAGGGCAAAACAGTTTAAATTTTTCTGCCCTTAACTATATTTCTAGCTAGAATAGTCGCAAAGTGCGCGACCTAAGCATATATACGCTTTTTTTGCATTTCGCGGGCCGGATTGATGGAACTGGCATTGGCAGGCCGGATTTGGCCCGCGGGTCCTAGTTTGGAGACCCCTGATCTAGTGTATTGATAAAGCGAAACGGTATGGGCCTGCTCTTGCACGGCGTTTAATATATATCCTCTGTTCATTCCACCAAATCGAAATAGGTACAAGTAAATACTACTTTACCTATTCACTTTATGACTGCATTTTTGGATTCGTAATGTAATTTAAATTATTTTATTTAGATTTCTTCAAAGGTGCTGCGATACATGTTTTAGGGCCTGCCTGGTCCAGTAGCAGTCCATCGCCATCTTTGAAAGGTCTAAAATCGCTATACAGCAGCGTGGCAATGCAGTGAGCTTGATGGATACCTATCCCGGGCAAACCAGGGGTAGTCTTTTTAACTAGCAGAATTTTTGACAATAATACGTTAAAATAAATTATTTAATTATTGTTTAACTTTTTATATAATGCATAAGAATAGAATAGAATAATTTTTTATTCAAAACAAGTTTACAAATTGCTTTCCAATGAACATTAGACAGATATGTCTCTATATTTTTCCCTATAGCCTGGTCCACATTATGTAGGCGTCCGTCTGTCCATCGTTTCGCATTGGCGCAAATAAATGAGGGTGGGATATTTATTCCAGGGTTTCGTTTGCCCGACAAAATATCAATTCACCTCGATTTGTGTGTCTGTGTGCGTGAGTGTGACGTCAGGTGATATGCAAATGTTACGCCCGACGGCGGAGCTCAGTAATGAGCTCATTAAGCCTGATATACCTATTGAAGTTGCGGCTCATAACGGCTCAACTATTTAACTGCAGGACTCTGGATCAAGCTATCAAATTGTACGTCGAGCGGTCGCAGTTGACTTATTTGTATAATTATATTGAATTTCAGGCTAGTTTTTTTTAAATAATTAGGTAAATATGCAGATTTTTGACCACTATAGGGTAGTGGTATACTTAATTTGTCATTTAGAAACCGCGGCAGCGCAACGTTTCAAAGGTCGACGGTTGGAACTCGTGGTTGGAACCCCACCCGTTGCACTATGGTCGGACCTATAATATTCCTATCACAAGCATTATAATTGACTTGGAGAGAAAAAGGTAATATTAGATACTAACTGATGCCCGCGACTTCGTCCGCGTGGATTTTGTTTTTAAAATCCTTCGATTCGAAAGAGTTCCTCTTTGATTTTCCGGGATAAATACTATGTGATGTGAAGTAATTTTTTACATGGGTATCCGTAACTCTGTTGCGGTATGATTGAAGGACAAACCAACAAACAAACACACTTTCGCACTTATAATATAGTATGATTAGTATGATGTTCGGTGTAATTCTTTTGTATAAAAAAAGATTTAAATTGTACCCACAAGCGTAGATTACCTCTCTCTGACATCGGGCTATGGTATCCGCATTTCTAAAACAATTCTGGTAGGTATTTAATTCCTGACTAAAACTTAGTTTCTATAAGTTTTACAAATACCTACTTAATAAATTTCCTTAAGATACCTATTGGTAACTTACCTATCCTCATCCAGTAACTTATCGCTACCTTCTTTAAGTCGTCGGTCCAGCGGACCACAAAGAAAGTTCGTCCAGGCAGTGTTAGCTTTGATAATTCGTATTTAATTTCGAATTAGTAGGTTTCTCTATCATCTCTATCATATAGTTTGGTTTCAAAAGTCTATTTGGACGTTAATAACGTGATTTAAAATTGCAAAGTAATTAATGAGGATTAGTGCAGTCCTGGCACTGATGAATGCAGGTACGGGCGTATTCAATATATTAATGCACTCCATTAAATATACCAGTCCATACATTTAAATTTGAGCCAATATGTAGTGTGGTGGAATGGGGTAAAATTTTGTGTGATATCATGATTGGTAGCTATTTTACAACTAAGAGGTGATCAGTTTCAATATTTCTGTATTGAAATCAAAAGGTAAAGCAATATACAATCATGGTTAACATTAAAGTTGTGCAACGTCGTTGTTGATAAGCATACTAAAAATAACTACTTGGTAGCTTGGATTGGTGGCTGTAAGGAAGTAGGTACATGCTACGATGTTATAAGTTATATGTAGGGCAATTTACAATCAGACATTTAAATTGCGCGCAAAAAATTCTCAAAGTGTTCAAGCTCTCTGGGCGAAGACTTGTTAACATGTTTTTAGAAACACTGCAATATACCGTTTTGTTAGAAACTCTGCAACATACCGTGTTGTTAGAAACACTGATGCAACATACCGTGTTGCCAGCAACATCTTAACAGTGGCTAAGCAATATGTGGACGCAACTTAGTTTATAATCAAAAGAACAATGGCAGAATTGTACCTGAATGTTTTAGGAGGCGTCTACGAATAGGTATGATTTATACAAAACAAAGTATTTAATTAGTTTTTATATAAAATTAGTTTCACATCTTATGCCTTGGTTAAATAATAGTTATTAAATAATTCAAAAAAAAAATCAAAATTATTTATTTCACGTAGGCCAACTTGTGGCAATTATGACACGTCATGAATCTACCACCGGATCGGAAAGCGGATTGTGCTGAGAAGAGCCGGCAAGAAACTCAGCAGTTGCTCTTTTCAAAATAATCATTTTACAATATTATTATACAGCTATTACATTGTAATAAGTTTTTTATACTATCTTGTGGGCAGTCGGATGCCATGCCGATTTAACCCATGCAACTTTGTTAGAATAGAATAGAATACAATATTTCCACAATGAGGTGAAGTTCCAAAAAAAGCGTAGGTTCATGTTAAGACGGTCAGACAGAAAGTAGCCCCATTCCCGCCGGTGATGAACCATCATCTGACCAGGTAAACATACAGACCTTAATGCTAGGTAAATGTTTAAACGACTTCCTAATTGTTTTAGTCAGTCCTATTTCAATTAATTCTGATTGAAGCCATTAGTCGACTAAGGACACTGGCTATATGTACAAAGTCTGCTTTTACCTTTAATTTTTAGAAGGGTTATTAAAAAAACAATCTTGGATACTACGAAGCGCTGCGGTGACGTCAATTAAATTTAGTTTTAATGTTCGTAGTAGACTTACTTTAATTAATTGAAAGTATCAAAATCCTGGTCCCCTGAATTCTATTTCCGTGCAGGTAGGTAAGCAGTTTTACTTCCCGCCGAACTTTATTTTAAATAATACATCGAATAAGTTGTTGATAATTTAAAATTGATATTCATTTTATCGCAGTGTTTGCAATTAATTACAACAATCAATAATTTCGCGCTCGGCGGAGCGAAAACTACAACACTGTACCGGCCAGATAGCGGGCAACAAAGCTATCTTGCTGAAATATACGCTCATTATGCATTATAAATTAAAATGTTAACTGGTGTAGGTAGAAAATATTAAAAATTGTAACCGAATTTTATAAAAAATGTTATTATACCTACCTAATATAGATACGAGGTGCAGATATGGTATAATATTTTAAACAGTTCAATGCTCTGAGTATAACAAGTTAACGTCTCACTATCAGTAGTGAGTGCCGGAAAAGTCAGAGGTGAGTGCCCAGGATTGAACCTGCGATCCCACGAATAGGAGACCTCAGTCCATAACCACTAGGCTATCATTGCTTTATCAAGTTAACGCTCAGTGTGCATTAAACGGCATTTTAAATCCTCTTCTTACAACATGTAGTTACAATTCAATTACGTATTTAACTTAAAGTACGTTAACTTGAGCATCAAAAAAATAAATAAAATTAATTATAATTTACATTTCAATATCAAATCAAATCAAATCAAATTTATTTATTCTCCAATTTACATACTTCAAGATTAGATCTATTACATAGACGTATCAGTACTGAGATCAACGGTAGCTGCCCTTTCTAGATTTTTTACGATCTGTGTTAAGGGCAGCTAGCCCTCTCCCTCGTTCACAGATTTCGTTACTAGTAAATTAGTTCGTTTTTTTTAAAAGTATATTCATATATATATAGTAATCCAAAAATTATACATAATTTGAGCGTGCCTGTGTGTGTGTGTGTATGTGTGTGTGTGTGTGTGTGTTTGTGTGTGTGTGTGTGTGTGTGTGTGTGTGTGTGTGTGCGTGCGTGTGTGTGTGTGTGTGTGTGTGCGCGTGCGTGCTCATTAGAAGTGTTTAAATGCTTGTATTAGTGACTAATGCATTAATAGGGTTATGTTAATTTAATTTTGAATTTTTAAGAATCCCTCTATTTCGTCATATGTTTTGTCCATAAGAAATGAAGTAACTATTTGTTTGCACTGGGTATATGACAAATTGAATATGGGTAATGTAAAATTGATTTTATTGTATAGGTATGGCCCTAGGAAGTAACAAAATCGTTTCGTGAAGGCAAATTTAGTTGCACGCATGGTACAAATTTTGTTTTTGCGTCGGCCTTCAATGTTGCGGTATGGAGTTAATTTATGTTGATTTAGAATTATGTTTAAGATAAATATTCTGTTTAATTGAGTGTTTCAGAGAATTGACATCGTTTATGGAAAACAAAAACGTACTTACGGGTATATTTATTAATATAACATAAATAAGCCTAAGTATTGCCATCCAGAATAAAAGAGGTAGGAAAGTACGTTACATGTAAAGACATTTACACTTTGTGAATATATTCCAAAGCTGACTAATTATATTCATTAAACTCATTTGTTCCCCTTAGACAAAGCAACGTCAAGACAAACGAAGCGAACACGGTTATTGCAATAATTGGCGTTTTCACATAAACAAAAGCACAAAGGCCGTAATTAAGGGGGGAATATGAAAAGGTACGTAAATACGACTACGCATTAGTCAATACAAATGTCTACAACTGTAAGTATGTCTACAAATGTATACAAAAGATCGAATGTAAATAATATAATGAAAATGAAACACTTTATTTAACACCAAAAAAATAAAATAATCTTAAAAAATATAATCCTTACTATAACAATATTATTTATGCGAATGTGTGTTTGTTTGTCGGTTTGCCCTTCAATCACGCTGCGACAGAGCTATGGATCGACGTAACTTTTTGTATGGGTATAGTTGAGGACCTTGAGAGTGACTTAGATTACTTTTTATCCCGGAAAATCAAAGAGTTCCCGCGGGATTTTAAAAACGAAATCCACGCGGACGAAGTCGCAGGCATTAGCTAGTTATAAATACAAAGCGGCCCTATCGCTTAAGAGCAATCTCTACCGGGCAACTACGTTGCGGGGGATATTATGATTTTCTGTGATAAAGATAGTAAGTATTTTCTCAATTATTGTAATAGAACGATGCAAATCTCATAATCAGGTAGTCTACGGATTAGGAATGAAATCTGATAGATCTTTTCATTTTCACCCGCTGGAATTCTACAGTGTTATCTACCTAAACAATTCCCTAAGTAACATTTCTTAGCTTAAGATGTCGACCTAAATTGGTTTTCACAGACGTTTCGAAGCATCGCGCCTAATTCTCGGCGCAAACTGACATATACTTAAGTCAGGTTCGAAACTATTAAAACTCTTCACAAATCCCTAAAAAAGAGTTTAGATTTTCAGAGGTTTCTTATCGTTGTTGTATAAGTAGTTTAGGTGTTAATATTTTTATCCCAATATAAGCTTCCCGCAAGAAACAGTAATAATTTATTTGATAAAGCTATAAGTATGACATTGTAATACTTGTTTTTTAAAAGAGCAATTGACGAGTTTCTTGAAATCTTCTTGAATCTTCCCACCAGAGTGAAACCAGAGTCAAGACTATTCTTATGTCAAGTCAAGACTTGTCTTAATAGCTACACAATAGATTACATGAAATAAATAGATTTGAATTTTTTGTATTTTCTATTCTTTCCTATTGCATTGATGGGCACAGGTCTGGGGTTCATGGTCAATTCATGAAAATAGACAAAGAATAAAAACGTATCTGCTTCTTTTTATATAGGAACAGAACCATCGAAACTTTCAGCTTTCATGACATAGGTAGTTATTCTATTCATGGTTATCAGTATAGCCTCCTTCATACAATATCTCAAGGTTTAATCGAAGTTATGATACTTCGAGAGAGGAATTTTGGTAGACAGTCGAATCGAATGACAGAGACGAATCGATGCTTCGCCGATTCGTCGCGCCTTATTTATTGACGGGCATTACTTAAAGTACGGTCTAAGCCGCGGTTTACAATATTAACGGTGTACATAGCGTGCTTGCAAAGGCCGGGGCGACACGGTACAAACTACAAATGAAGCTTCACAATTAAGGCGGGCACACACGGTAGGCACGCCGCATTTGCCGGTGTCACGTACCGACCGCCTCGCACTTAATTTCGCAAGGGGGCGCGGGGGCCAGCGGTTTTAAATTACGCCCGGTGCCCCCACGATTGCAGTTCGACGGCATAGTTACAGATAGTTCGATGATTTAGCTCCGGAAGTCGAATTTGAAGCCGATTATTTACCGGAAAGTTTCGACTTTTCTACTGATTTTTAAAATCGGTAAGCTGTCTACTACTGCTGAAATCGATTGTTGTTTGTTAAATGTTAGGCTTCAAAGCTCAATATTCAGTCAATAAATTACTTTTGAACCTATTTCGTCATTGCGTCGCCAAATAAACTTTAATCGATAAAAAATTACCTATTTAAAATGTTTTTCTATACTCATGCCGCACATAAATTACATACCTACGCAACAAAATCAATTTCAAAATTTATTATTTCCTATTCATACTATCATAAGAAATTGTCTTGCGATTTTCTAAGAAAACTGTATTCATGCGAGCGAAGCGAGCCCTAACACTATCCCAGAACCTGAGCATTTTTGTGGTACACTTCACTGAAAAACTATCACGCCCATAGATTTGTGTTTTAACATAGTAATTTAACTTCATATCTAGATGTGCTATCTGTCAAAAAAAATATAATTTTATAGCTATTAAAAAAATTAACATTAACAATTTTGTATTCATTGGATATAATGTTATTGTACTACTAACGCCATCTGTTACAAAACCAAAGAGTTAACATCGCTGCAACAGAACTTATTACCCGTTAGAAGAACTACGCGAGCCCTCACAAAGCTTAGCTTTTTGCTAGTAATGTTATGAATTTTTAATATAAATAGATAAATGAAACCATATAATATTTAAGCTGTCAAATGTACCTATACGATTTCCTTACACAATAGGTACGAGTAATAGTAACTTCATTCGTCTTTTTGAAATGAAGGCGTAGCTCGGCGTAAGCGTAGCCGTAGCGTAGCGGTCTTTAAGGCCATAAGAAGCGTGATGGCAAAATAGGGCGATGTAGCAGGTACGCTCGCGCAGAGTTAGTTGAAATTTCTGGGAAAAAATTGCTTTACACGGGTTTAAGACAGAGTAAAAATAAAGTTCCCAATTAAAAATATTAATATTTTAAGGCTTTTTGTGTGCAAGAACTAATTAAAAAGCTTGCGCCCTTTTGGAGAAATTTTTCAAATTATGACAAAAATAGGTACTCCTTGGGGATTTTTTTTATAAGAGAAAAATACAATTATGTTGCATTTAAAACATTTATTGAATCTTTATTTTTTTCACGGCTTAAATTAACAGTTAAGTTGATATTTTAAATTAAATTTAGGCATTTCACACCTCTTAGCGCCTTAATAAAGATTTCGTAGACGCCTACATTTAGGCAGTTAGCATCTACGAAATCTTTGTAAAATACCGCTACGCCACGGCTACGCTTACGCCCAGCTACACCTTTATATAGTTCGAGCCTCAAAAGTATTATTATGTCAATGCTCAATAGCCCAAAGTTTGAATGTTCGACCATGTTCCACGGATCATCGGATTCCACGGATCGGATGTGACCACGGATCATTCCGTTGTATAACTTTTTTTTTTTTATTCGATGACAAGCTAGTCCTTGACTGCGATCTCACCTGATGGTAAGTGACGATGCAGTCTAAGATGGTAGCGGGCTAACTTGGAAGGGGTATGGCAGTGAACATTCAACCCATACCCCTAATTGGTTTCTACACGCCATCGTGCCGGAACGCTAAATCGCTTGGCGGCATGTCTTTGACGGTAGGGTGGTAACTAGCCACGGCCAAAGCCTCCCACCAGACCAGACCAGAGACAGTTTAGAAATTATAAATACCCAAATTGACCCCGCCGGGAATCGAACCCGGGACCTCCCAGTTATAAGACAACAGCGCTCAACACTGAGCCAGGGAGGTCGTCAAACTTTGGAGGGGAGAGGATGATATTAGATCAAGATCAGCAAACTAATAGGCTAATTTTAATAAAAAGTTATCTTTTGAATGATGCTTACCTTTCCGTCGATCGTACATTAATATTGGTGAAACATAAGGGCACGCACTTAATATATCACGCACGATAATACAGGCTTATCGTCGTCATTTTCATAATGCAGAGGCTCGTGTTTAATGCATGCGTGCACTGGGACGCGGCGTATTAATTACATATATCGCTTAATTATTGATTTTTAGCATTAAATACACGGACATTTTGGCCTGCCCGGCCAGATTTATGACTCGCCGGTAATATACGCCGTCTAAATAGCTTTAATAATGGAGTCAGTGGCTGAGGTGAAATTTCAATGTTACAACACGGGTGGGACGCGTGCTGTTTTCATTAAATTGGTACAAGCTAATGTTTTTTAAACTTTAGCTTGTAGAATGCAGCTTTTTGTAGCTTAAAAAGTAGACATTTTATTTTAAAATATTATAAATATAATAGAAACTATAAATGGGAAGATGAAACTTTAAAGGGATTTAAAAAAATGTTGAGTAGGTGCATAAGCAAGTAAGAATTGATATGCATTCATAGAAAAGTAGCTTTTGCCCGTGACTGCATCTGCGTGAAGTTAGGTTTTTAAAAATTAAAAGTAAAAAAGCCTGTGGCACTCTTCAAGTCCTCAACTATAGTACCTACTCATGCAAAAAACTATGTCGATCCGTTGCTGTATTGTTGCGTGATTGAAGGAAAAACCGACAAACAAACGTACTTTCTCGTTTATATTATTAGTAATGATTAGGAAGAGCTGCAGATCAAAGCTTTAATATGGATGTTCTACCAGATTCTCTAACAACACGGTGCTTTGTGTACTTTAGATAGTGCTTTGTACCCAAAAGATGCACCGCCTATAAATTTTTTGGAGGTAGGCAACACCACTGATTAGGGTTGCCGTTTAATTAAGCCGCGGCGAGCGCAGTTGCAACATGAATGGAAATATTTAATTATCGCCCCGCGCGTAAATTTCCCACGGCTGCGATAAAGAATAAACATCGGCATTGTCTTTAACCCTCCTTAGAATTACTGCTTCTAGGGCTGTCACTGACAGGCTTAGAAATAATTCATCGGATGTCCACTGGTGGACATAATTATGTAAGCAGATTATAGGCACCTGCTACGTATTATTTATCAATAAAAAATAATAATTTTAAGACTTAGTTGCCTGTTTTCTTCGTCAACCTCTGAAGTTTAAGGTATTAGGTATTAAGGTGCCACATTTACCAAGGTTTTTAGGATACTTAAAAACGTTACGAATTATGTCTACATTTAGATGACGTTTTGAGCTAAGGGATACTTACTTAGGGAATTATTTAGGTTTAGGTTACAACTTACGCTGTTGGTGAAATCGGATAGGTATTATTCAAACCCCATATTTTCTTCAATAAGTTTCATTGCATTCATTTCATTTTTAATACCTTTGCACTTCATAAATAATACCGATAACGTATCACAATCATGATACCCAATGTCACGTTGATATGCTCAATGCGGTCACAGCTTGTTTGATGCACTTCACATCTTTTGAGCTTTATCATTTTGCCCGTGACCACAGCCAGACAAAATCGGTTCAGAATATAATGTTTTTGCACCTGCACATTGAATTTGAATTTCAAGTGTTTGAATCTCAGTCGATATCGATTACTATTAATTAGTCCCACCATAATTTTCAGTACATTAAAAAATCAATAAGCGTATAATTATAATACTTACCTACTGCTACTATGAGAATATCGTAGTAGATAGATACATCCTCATATTACTTCTTCTTTATCAACCGAAGACCTCAACTGTTGAACAAAGGTGCCATTCACGGACTTCCACAGCTCTTGGTCTTGCGCCACCTGTATCCAGCGGGTTCCTATGACTCCCCTATCTATTGGGGGGTCTGCCAAAATTGTGCTTTTTGGTGTGGGGTCGCCATTCCATCACCTTGGGACCCCAACGATCATCAGTCCTAGCATGTTATAATATATTCAGGGGTAAGTACAACTATCCTGATTTGTAAAGAAAATTTGACGGTGATTTACACAATAATAATAATATACCAAAGAAAAATCGGCAGACTTCATCGTAGTTACCAACGTTTTGGGATTTTTTTAATATAAAATTGCCAGCCCTGAGCAAGCAATGTCTCAAGTCGTCGCGCGTCCCAAAGGGGCCATTACGCGGTCGCCGGCTGATTACCGCCCGCCTTGATTTCAACCCTTCACGCTTCGCTTATATTCGTAGCACCTTATACCTTCAACCTTTCACTTTCATAAAAATTACATTATAATTTATAGGTAGGTATTACTTAAGCGAGGGACATGTGCCTTAGTTGTGACAGCGCATATTAAACCAGCACGCTGGTTAGGCAACGATGACTCGGCTCGATAGCTGGGTGGATGACTGACGTGGAGTGTCTAAAGGCCGTTTTGCACCCTCTGTGCCCAGGAGAGCACTTTCAGCCGTCAGTCCCGGTTAAGGCATAAGAGTCGAAATCTCGTTCTCTTAATCGAGTCGTACCTATGTTGAAGAATCTGGTAAACCATCGGGTTAAAGATATTTGTCTCAAAAATAATATTCGCATCGTTATCCCGAGAAAACTCCTACCATTATATAAATGATTGATATATTGAATGATTGAAGGAATGAGGAATATGATGCACAGAGATAGGATTACTTGCAAAAAAGTTGCTTAGAAGCATTCGGCTTTGTCTGCACTGTATAGGCTGAAGTGTTAGGTATAATTATAATTAATTTGTTTCATCGGGGAATAACTTTTTATGTATGGAGAGATTTTCTGCTGAGTTTTTTAACGGCTCTTTTCAGCATCTGCTTTCCGAAGCGGATGGTAGTCTTGACGACTATAATATGAAAATAATTTTGAATTTAGTATAAAGTGACGGCGTAACGATACATGTATCTACCTAAGTGATAAGTCATCATCAGCAACATCCCAACCCATCACCGCTCTGGGCACATGCGAAGGCCTATGGAGAAGTCCCAAGATAAGAAGGGTTTTTAGGGTAACTTTAGGCCATACTTTGTTCACCACTCTGGCTAAGTGCGGATTGGCAGACTTCACACTATACCTAAGTAAAAGAGTTTCTTCATATTTTCCTTCACCGTTAAAGTAAGAGACAGTAGGTATGCATAATGTAATTGCTAAAAATGTGCATAACTCCGGAATGTTTCCAACCCCGAACCTTCAAAACCCTAATCCTACTAATATTATAAAGGCGAAAGTTTGTGTGTATGTTTGTTCCTCCTTCACGCAAAAACTACTGGATGGATTTGGCTGAAATTTGGAATGGAGATAGATTATACCCTGGAATAACACATAGGCTACAAATTATCCCGGAAAAATCCAAGGTTCCCGCGGAATTCTGAAAAACCACTGATAGATGGCGCTGATTGTACTTAAATCACGCTTACATTATCCGCAGCATCGAGAATAAGTAAAAAATTCCAATTCAACAATCAAGTAGGATAAACACAGTTATTGAAGTTTTTCATTATCAATAGAAAATTTCTTAGGGATTAGGGATGGATTACGAAATAAATTATACAAATAGTACAAGGTATCGATTTGTCCAGTCATATTGAGTACATTGCTAGATATTATAATGACTGATCATGTGTAGATCCTATCCTATCCTATTATTCCTATTAATATTATAAATGCGAAAGTTTGTGAGGATGGATGTTTGGATCGATGGATGGATGGATGGATGGATGTTTGTTACTCTTTAACGCGACAACGAATGAACTGATTTTGCTGAAATTTGGCACAGACATAGAATATAGTCTGGAATAGCACATAGGCTACTTTTTATCCCGGAAAAGCAAACAGTTCCTGCGGGATAGCATCGCTATTTTTTACGCATTTGTCCTAAAAAATACGCACAATGGAGTTTTAGATTAACGTGATTTTTTGCACAGGTAAAGTTAAGAGCCTGAAAAATGACAAAGGCTACTTTTTATCTCGGGAAAACAAACGGTTCCTGCGGCATATTAGTATACTACTTTTCACACATTTATCTTTTAATTATGCGCCAATGGAGTAACAGATTGACGTCGTTTTTTGGATTGGCATAGTTGATGACTTAAAAAGTGACAAAGGCTACTTTTTATCCTGGGAAAGCAAACAGTTCCCGCGAGATATTAGTGTTCTACTTTTCACATATTTATCCTTAAATTAGGCGCCAACGAAGTTACAGATTGACGTGGTTTATTGGATAGGCATAGTTGAGGACTTGAAAAGTGACAAAGGCTACTTTTAATCCCAGGAAAACAAACAGTTCCCGCGGGATATTCGTATGCTACTTTTCACATATTAATCCTTCAATTATGTGCCAACGAAGTTACAGATTGACGTGGTTTTTTTGATAGGCATAGTTGAAGACCTGAAAAGTGAAAAGGCTACTTTTTATCCCGGGAAAACAAACAGTTCCCGCGGGATATTCGTATGTTACTTTCACATACTTATCCTGCAATTATGCGCCAACGGAGTTTTAGATTGAAGTTTTAGATTATTTTTTAGCGCAGGTAAAGTTAAGGGCCTGAAAAGTGACATACATACACACATACTGTAGTAGTAGGTATGTATGAATGTATGTATGTATGTATGTATGTATGTATGTATGTATGTATGTATGTATGTATGTATGTATGTGTGTATGTATGTATGGAATGCATGTATGCATGTATGCATGTATGTATGTATGTATGTATGTAGGCATGCATGTATGCGAACATACATACACACATATCTACTACTACTGTATGTGTGTATGCATGTATTTATGTATGTTTGTATCCTCCTCCTACTAACAATAAATACTTTAATTATATCATATCCTACTTATTATTACTCATATTATCCCACTAATATTATTAATGTGAAATTTTGTGATGGATGTATACGGATGTATGTTTGTATAGATGTCGTATACGGATGGATGGATGTATGTTCTCTGAGATAGGGGTTGAACTATTTAGACTGTTATACTCCATAACTTCGTTAAATTTGAACTAATTTTTATTATTACTTTAACCGAATTCAAAAAAGGGAGGAGGATCTCAATTCAACGGAAACTTTTTTATGTATGTTCACCGATTACTCGAAGACGCCTGAACCGATTTGGAAAATTCTTTTTTGTTTCAAAGGGTGGTTTCACTTCCCAGGTGGTCCCATTTAAATTTTATAGAAATCAGTCGAGCGTTTTTAAAAAAATCTACAATAAATTATATACTTTGTAGTGGCGCGGGCGTTTAAATGTAGGTATGCTCCCGAGACAAAAAGTAGCCTGTGTTATTTTCCAGGTCGTCAACTTTACCTGTGTAAAAAAAATCAGCCAATTGCGAGTCGGTCTTCGCTCTTTTAGGGTTCTGTTAAAAAAAAATTAAAATATTTCCATGGGTACATGGAAATAATTTAATTTTATTTTTTTAATTTAATTTAATTTTTATTATTTGTTGTTATAGCGGCAATAGAAATACAAAATATGTGAAAATTTCAACTGTCTATTACGGTTTACGAGATACAGGCCGCTGACAGACGGACGGACAGCGGAGGATTAGTAATAGAGTCCCGTTGGAACCCTAAAAACCACGTTGACTATATGCACTTACACTTTATATGGTGAAATATTAAAACTGCGAAAGTGCGTTGGTTTGTCCTTCAATCACGCCTCAATAGAGCTACGGATCGGCTACTTTTTATCCCGCAAAGTCAGAGTTCCCAAGGCATTTTAAAGGCTAAGTTCACGCAGACGAAGTCGCGGGCATCAGCTAGTATCGAATAATTTCATCGATTTAGCCATATAATCAAGTTCTTTTCGTTAGCTTAGTCACTAAACTAAATTGTATTTCATTGACTACTACACTTAATTATAGTTATTAGAAAAGTCCTTACTCACAAATTTTCAAAACTAAAAACTTCGAATAACAAACAATATTTATACATCCTTAATAAAAGCTAACGTAGTATTTTCAAACAAAACTCCTAGTATTGCCATCTCTCGGGATTTTCCTACAACTCTAGCACATTAGCGCCACGGACACCCATACTACAATTCACAACATATTTATTCACACCAACGCAAACTTACTGAAAAGATGCCAAAAATACTACACAGAACATCTACGCTTACACGATTTTAGATTGCATCTAATAGTCTACTCTAACAACCGCATCCTTAAGGTTGATTTTCGAATGCTGTACTTTGGTATTTACGATGATTTAGAGTGTCGGTTGGGGTTTCATAAAATTTCGAAATGAGAACCGTAATGACGTAAGTTCTTTGTTAGGTTAGCATTTGTTTGTGAAGTTAAAGAATCAAAATAAAGATTCCTAGAGCGTGTTAAGACCTTTTGAGTTTTTAACGTTAAGCTACAAAGGTATGACGCTGTGTGGAGCGTTGTTTGAATGTGTGCGCGAGGGGTGAGTATACGTGAACTTTCTTAAGGCGTTTGCTTTCTTAAGAAGGCGAAGAAAGCGAAAAGGTTCGCACTTGAAGGAGTTTCGTTAAAAATACTAGCGTTTAAGTTCCGGGGCGATTCGTAAGAGGGCGCAACTAATTTTTTTTAGAGATGAGTATTTTTTTTATTGTTTTGTAGGTTGAACTTTAACGAAACGATTAAATAAACAATTAAGTAGGTACCTTTTTAGTTTACTTTCACAGATTTTTTATTAAATAAGATTATCAACTAGGTTTAGGTCATAATACTTAATTTGAAAGAGTTATAATAAACTAAATTCTAAAGATCTAATTTTACACCAACATACGTAACTACGTAGGGGTACCTACGAAACGTTCAAATAATTCCAGGCAGTAGGTAAGCTATTGGAGGAACAAATTAGATTTGCCACCTCCAACCGCAGTCGCACAACCTCGACACGCGCCAAATATACCGAATGACAAACGAACAAAGTCCTACCAATTGCGTTCACCACCCATTATCTTCTTAGCGAATAGCATTCTGCGGTTAACCACAAAATCATCGCAATCAACCAATCACAGCGCGCGGCCTATATTTTCCTCTATCTATTTTTCCGCGGGGTGAAAATCTTAGAAACCACACGGCTAACCGCAAAGGTCAGGTGATCGGCCAATGGGGATCGTAAATATAACCGCAAGCCACGCCCATTTAACCGCAAACCAACCACAACGCGAGACGTTCACATCTCGCAATCGATTATAACGCGTGACGTTCTTTTTTAGAATTACGAGCCTCGGTTGGTTATTTACAACCGAGAGATTTCTTTACGGCCGCAGCGTTCGAGGTTTCAATAACTATATGCGTTCGAAAATAGATCGTCTTGGGAGATTTGAAAATAAACAGTTTTTATACTAAGCAAGAAAAGGTTAGAATCATTTTGCTATAATCCGCCAACACTGTGCTGTTGGTGGATTATAGCAAAATAATTCTAACCTTTTCTTGCTAATCATGAATTTCCGCAAAGTAACGCCTGCTTCTATCCAATAGTTTTTATACTTATTATCCACTAGGTATACAAACTCTATTTTAACTACAAAAAAATATAGGTAGTCATCATAATACCTATGTATATAAAAGAGCTTAAAATTATTCTGGCTTAAGGGTCTTGCTGTGCTGGTTGCTTCGTCCACACATTCTGTGACCTGGTGATTGACATAGGAAACTTTTAATCCAGAAAAATATAACAAGTGGTTAAGACTATAGGGCCTTCTTTTCGGAAGGTCCGAGGTTCGAATCCCAGGCCCATCCCTCTTTTCCGGAGTTACTGTGCGCTTAATGTGTGTTTTTAGCGCACATTAATATTAAATATTATATCACTTGCTTAACACTGAAGGAAAAATCATGAGACAACATCAGTGCTCGAAAGTTCTCCATAGGAATGATTTCTCTAAGATGGGTTCTGAAATCTGCTCATGGCCAGCATGGTAGACTATGGCCTAGAACCTTTTCATGCTGAGAGGAAATCGAAACACAGTAGTATGGTGATGGGTAGAGACGATGATTCATAAGAACGTCTCAAAGCGCTAAGAAATTCTGCCCCATAAGTATTCTATGAAAGTCTACGTTAGGTATATTTAGAGAATTTCGTAATATGCGCGATAACAATCAAGATTAAGGTATTAAAGATAATAAGTCGACCCTAAACTGGTCATCGTCCTTAATCACAAAGATGAAATATTGATTCACTGTCGTGAAGGTGACGCACACACGGACAAGAAGCGTGTACATACGCACGGACACAGCCGCGACCGCATTATATTCATAATGAATACAGCCGTCCCACTCGTTGGCCGTCTTTGACTTTGTATAAATATGTTTTGTCCCTTTCCCTCGGCACTTGAGCGGGCCTTTCGCCCCGGGGTGGAGCGGGTGGGGGGCAGGAGTTTGTCTTCGGCAGCCAATTTCTATTTCATTAAGTGGCGCGGCTGTGACCGCAGCGGATCGATGGCATTTGGCCACCTGAAAAAAGCTTTCCTTTCTCCGACTGAAAAGTCTGCAATCCACGTAGCCGTGTAAAGGTAATATTATGTAAATGCAAAGTCGTGTCTGTCTTTTTATTCTCGAGTTTAAGCAGCTGAAGCCGATTTCGAAAAAAAATTTGGTAAGAATATAATTATGTAAGTGCATAGGCATACTGAGAAATAATATTGGGACATTTTATCCCGGAAAACCAAAGAGTTTAAAAACGTAAATCGAAGCGATGCGAATATAATAATATAATAAATAAAATAAAAAGCCTTTTATTTCTTCATGATCCTTAAAATTAAAAATTATACATAAAATATTTCTTAACCTAAAAAATAAAATAAAAAAAACTGAGATGAGAGATGTCAAGGGACAACCGGATGGAACGAAGTTCCTTTCGATTAATTAATTTGGCATTGTGTTCAACATTTTCACACTACAATATTAGATCTCCGTAGCCTTGTGGTTTCTACAGTCGCCAAACAGCCAAAGGTCGATGGTTCGAATGACAGCTCGATAGACCGAATTTTCCATTTTCAATTTTATTTTAAACAATTTTTACATGTGGAACCTTTCCAAATTTCAACTCTTCTCTTCTCAACTTTCCAAATATTCCACATGTAGAAATTATTTAAAATAAAATAGAAAATAGAAAATTCAGTCTGTCGAGCTGGGATTCGAACCATCGACTTTTAACTGTTTAGCGACTGCAGAAGCCACAAGGCTACGGAGACCCAATATTGTACCGCGAAAATACCGAACACAATGCCAAATTCACATTCAAAAAAGTGTCGGTTTCAAAAAAGTGTCGATCCGTCTAGCTCCCTTCCGCACCGCGCGATAAGGAACTACGTTCCAATAAAATGTATTAATTAAGTTTAAATTTCTAAAAGTGTACATGAAGAACCCTTTTCAGGTCAAGGCCTCCTCCAGAGATACCCATTGCTGTCTATCTTTTGCCTTAAGCAGCATGTGATGCGAATATAACATACTTACGTAATAATAGTGTCTGGCAAGACAACAACAAGATTCCATTTTGAATTGAGGAATCACTTGCTTTTGCAAGAATTGCAAGCAAGTTGTAAGTGACAGGTTATTTGTAATTTTACCAAACGACTGAAAGTAAAAGATAAAGTGTTTGCATTGGCAATTATGTCTGTCCTTTCACATTTTCCAAACTTAAAAATCATACTTGAGTAAAGTACCTATGATTTTTACCCTAGGTACTTATTAGGCAAAGCCAAAAGGAAGGGCTGTGATTTTCACAGTCCATGTATGTAGGTATGAATATTTGTATTACCATTGGTTTCTCCGTAGCCCCTAAACTACTCAGCCGATGTTGATGAATGAGTTATCAATCGATTCGTTAATATGGTCTGGGTAACATAGACTACATTTAGGCTACATACCAACAAAATCATGACGCAAGTTACTTAACTTGCGTCATGATTTTGTTTGTATGTAATTGGTTGGTTGATTTTGTTGGTTGGTTTTGTTGGTTTGTTGGTATGTTCTACTAAAAAAAGGATGTAAGTACTTACTTACATCCAATTTTTAGTGGAACTTAATCAGTTCTGATACTCTTTTCTGGTTAAGTTTAATATTGTTCACAATCTTCTCTACAATAAACCTTTTTGAAGCCTTCTATATTCCCTACCAGTGCACGCAGACTACTGAATTATTAACACTGTCGTACAAACACACTTTATATATTTACATTACGTAGAAACGGGGCCTTTGAAAGTATTCTTATTGTGATTTGGGTGTATTAAAGATTCATTGAAGGACCATTTGAGAGATTTCTTTGAGTTAGTATATTTTGTAACTATAAAGATATAGTTATAAGTAGGTAGATATACACAACTTACTAACATATTATTTATTAAGGTAACCATCACGTTTTAAAGTCCTAATTCTGACGCCGGCACACTGCACAGATCTCCTCTGAGATGAGAAGAGTTTAGGGCATAGTCAACCATAAGTATGATCACTTTGAGAATATCAACGTGTATGTTGTATTTCATGAAAGCACTAGCTGTATACTGTTAGCACTGGTGTTGAATAATGAATGGGCCGGTCACCTCCGGGACTCTTCAAACATAATATGTAAATCTGCCCCTCTAACAAATGCATCGGGCGATCTTAGCATACATTATGTATAATGTAAGAGAGTACCTACATTATAAAGGTGCAATCATATACGTCCCGGCATCTATTCATTATAAACGGTAAAATACATGAATATGCGCCGCGCTCGTATGATAAAATTGTTGCCTAGGTGTACATACGAGATATTCTGCGGGATACCCAACTCCTCAGCAACTTAGAGCATACTTAAAGTGTGTTTGAGCTCATTAGAATGGTCTCAATAAGGAGATGTTAAATAGATGATGATCAAGGATCGAAGAGGAGGATCTGATGATGGAGCAGAAAACTATGGGTAACACAATGTCAGATACCTATATCGTACATATTCGGGGTAAATAGTAGTACATTCACATGCCGGGAGTGTTTTAAATATTCAATTTACACTTGTCAACAGGTACTTACATAAGATGCGGATCAAAACTGATAGGTGTGGCTTAAACATAATATCTATCCATTTATATAATACTATGGCAACCCGCGCCGGCTTCGCACAGGTGCAATTGACTAATGAAGAAATTGAATTTTTCACACAAAACCACCATCCAAACCGACATTTTCATTGGATTTCCCAAAAATTTTCGTTCATACAAACCTTATCCTGATAATCACAAACACTACAAAAATGAATTAGCCAAATAGGTGCAGTTATTCTGAAATGATGCGCTTACAGTCGGTGTTCTGATTTTTTTCAGGAATCGAGTACTAACTTAGCAGTTCATACAAATAATTAGTAGGCATACTTCTAATTGAGCACCATACTGCTGTTCAGCAAGATAGCAGCCTCTACCGGGTATCGAATCAAAGACCTCCCACTAAAATAATATAGTAAAGTAAAGATCACAACAGTCACTACTGAGCCAGGGAGGTCGTCAAGGTACAACGCAGGCTTTAAACGCAAATAAACGCTAACAAGCTGTAAATTCGCGACCCCGTTCAGCCCTTATATTAATTAGGGGGAATATTTTGGTATTATTGCTATAAAGCCTCATTTAGGATCCCCCAAATGAAATATTAGCCATTGAGGAGAGTAAGCACTCAGTATGGTCGTTCAACGCCTTCGGTTTTATACTATTATCGTGTAATTTTATGTCATCATATAAATATTACCTCTTAGAGGCCACTTGCGTTTTCTATGCCTAAGTACGTCATTTAAAGAAATTAAAAATTCCTCTTAGAGTAGGTACAAATAAATTCACTTTAATTATTATTATTTTAAACCATCGAGTAAATATTTATTAAAGTATCTATTCATTTTATGCTAGACTTAATTTTGATTGAGAAATAATTTATGTTAAATACTCCACTGACAGAAAAATTTGTTCAATTTGGTTTCTCCGCATCATCCGATGACCTATCTCGATTTTCTAATAGGTACATATTTCATAAATTTTGAGGTTTATAAAACTTACTACCTTTTGCCCGCGCCTTCAACCGCATTGAGTTAGTTTTTTTGAATCCTTCGGGAACCCTTTGCTTTTCCGGGCTACTAAATATACCCATGCAAAAAATCACGTCGATCCGTGGCTAAGTTGCTGCGTGATTAAAGATATCACAGCAACATTTCGCATCTATCATAATATTAGTATGGAGCCTCTGGGAAATATTTGGTACACATAGAAAAATAAAGCAAACCTTTCTAAATCAAATCAACCAATTTATAACAGACACAAAAAGTCGACACACGCATTATTTAAATACAATGGTCGTTCGTTAGGCAGG
Organism: Oeneis ivallda; assembly: GCA_029955525.1. Taxonomy (NCBI): domain Eukaryota; kingdom Metazoa; phylum Arthropoda; class Insecta; order Lepidoptera; family Nymphalidae; genus Oeneis; species Oeneis ivallda. The sequence goes on from JARPMR010000019.1 coordinate 8,782,351, forward strand.
CCTCAGGAGTTCGATGCAAGATTTAATTAAATCACCTCCCCCTCCCCATGCCCCCTCGCCCCTCCACCCGCCCCATCGTCGGCAATTTCCTCGAGGCTTGATTTATTGCAAGGCTGGCCGCGAGGTGCCGGCTGCGATCTCTGACGTCGTAAAGGATTGCGGGTAGTTTTTCTTCCAGGCTATAACCACAAATCTTGTGGAACACAAAAATCTATCGAGGTAGAACGGTTATTATCACCATTTTAATGATTCATGGGTGCCTAACCACATCGTCTGGATTGTATGAAAATATTGTTGTGTTAAAAATAAACACTTCCTTAGGAAAGGAAATTCCTATTATTATTAGGACTAAAGAGAGCATTTTAATGAAAATGCTATGTTATACTCCTAATAATCTTAAGTAAAATATATCACTTTAATGAAATGAAAATTAAAATGTTAATGAAATCTAAAATAAAAATGTTTAATTAAAGCACTTTTGTGGGTTTATATTTTTATTTTTATTCAAAACTGTTGCACTTATAATATTGCAAATGCGTGCTTCGACCGCTTTTCCGTTCTATTTGATATAATTTTGTGTTATGCAATATTCTTGTTTCATGCGAACTTACAAGAGATATTATATCGGCTGAAATATGTTATTTGCAGCAAAGATTTCTTCCTTGACCTACTTAGGTATTATTCTTATATCGAGCACAGAACACATCAGATTTCTCTTCTCACCGAGAAATGAATTCGCCTATTAGGTAATGTTAGAAAGCTTAGAAAGCTGCTGGAGAAATTCTGGAATGTCTCTTTTGGTAGATCTCTTCTAGAAATCGCTACCAAACGTTTCACTATCATTGAATTTTTGCCAGACTTATTACCTACCGTGGTTAGGAATAAATTAAACAAGGAGTGATCTAAACTCTTATTTTTTATTCGATGACAAGATAGTCCTTTACTGCGATCTCAGCTGATATGTGACGATGCAGTCCAAGATGGTAGCGGGCTAACTTGGAAGGAGTATAGCAGTGTACATTCAACCTATACCCCTAATCTGTTTCTTTCTACTTTCCACACGCCATCGTGCTGGAACACTAAACCGCTTGGCGGGACGTCTTTGACGTTAGGCTGGTATCTAGTCACGGCCAAATCCTCCTCCCACCAGACCAAAAAAGCTACTGATTCCCGGTCTGTACACCACTCTGTCAGGAGTTCGTCGTATTTTCAGACTCTATGAAACCTACCTACTTACATCAATAGCATTAGGCTTTTGTTATAAGCACCTCACAGTCCGGCCAGTAAGTGAATTTCCCTGTCCGAAGGGATCAGGTTACTTTTTCTCACAGTGTATTAAGACGGGATAAGTTCATCCCCTGCGACCAACGAGGGATAGGGGTGTCTATGATTTATAGTTAGCTGCCATGGAAGCTAGGAACTACTGGCCCTGGTAGGGTATATTTAAAAAATATTTTTGAATCCATAAATAAATTCTTTCTGAAAAGTACTTCACATCACATACGTATCTCGCTATTATTATAAATGCGAAAGTGCGTTTGCTTGTTGAGTTGTCCTTCAATCACGCAGCGATGGAGCGACAGATTGGAGTAGTTTTTTCATAGGTAGATATAGTTACCAAGACCAGATAAAAAAGACAGAGAGAGACATAGAGTTTAATTTTGCCATGATTGAAAGTAGCATATTAGTACTTACCGTAAAAAGAGACTGACAATCAGGGAAGTATTTATAGGTAGCAAATAGCAATATCTACGTATACCTAGAAAATAACAGTATCGCCATATAGCAGAATAGTATAGCTTAGCCTGCATTGGCATTTTACTTTTGAGTACTGATCGAAAATACGCCAGTTACGGCTCTTGAGGCTCTTGCGGCTCTTGCGCCTCTCAGGGGTCTCGACCTAGTGTGCGAGCTTCTTAAACACAAGTTTTCTAATCCCGGCCTCTCTTCAAAGAGGCTCTGAGCTTCAAAAAGACGAACTTTCTTTATTAGACAACAAACTTCGGAGAGCTCTCCGCATTCATGCCTACTAATTAATCAGAGCTAAACAAGTATCTATTTAAATACAACCGAACTGTATTAAACCATTCATTAACAGACCTTTGCTTTTCGATATTACATTTTTCAGGTACGACGGTATCTATGTACCTACATAGGACGATATAGGTACCTATACTTGTGCCGTAGACTGAAATAAACTAGGTTGTTAGCGTACATCGTTACTTAATATCACAAATGTGAAGGTGGTTTGTCCCTCAATCACGCGGCAACAGAATAATGGATCACCTTTTTTTTGCATGGGGGAAGTTAGGTCTTGCAAAGTGATTACTAAGCTACCCTTTAGCCCGGAAAATCAGAATTGTTGAAAACCAAAATATTTCTTTAAAAAATTATATTTATTTACCTACTTACGAAAAAATCAAAACATCTCATATTTAATTTGCCAAATTAATTGTATACTTTATACTAGTAATAAATAGTAGATCCCGTTTGGATACCAATTTTCGAGTAGGTTACTAGATAACAAAATCATACAGGCAATAAATAAAACTCTCGTTGAGTTATAGCATCTCGAAGGGCCAGGCCGACTCCATAAATCTGTGAGGGTGGACAAAGAAATGATAAATAGAGAAGAGTGTGTGAGATATGACTCCTGCATGATGTACTGCGCGGTGGACCCTCGAATACAGGGATATGTGCAGAAATATACCTTAGACGTGTAGTATCGCAGTTTCTATGTATTACTAGCTGATGCCCGCGACTTCGTCCACATGGATTTAGTTTTTAAAAATCCCGCGGGAACTCTTTCATTATCCGAGATAAAAAGTAGCTCTCCCGGTCTGAGGAACCACTACTACATCCATTACTATACCCATGCAAAAAATCGCATCAATCCGCTGTTCTGTTGCGACGTGATTGAAGGACAAACCAACAAACAAACACACTTTCGCATTTATAATATCAGTAATGCTTTATTATAACACTTTTTATAATTGTCAAATTTTTTACCATACTTAACCAAAAACAAAATTACATTTAGCTGCCATTTACGTTTTGTTATTCCACTGTCATTTGCGTTTTGTTATTCCATGTCAGATGCGTTTTTGTTATACCACGTTTTATAGTGAGTTAACGGAAACGCGGTCGAACGGGATAAAAAGTATCCTATGTCCGTCTCCTGGTTCTAAGCTACCTCTCCACCAATTTTCAGCCTAATCGGTTCATCCGTTCTTGAGTTATAAATAGTGTAACTAACACCACTTTCTTTTATATATATAGATTAATGTGTCTGTTACTTTATTATTGTACTAGACGAAGCCCGCGACTTCGTCCGCGATGGATAAAGGTTAAACGATTCCCGCGGGAACTCTTTAATTTTCAGGGATTAGATGTAGCCTATGTGTTAAACCTGGGTATGAGCTATCTCCATTCCTAGCCAAATCGGTCCATCCATACATTCATCTTCACAAACTTTCGCATTTATAATATTAGTAGAATTATATTATTGTATTCATTTATCAGATTTAAAGAGATGGTAATTTGTAATTAACAGAAAAACACGTATGTTACAATACAAAAAGTTTGCGGGCAATGTTAAGTTTTGTTTAATTTTCCAGACGAAACGAAATAATATGGTTTAAGTTACAATTAATATTTTTGCTTACATACATATTTATGTTATGTATAAATTAATAAAAATCGTTTACTTTAGTGAAACTATTTTTAAATTAAAGTTTCGCTTTACTTGAGGGCTTTTGACTGGCGAGATATCGTTGTGTGGAGGACAAACAATTTTTTTTTACTTAACATATTTGAGGGACTATCAAAGTGGCAGTTCTAAGATATTTTTGTACCGCAGTCTATCTCAAAAATGGCTTAACATGAAAAGCTGACGCATTGGTAGAGTTCACACACCTTTGAGAACATTATGGAGAATTCTAAGGTTAAGGTTATAATTAATGGATCGAACCTGCGACCCCCCGAATAGGAGAGCGCAGTCCTAACCACTAGGCTATCACTGCTTATAAATAAAATCAATAAATATTAATACAATCTATTTTTTGTACTCCATCATATTATGGCTTTTTGCTAGGTACATGCACGATATATAATTTTGCAACAACGTACCAATTAAGTTCTATTTATATTCAACCATGTTCTATTTATTTTTAATATTTTTATTGCTTGATTGTATAAGGCAATAAAAATATTCTTATTCTTGAGGAACATTAACCTGAAGAATAAATTTAAAAATTATTTAGGAGGAAATCTCAGATAGATCATTATCCTTTCAGAATCACTTTATCCTTTAAGAACGCAAAAAAAATCTAAACTAGATCTAAAGCTATGCAAATATACAAAGGTCTTGAGGGTCGAGACGCTTACGGCTGAAAGAGGACCATGGGACCAGCGGGGCGAGGGCGCCAGGGGGCCAGGGCGCCAGCGGGGCGAGGCGAGTGGGGCCGGGGACACCGGACAAGGGGCAAGAACAAAATGCCATCGCTTTGTGCCCGACGTTAATCCTTTAATAGCAATCGGGCGGTGCACGCTAATAGTAGCCTTGTGGATACCACTCAGACCTTTGTCTTTTAAAATCAGACCGTTAAACTATTCAAGAAATGTTGTCTGCTTTCTACGGAGGGTTCCAAATAGAAAATGTAAGCGTAAAGCGTATTTAAGCACATTGGCTATGGATTATATTATTATAAGTAGTTACAGTGTTGTTTAATAAGGATTAGCTGCCTAATTGATCTAGTGGCGACTTCTGGGTTTGATTCCCAGCTCAGGCAAAAAAAAATGCTATCGGGCTTTCTGTCAAGAAATTCTCAGAAATTCAGCTTGGCCGTCGCGCCGTTGCCAAAATTCGATTGCAAAGACATTGTTCGTATATATACCATACAAATTAAATCACTACAATGCCATACCTATAGTAACGAAGAATACAAAATTAAAACGTATTATTATATTATATTCCGACGATCAAACGTAAATATCTTTCAATGGTAGTAAAGATGCGATAAAGTAAGTACCTAGGTACTTACTTTATCGCAGCAGTCGCAGATTGTATTCGTCATAATACATCGATAGTACCTACAATACCAAATGTGGGGAGGCCCAATAATTTATAATTATATTATATCATTATAATTAGATTTGTGATTGATATTCCAAGCATTTTCCTAGCTCTACGAAGCTAAAGCGTCAAATAACTTTTATTACTTGAAGCAATTTTGGAGCAATTCATAATATTATTGTCATAACAACCGAGGAAAATTCAGTTTTACCAAAATCGAATTAGATTAACCAACGAAACGATTTTGTACCTATTCGCATCACCCTCACCGTAATATTAAACATTATTGGATCTAAAAGTATAACCTTACTAGGCGGCAACCATGAAATCTACTGACCAGCCGCTAAATGAAATGCGACACCTTTTATAGCTCACAATTTTATTTATTCACTTGTTACCACCTTAATTTCCAAGATTTTAAGGTTCAAAATGGCTGGTACAGCTATAAGTAAGCTTTGTAGACGTTATTGGTCTGATCACGGGGTTGACACGTGGGGACGGCACATATAAACTTCGTCGATGTCTGCTGCAGAGTCAAGATATTTCAGTAAGTTTGTAGTCATTCCTCAAAATACACTTTGAAGTCGGTGCTACGAGAAAATAATATGAACCTAATATATTCTCACCTCATGTAAAGGATAGAGCCTCAGGATTGTCTTAAAATGATTGCAGTGTGTTGATTATGTCTTTGATTGGCTGATACTCTCTCACTGTCGGGTAAAATGCAGTAATAATCCCATAAATTCAGCCAATGACCACAACTGGACTGTGGCAATGATTGATGCAGGTTTTCCGAAATTAGTCATCCGTTTTCTATAGGCCAGTATCACTCAGAAGGTGTCGGACATAACAAAAAGTATAATAATTATATGTAGTTACACGATTTGAATCCTAGAGATAAAATCTGAGCCTCAAGCTGGCTTTAAGCATTTCAATCCGGTGGCTAATCCAATAATAATAATTAGAGAATCCCACAGCAAATATAATGCTGTGGGATTCTCTAATTATTATTGGTATAGTGTTAAGATCACAATAACCTCTGATTGGCTTAATTTATGGCGTTCTCGCTGCATCAATGCATTTTAACCAATTGCGAGAGACTATAGCAGCTAATCAGAGTTTATATATTGTGATATTATTTTGCAATCGTCACTCTCAGCAATACTTACTTTAAATAATCCCACAACTGATGGAATCAATGATGAGTCATGAGGTCTATGATAAAACGAGCTCGTATAGAAGAAGCCTATATTCACTCTTGCTTTGTTTAAGTGATTGTTTGATGCGAGACATGGATTAATTAAATGATGAGTAGACATTCTGCTAATTACACTCACTACATCACGATAATAGTTCGATGTGCACTAAGCCGTGCTTTAGCACCGAGCAACATTAGACTGTCATGACGTCAAAATCTCTCTGAATAGGTATCTGTATTCTCGAGATCGAGATAATTCTAATTAATGCTCAATTAAATATGTAACACCACTCAATGGTTACCTGTAGTCTGTTAAGGCGAACTAAACGGGTCTACCCGCAAAATTCACATTTAAATTGGTTTTTCGCAATTTTTAAACTAATACGACAAAGGCTTATGGCATTCTCCGTCCAAATCATCCCAGAGACAATTCAGAGATTATAACCCATTGCCCCTACAGGAATCCAACCCGGAACCTCTCACTCATAACAGCCCAGTGCTCACCACTACGCCAGGCAGACACGGCATAACGTGGATAACAATGATTCCTCAGTGGATGACGATGATTCGCGATGGCGGCGCGCGGCAGAATTCACGCGGCGGGCGTCGCGCGCCAGGCGTTCTCGCGGCCCGCGGTGAGCTATTCGAGATATGCAACTGTAGGAATGCGTTGCAATAACGTTATTATACTATGTTTATGTAGAGGTTTAGTCGTAGTTGTATGTCCGATAGTACCTAATAATGTGGAACGTAAAAAATCCTTAGTAATTTTATCATTTATAACAGTGTGTATGTTTGTTGGTCTTTCCTTCAATCACGCAACAATGAAACAATGGATTAACGTTTTGCATAGATATACTTGAGAACATAGAGAGTAGCATAAGCAACCCTTTATCCCAAGAAAACAGAGGGATTTTTAACCTAATCCTAACTGATGATTGTAATAGACTTTTCTTCATGGACTCAAAACCTGTCCTGTCCTGCCACCTTTAATATATACCTGGTTAATATACTAATATAATATACCTATATAATATGTAAGGTTAATATATATGGCTATAATTTGTAAGGTTATGTAAAAATGTGATTCTTTTACTTCTAATTTCAGAATTCACAGATAAAATATTCGTGCCTACATATTTCGTGCTCAGTCGTCAGTGCTCGCTAATTTAACACTAGAGCGAGCAAGGCTCGGCCCCTCGGTTATAGAAAAACTTGTACACTTAACGTAAGTAGCGTTTGAGACTGCCGTCCAGACAGGGAGATATGAAAGAAACATGCGGTATCTGTGTGCAGTTAAAAAATATTTTCTGTGCCAGAGAAAGAAGTGGTGAAACATTTTTCAGAAGAGGACTAGGATGGATGCAACAGGCCTGTGATTTGGGAGAGACCTACGCCGTAGAGGCGACTACTACGTGAATTATTGTAAAATAACTACTATAACTATTTGGGAGAGGCCTACGCCATAGAGGCGACTACTACGTGAATTATTGTAAAACTAGCTGACGCAGCGAACTTCGTACCGCCAACTTATCTATATAAATAACTAGTGGTTCACCCCGAACTGAGACCTCGCGGTATCCCATAATTCCCATAAGGTAGTTTTAACTATATTATATTGTAATTAAAACGCGCCGAATCTGATGACGTCAATCGTCATCTGCTTTCGTGGATGGGATGCGTATTTACAATATTAAAGACAGCGCCATCTCGTAACAGTATAGTGAAGTTTTGTTAAAAACATTGATGCCCATTAAAACTCAAATAATTTCGTTTCTTTATAATATTTATCTAATCTTAGTATTTGTTGTTCAAGTACAGAATATAACTCAAATTATGTGTAAGTTTCAAGTTTTAAAACAAAGTGGTTTTAGAGATCTAGCCTCGAATACAATCTCCACTTTGAAAGCCCCCCATTTCGTATGGGAGCCCCCCTGAAATAAAGATTTTTATAACTTTTTAAGACATTTTCGGCTGGAGGCCATCGGTTTACATATCATATCTAAAATTGAAGTAATTACGTTCAGTAATTCAGAAGTTATAAGGCTCTGACAGACGGACGGACGGACAAGTGCAAATCGCTCTAGTAAACTCAGAGACCTTCGCATCGCTCGGTCGAAAAAATAAACTATCCCAATCCAAAAAAACTATCCTATCTTTTAAGTTGGACCAAATTACAGATAGTTACGAAGGTTGATAAAAATCGGTTCAGTACTTTAGGAGTCCATCGCGGACAAGCAACGTGACACGTAATTTATATATATTAAGAAGATAAGAGGACTAGGATGGCTGCAACAGGCCAGTGATTTGGTAGAGGCCTACGCCGTAGAGGCGAATACTACGTGAATTATTATAAAATAACTACATAATATAACTATTTGGGAGAGACCTACGCCGTAGAGGCGACTACTACGTGAATTATTGTAAAATAAGAGGACTAGGAATTAGGATAGATGCAACAGGCCAGTGATTTGGTAGAGGCCTACGCCGTAGAGGCGAATACTACGTGAATTATTGTAAAATAACTACAAAATATATCTCATCATCATCATCATCAGCAACCCATCAACGGCTCACTACTGAGCGCGGGTCTCCTCTCAGAGAAGGGTTACAGGTCATAGTCCACCACGCTGGCCCAATGCGAATTGGTGGACTTCACACACCTTCGAGAACATTATGAAGAACTCTCAGATGTGCAGGTTTCCTCACGATGTTTTCCTTCACAGTTGAAGCAAGTGATAGTTAATTGCTTAAACGCACTTGACTCCGAAAAGTCAGAGGTGAGTACCCGGGATCGAACCTGCGACCCCCCGAATAGGAGACCACAGTCCTAACCACTAGGCTATCACTGCTTCTACAAAAAAAAATATATCTATTTGGCTTGAATTGAGATTGTAATATTTTTGTATACTAAGTTAAATAATAATACTAATAATAATAAACTTTTATCATCATCATTATGAGATGATCTCAACCGATAATCGTCAATGAAAGTTTAAACTTCAACTCTGTAGTGCTTAATTATTCTGACTCAACTCTCTCTCTGGTATAAAACAGTAAGATTGAATGTCATAAGTGCGAAAGTACCTCTTTCTGTCTCTCTGTCTATCTGTTACCTTTTAATGCTTATACTGCAGCAACGATTTCGATAACATTTTGGCAAAGTGAAAGCTTAAATTCCCCAGAGGAACATATTAAAGTGCATAAGTCTTCGCAATAGAATACTTCCTATGGGATTTTTAAAAATCTAAATAAAAATAAAATCACGCAGACGTAGTCGCAGGCATTACTTAGTGTATCTTCGCAAATCGTGGTTGTTATTGAATTAAACGCTCGTCTGCACACATAGAGGAGATAAAAGGATACAAGAATTAATATCCATCAATAGAATCTGCAATGACGCAAAATGAGGGCGCACGGGAGTTTGACCTCTGTATGACCGACGCAGATTTATAGATGGAAATGTGTACTTCTTGTTTCAGTTTTACAATATAAATCCATACAATACTAATAGGTATTATAAGGTCAGTGAGTCGCGAAACTGAAGTGAAAATGGGCGGTGGCACATAGTTCGAAGAGCTGATAGTCGTTGGGGTCCCAAGGTGCTGGAGTGGTGACCCCGCACCGGGAAGCGTAGTGTTGGGCGTTGGCAAACCCCCCACTAGGTGGACCGACGTAATCAAACGAGTCGCAAGGAGCCGCTGGATTCAGGCGGCGCAAGACCGAAACCTGTGGAAGTCCATGCAAGAGACCTTTGTCCAGCAGTGGACATCTGTCTGTTGACAAAGAAGAAGAAGGAGAAGGTATTAATTCGAAAGTGTTGTTTGTTGATTTGTTCACGCTCTTCGATCACGCGGCAACGGAGCAACTGATCGACGTGATTTTTTACATGTGTATAGTTGAGGACTTGAAGAATGATATAGGCTATTTTTTATCTTATAAAAACAGCATCTTCTTTATATGTACTCGTATTATTATTGAAACTAGAAAAAAAGCTGCAGCTGATGCGCATATATATGTACCTACTTATTATAACTGAGAGCCTTTGCTCCGTTGCTGCGTGATTAAAGAACAAACCAACACACTTTCGCATTTATAATCGGTAGTTTTTTAATTGCACGTCTATTTACAATTTAAGCAAACGAAGTGTCTCCTCTAATTAACCTACTGCTTAATAAATATACTGACTTGCACACTAATTTACCTCTAGTAGATAAAAGAACCAGACTATGGAAAATCTAAAGTTAGGTTAGGTTGGGTTAGAACTTAAATATAATAATTGGTGTCCGGCCACAGGCCGGGCACTTAGGTTCTATTGGTTCGAAATGAAAAATTGAATTGGATTATTAAACAATAGATAATCTCTCAGTAAAAGAGTTTTGCTTAATCCATTAAACAGTATGTTCAATTTGATTTAGTTAGTGTGCACATTTAGTGTGCAATCCAGTATTTTTGGTGCTACTTTCGGATATTTTGTTACAAGAAAGGGGATTTACAGGTATAGGATTAAATACTAACCTTTATAATCTTAGTAAATAGCAAGGATATTATACCTTTTCTATATAATTTTACATGTCATTTTAACAAAATTTTGCAGCTCTTTTTAAAGTCTTTCAAAAGCCGGACCCTCATGTCAAAGAATTTGCCAACGAAATTAAGTTTTCGAATGCGCATTTTCCCATGGGGACATCTAGAGTTGTAACTCAAAATAGATGTTTCCTTAAGTACATGTAAAGGGCATAAGGGTCTGCGTCGAACGTCTTAAGTGGCTGAGAAAGGGCTGGCTAGAGGATATTTATATTCCCAATATATCCGAGAGGCTGGAGTTGTCGGCAAGTTGGAAGTTGTTAGCCGAAGGGGTGATGCGATACGTGATATTTTGAACCGATATCGATTCTGACGACTTTAGATTTAAACTAAAGTGATGGATGAGTTGTTCATTTAAGCTTCAAGCGTTTATATTTATTTACACGCAAGCACCCATTAACTTATCGAGTTATGTGAATTTTGAGCCACCAAGCGATTTTTACGACGCGCAAAGTCGCGTAACAGTAGATACTAATGCATTTAATAAAACCTGTTATACCTCTTCCAATTATGTGCCCTTTTATCTTACACAGCATCGTCACTAACATCCAGGTGGGTTCCTAGGCAAAGATTATTTATTTTTCATCACTGGCAATATGCAAGTTGGAAGAATTTGTATAGGGATTTTGAAATTTTAGTTTAGAGTATTCCTACAACTACGACCCTATTTAATCAAGCTTTAAAGTTTACTCGGTTAAGTAGTCATGAAAGTGGTAGGTATAAAGTGCATAGTATAAATAAATCCGAAGATGAACATCAAACCTAAAACGACACTTTTGATAGTTGTAGTTCACATTGTTATCTACAAGTTTGACGATATCCGGACTAACGAAATGTGTTTTATGCACCAGAACGGGAGACACTTCGCTCTTCCTAGTTTTGACGTCATTTATAACTAAAGAGCTAGTGGCTATTTCAGCATATTTGATATTTCAGATTATCTAAGCGTCGACATGATATCATAGATGGTTAATAGTTTTTAAGCTAATGAAAAAGCCGCCCGGATAAGGTGGCGCTGATTTCCTTTCATGTTTTTTGCATCTAAAACCTATTAATGAGATAACTCGTATATGAAATGCGCTATATACTTTCTTTCCTTGCAAAAGAAAAATTGAAAATACAAAATTATTTATTTCACGTAGGCCAACCTGTGGCTCTTATGACACGTCATGACTCTACCACCGGTTCGGAAAAGCGGATTCTGCTGAGAGGAGCCGGCAAGAAACTCAGCAGTTGCTTTTTTCAAAATAATCATTGTACAATATAAGTAGCTATTGCCTTGCCTTTTCTCTTTCTTTTAGTCTAATTCGCTCCATCTGGACGGGCTGCCTAGAATATATGCGTTTCAGCACCGCGTTCGTGGTAATTAACTTTATATGTGGGTCCCTCATTGATTTACGAATTTATCCCAAGCGTGTATTAAGCAGCTTCTCTACTCTTTTTCACTCTATCTGGCTAGGTAGGTGTTTTGTCAAAGCGTTCGCAAATTTTCATTTTATAATTTTCTATCTCAAAAGTGTGTCAAGCAGTTTCGCTTAAAAAAATACATGCTTTACTAAATTATTTATGTTTTAGTATTATTTAGATAAACTGTATGTCTAAAATGCTATCACCATAGCATAAATCCATTTTGTATTTTTTTTGTATTTACTAACTGAAGACTTAAAAATCAAAATTAATCACTCATATAGAAAGACGATAGGTGACAACATTTATTTAGAAATCTTATTTGCAGCTTTTTCTGATACGGTGGCATTTGTCTGAAGATTAGAAACAGCAATTATGTACCTAGGTAGATTATTACCACAAAAACAATAGTCTTTCTGTCACCAGCTCCCGAATTACTAAAAGGATCTAGATGAAAATGATAGGTCTTGTGTGTGTGGTCGGGATATAACCATGGGGTGTGTTTTTGCTTTATGTTGCGTGAAATTTTATAGTCGCGGAGGCTGGCGTCGCGTCGCGCCATCGCGTGTGTACCTATAGCATAGAGAAGCTAATGGTAACAATAGCAGTTGGAGAGAATCATATTGGATTAAGTTTTGGTTGTTTGAGTACCGTGAAGGGTACAATAGGTTATATAATATGTCTACACTAATATTATAAAGAGGAAAGATTTGTTTGTTTGAATTAAATAGGCTACGAAACTACTGGACCGATTTGAAAAAATCTTTCGCCATTAGAATCCTACATTATTCCTGATGAACATAGGCTATAGAATTTTTCAAAAAGTTAGGGATCCGTCTGAAAACTTCGATAATGTAACCCAAGGTGTGAAAAAAATACAAAAAAAGTCCTTATATCACGTAAGCTGCAGAAACTATTGGCAAAGTGATATACTTACTACAGTTTTATAGGAGACTTCAATATCTACAAAAAAAGTCTGGAATACCATACGTCTAACTATTACAGTTATAATAACTACTTTTTTCCATGGTAAAATATGCAGTAGTAACGCCGAAAAATCCTTTTAAAATGTTTTGTTATAGAAAATACGACTTGTGCATATGCACAACAAACCAATATTGTTTTTGTTTTTAAAAAGTTTTAGAATTTTATTTCTTGGAACATTGAAAAATAGGTGTATACAGTTAAATTTTTTGCTGTCTTTACATTACACAAATATGCTCTCCTACCACCAGATAAAATGGATGATGGACTTTAGCAATACTTTGGATGGAGCACTGTAATCTTATGAAATCTGAATGTTTGCTGAACATTACCCAAATGAGACGAGGCTTTGTCAACCCGGAGGTTTCCTCTAACTTATTAAACGAGAGCCTTACTGAATAAACAGGGAGCGGCGACTGAGCAAATAGAGTAATACCGTAATACCTTCAGTGTCCACTGTTCGTCGAGGAAAAGACAAAATGTCCGCTTTCGGACAAATCCCAATGTTTTGTCAGACGGGGTAGTGAAGGTTTTATGAGAAAAACTGAGCTACAAAATCATAAAAGTAGAGTATTTCATTTTAAAAATCAATTGTATATTCGTAGATTGTTTTCACAATGATCAGAACCTTTCCGGCTGAAAAGAAAACTAAAATCTTTTTTAGAATATTCTATAAAAATAGTAGTACCAATTTAAAAGTGATCACCCAGAACTGTAATACAATAATATTGTGCTTTCGTATTGTTAAGTCTTGCGCATTAACGAAATTGGTATTTTTGTTTCTGATTTATAGTTAAAAAAAAACAAAGTTTATTCTTATCAAACTCCTGTCCTTCACCATGTTACGTGGCGTTTTTCCGTATAATTTTAAATCAATTTATACCCAGGAGACAGTTCGATCACCGTCCCCAGCTGAAGAGCGTATGCTTTTGTCGACGGAATTAAACTGTTTTGTTGCGCTAACTAGGTGGGAGTGAGTAAGAGATTTAGATAATCGGTTTTTAGCAAGATGGATTAAGGTTAGCCAGCAATATTGGATTTCTTTTACGATGCTTTGACAGCGGGAGTTAGTTGCTAAGAATGGACATGAATGTATGTAGAGACATATTCCTATTGTAATAAGATATAAGTACCTAAGGAAACAATTTCCACAAAAAAATCTTAAAATTAAAAAAAATATAAAACAAATGTACGCATACGAACAAAGCATGTAACGGTTCTCAAGACTCAAGATAGAGTTAAAATGAGACATAAATATGTCCTGACATAAATCTGTCTCGCTTCAACAAAGTCTTGAGTCGGAGCTGAGTGAGAATACCATAGTGAGAGTGCCATCTATAGATCTCAGCCTAAGAGCACGCTCAAGGCCAAACCTAGGAATACGCAAATGCCATGTCAAGTGGCATTCCCAAAAGGCAAAGAACTGTCTTCATTACGAGAACCAATCACCGTGTATACATGTGTTGCTGCAGTATAACACTAGTCTCTAAGCTTATAGCCATATATACTATCACGGCCCTATATTACGCTTTAACGAGGTACAGCTGCATATATTAGCCGCTATATGCAGATGGGAAACTACGTTTCTATTGCGACTTAAATGTCGGGCTTAACAGAATACATAATATTTCTGATAAATTTTTATAAGACAGAATAAAATTAAACTCCATAATCTTTAACCCGTGGAAAACAAATAGGAGCTTGAATTGTTGTATCTTCTAGGCATCTTAAAGAAGATTCAAGAGAACTTTGCGTCACGCCGTAAAACTATACGCTGTGTTTGAACCTGAGTCTTGTGGAAGTAATATTTTATTACATTACATATTTTATTTTTAACCTCGATAGTACTGCGACGATGAAGACGATAATTTCTGAATCTGTGGACTTTGCTTTATAATAATTAGTTATATACAGTGATTAAGTCCGCATATTTGCATACGGAAAAGCCACAAGGAAGGCTAAATAAAATTAATTATTTTAGCTATTCGAGTACGTATTATTTTTTCTTGGTACTACTATTTTAATAAATACTCTGGGAGACATTACAGTAACCCAATTCATCTCCCTAGGCCACTATACTAGGTACAAATAAGACAAATAGATTATTTCAACATAGGAAATATTTCAACACAATATAATTTGTTATCAAGACTGATGACGTTCTCAGTGATTTGTTGACTAGTTTAAGATGGCCTCAGCGTAACAATACAAATGTTAAAGAAAATCATACTCATTTGTCAGCTTAAAACTTATGGTTTCATACATCGAAATATAACTAGGTAATATTGTAGATAACTCAATGGGTTTCAAATTATATGAATGAATAGATAAAATCATACATTTCAAGCATTCAAGTGATGGCACAGAAGGTTAAAAGTAAGCACTAAAACAACAAAAACATTAGCAAGAAAAGGTTAGAATTATTTTGCTATAATCCGCCATTAGCAAAATAATTCTAACCTTTTCTTGCTAATCATGAACTTCCGCAAAGTAACGCCTGCTTCTATCCAACAAAAACATTATATAGGTATTTAATATCTATCATTATTCATGCATTTACTGAAGACAGATTGTTTGGACTGCATCGGGTACTAAGCTTACAAATGTTTATTTATGCCTCGACCCTGTCTTCTATGTTTAAAGTATTGTTGTCGCAATGTAAACGCGTCACTAAGTGCCGGACCGTTCTCATTAGGTAAGTCAATCACCGTGAGAACGCATATCGCCTTCGATGTTGATCAATGTCTATTGAAACATAACAGCACATGGGGGATTAATACCTAGTTTATACTGATGAATTAACGTCTGGTGTAATTGTGTAATTATCACAATCATGAATGGCTAAACAAATAGGTATACTTTTATTTTACATAACATAAAATAATAAGAACACATCATGTAGCTAAATAATAACAGATATCTGGGTGGGTGTTTTTTTTTTTGGTAAATCGTGTTTTTTGGAAATTATATACTTATAAAAATAAAAATAATAATAATAAAATTAATATAGGGGAAAATATAATCGTCTGATATCGATCGTCTATGATCGATGATCGTCTTCTGATATCGGGACCGCCCGATTTCCCGAGCTATGGGAACTTTAAAGACCTTTTCTAAAAATGAAACCTAGCTAGATCGATTTATCGCCCCCAAAACCTCCTGCCTACTAAATTTCATGAAAATCGTTGGAGCCGTTTCCGAGATTCAGATTATAGGTATACAAGAATTGCTCGTTTAAAGGTATTAGATTCATAGGAAAATTCAAAATTATTTATTTCACGTAGGACAACCTGCATAGCTCTTGTGACGGAGCAAAAAATCTCATGTTCCCCTTCTCATTCAAGTGAAGAACTGCAGGTATTCACTGGGTCGGTGATGAGTTGAGATGAATATTATTCACCACACCCACTCAGTGAATGTCTATCAATGGTAGATTGAGATCGATCCAAGTCAATAGACAGAAACTTTACTTAGTTGTTTTTTTATTTATCAATATCGTGGTAAATGATATTTTTTGGGTTACTTACAAAAAATTGCATTAATAGGAGCTTTTAGTGTAAGAAATAAGTGTAAAATGGGGAGCTATATTGCTAATAAAGTTTCTTATCTACTCAATAAATAACATGATAATCTTCATAATATTATATTCTAAACATAAGTGAGTAAACAGCTACATTGTAGAAAAAAAATATCATTTATTACCTTCTATTTATGATTTCGTTTCCTGATTTGTAAAGGGTTAACATATTTCGCAGCTAACCCTGGACTGCGCTCGGCAAACAATGGGGATGGAAAGATCATTTTACAAAGACACCGCCCGAGGGATGAATAGTTAGAGTTCCATGTAGGGACTAGGGAGGCGAGGGTAAGAGGGACCGTGGAGACGTTACAGTAGCCAGAAATATAAATAGGTCATACTGATTTGAATTGAACTACTGAACTGAATTGTTTCATTTAATTTTATCTATTTACTACAGTATGTAGGTAGTGAGCCAAATTCAAGGTAAATCAACAAAGGAAATATATAATAAGTTCGTTAAATTAACAATATATGACTAATTATATTCTCTATACCTAAGTAGCAATTGTTTGATTAGATGCATAAAAAAACTTAACATACCTACTAAGGTATTGAATGAAATCCCACGGAAAACCTCTATTTTCCGGAATGAAAGGTAGATTATGTGACTTTCCAAGCCCTCGACTATACCCATGCAAAAAATCACGTCGATCCGTTGCTACGTTGAATGAAGGACAAAATAACATGCCAACACACTTTCGCGTTTATTAAATTAGTAGGGATGTGGAAAAATTCAATATTTAGCTTAACCCACATAACGTATCTAGTATCCGTACCGATTAACCCCGACAATCGTTTACCAAAATCAGTCTATTAACTAAATACGTTTATTATTATTAACAAAATGTATCTCTTGTTAGTGACAGAGGAGATTCAACTCTCAAGTTCGTACGCGCGAAGTCTCGGCTGGCGCGGGCGGTGGCGTCGGCGTGGGGTGTAATTTGAACAAATGAGCGACGACGCTGAACCAAATTAGATTCCCGCCGAGCCGGACCGCGCTCACCCGCTCACTTTACTCGCCAACTGATTACCACTGGCCCACCATGACTGTATCCTTATACACTGTAAAGAAATAACTCTGTAATAATGTTTAATTATTGGAACGTAGTTCCTTATCGCGCGGTGCGGAAGGGGGCTAGACGGAAAAAATTAAGGAACCGACACTCGACACTTTTTTGAAACCGACACTTTTTTGTTGAATGTGAATGTAACATTGTGTTCTGTATTTTCGCGGTACAATATTGAATCTCCGTAGCCTTGTGGCTTCGGCAGTCGCCTAACAGTTAAAAGTCGATGGTTCGAATCCCAGCTCGACAGGCTGAATTTTCTATTTTCAATTTTATTTTAAATAATTTCTACATGTGGAATTTTTTCCTAATTTGAAAATAACTAAATCGAAAGGAACTTACGTTCCATCCGGGTGTCCCTTGACACCTCTCAAGTTTTTTTTTCTTGCAACATATAGGCTTGCGCTTGACGATAATCGACGAGAAGCAATGATGAGGCCTAGGTTGGAGCGCGCTTGCTTACAATATGCTTATTCAATTTCGCCTTGAAACTAGGCAAGGATGCCTAGTAAAATTAATATTGTTATACGTGGCAAGAAACACGGATGCCGGAAGAGCGTTCCGCACCTTAGTGGTTCGTTCGGTTCGGTAATACTAATATCATATTAACATAAAAAACATTTAAAAGCACACTTTGAAAATTGACCCTTGTTTATAGTCTAATTAAATCTAGAACTAAACATGGGCTTGACAAGCACTTATGTAAGTACAAATTAAAACATATTATATTGAGAAAAGCGAGAGAAGATAGAAAAATATATTGGGTAATTTATCCGAAAACGCCAACTCTCTGGTGATAATGGGGCTTTTGATTTTCAGTTTTACAGGCGAACGTTGTTACTTGTTACAAAAAAGCTACAAATCCTTTTAATTTGAAAATTATTTATTAGCAGTAGTTACATTCCGTGCTAAAATACAAAAGAAGAATGGATAGACGTTCGCCCGTCGCTTCCTACCGTTCTTACTATGAAACTACACAAAGAACGTGTGTGTTCATTTGAATTTTTTATGTCTCTATTGTTTTCCTCAAACATCTCTTACTAAGTTCTAAGTTTTTATTATTGTCATAATTTCCACCACTGATCATTTCAAATTCTACCTAGTTTTATTGCAGTAATTTTTATGACCTTTTATTTTTAAAATTATAATCCTTACTTGTGTTATTAACTTATTAATTAATATAAATGCAAAACTGTGTTTATTTTTTGGCTTGTCCTTCGATCACGCTGCATCGACAAATCGTTTCGACATTCGACAAAGCTACAGATTGACGTGATTTTTGCATGGGTATGCCTAGTTGAGGACCTGGAGAGTAATAGGTATATAGTATTTAGATTCTTTTTATCCCGAAAAATCAAAGAGCTCCAATGAGATTTTTCAAAGCTAAATCTACGGGGATGAAGTCGCGGGCATCAGTCAGTCCGCTAGTGCTCAATATTTACGAGTATTGTAACTCGTACGTTCTCGTACGTCATATTATACCTACCATGCTAAATGTTTCAGCTGGAACTGTCGATATACGTAGCAATTCAGTTGCATGGCCCGTGGTCACGACGGGTCTCAGACCGTGCTCAAGCTATGCACTATACTGTACTCAACCATTCCCAACAATACTGCAAAAGCTATGGTAATTAACACAAGGTTAATATAAAAGCACAGTCCCAACAAAGCAGGCTCTATATAAATCAAATCAAAATCTCTATTGACCGAATGCAAATAAAAATCCTGTTATCCGGTGTTTGAACGGTGTTTGGAGAGAGGCCCGGCCCCTAATCAAAAAATTGAACTTTCAATAAAGGGAATCATTAATTCTACTTAGGGAGGGCAAGATCCTAACGAACCCGAAGAATCCCCGGATGTTTTTCTTGGATAATTATTTGAAAGAAATACTTAGATACCCGAGGGATTCTTACAAGACTATTAAGGTTTTAGTAGCCTGCGTAAGCACCTGTTTAACTGAGTACAAATCAGCTTTTACTAATTAAACGTGGCTATATTGTTGCAACTTTTCTTTCTGATCAAAGGCAATGACTACATAATTAAAAGGCTACATAATTATTATATTTTTTCATATTTTTAGTCAAGTGCGTTGGGATACTATATACAACACTGTATGTAAACGTTCAAAGAAATGAACGTGCAAGGGATAAGAAATAATTTCAGTTCTCACACAGGTAGGTATTTAGAATATAGTCTATATCATAACAGAGTATCAATAATACCATCCTCGATAATTATATTTAAAAATTTCAAGACATAATAAATTTAGATCAGCAGCAGATAAATTTAGTAGGATCGAAGGCAAAGCTTTATTTTCTGATGATCAGTTATCATACCTAATAGTAGCATTGGCAAGTTCTGTAGAACTATCGGGTCAATATACCTATACCAATGTATCGGATAATTAATGTACTAAGGAAACCCAATCCTGATAACTGAAAGGTTCAATCCCCATCCGTTGCACTTTAACGCTTTGGAGGCCAGAGGGGAATATCACTAATATTTAGCAGGGCTTACTTATATTGTTTTGAAAAAATAAAAAATCTTGTGTACATACTTACTAATATATTATCAAATAAGCAGATAAACGACCACAACAAACGCTACGGTCGATCGCCGGTCGTCCGGCTCGGTCGGATATTGATCCGTTATTTTTCTCCAAAGCTATTAGAGTAATGCAGGCAATCCCCCGACAAGCGACCGGCGAGAATTAATGATGTCCCTTATTGGAAGCACAATTTTTTGATTCTACCCGCTTCCCTCTATGTCTTTGTCATAGAGTACCTACATGTTCTTCAGAGGCGCATTTTACTTTAATTATTGTGAAGCCATGATTGCCTCTAAAGGAAGCTATTTATAATCGAATGCCAAAACTCCAAACGTTTTGGTTAGTAAATTTTATTTAATTATTTTTATTTGAACCTTATGATTGCAAAATTATGGTACAAAAAAGCGTTTCTTAGCAATGCATTCCCAAACAGAAGCGAATCGATCTAAGACAAAAATACATATTATACGTTGATGTTTCGTTAACGACTGTGAAAAGCATCGGTGCACCTACTGAAGGCATAATTTGTGAACGAAACGAAGTGGCACAAAAAGTTCTTAAATAGCTCTTAATAAGGTACCCTTCTGCTCGAAGACATACTCTTTGCCGCCGCCGATGGCGAAGGAAGCCAGAGACAGCGTTGTTTACACGAAGTCGGCTCACATTAAAACGAACCCCAGTTGCTTCGAGGCATAACACGCCTTTGTCGTAGATTGTACCACAACTGATTTAGGAAATAAATCTTTTATAGTAACTAGAAATCTTTAAATCTTTTAATCCTTTGTAATTCTTATATTAACGTCCTTACAATTTTTTTTTAATTTTGAAAAAGCTATTTCCACGAGGACAAATTCGTAGATTTACGTAATTTATGAAAATCGGCTGAAGAAGTTAGCAATAGCTTTATAGCACAAAAATAGTACAACAGTTGGATTTAATGCTAAAGAATTTCCTACCAGTCTAGGTAGTAAATTATTAAGCTGATATGGCGGCCTTATCAACTTTTTAGAAGCCTTTTTTGGGCTTCATGTCATTGGAAACATTGTCATTGTAGACAAACGAGATTGATTGAAATGGACATGGAGTCATCGTCAAACAATCTCACACAAGGTCCAAGCACATTAATACTTATTCGTTCAAATTACATATTATACTAGTATTTAACGGTCTACAAGCTTTTACCGGAGACTTCGTCTGCATAGAGAAAGATTTTAAAAATCCCGTGAAAACCCTTTGTTTCTCCGGGATAGTTTGTCACTCTCTAGGTTACCTAGAGTACCTTTGCAAAAAATTACGTCATACCGTTGTTATGCAGTTGAAGGATAAATCAGCAAACCAACGCACGCATTTTTATGAGAAAAAATATAGGCTTTGTTTACAAAGGTATGACTACCTGATCCCGCAACTTCGTTCGGGTAGATTTAGTTTTTCAAATCCCGCGGGCACTTTGATTTTCCGAGATAAAAAGTTGCCTATGTTTCTCTCCCGGTCCTTACTATATCTATGCAAAAAATCGCGTCGATCCATAGCTCTTTTTCGGCGTGATTGAAGAACAAACCAACAAACAAACACACTTTCGCATTTATAATATTAGTAAGGATAAGGATGGCTTAGTTTGCAAGTACATAACTACTCACCTTCCAATCTATTCTATACTCTAGGTATACAAAGCCCCTCGGCAATCTTCAGTCAAACATATTAATCTCAGGCCAAACAATGTAGTGACAAGGCGCCGTACATTTCAATTAGTCGGGATGTCGACATTTCACGCCACTATCTTCACGTAATCTTGTTAATTACCGCTCAGGAATCGAACTCGGGACGCTCCCCCACGTCATTTAGACGTAATTAACATTCGATGCACTTTTAGTGACTTAGGTAAGCATTTCGGTGCCTATAAAATTATTTTGTGTACAAGAAAATACTTGAAAGTGTTTTTTCCCTTACATTATGTTAAATGAGAAAGTACGTTTGTTGGTTATTCCTCCAATCACGCAGAAAGGGAGCAACGTAAGTACGTAACGTAACAAAGGGTATACTTAATTGAGGACTTGGAGAGTGACTTAACTACCTTTAATCCCGGAAAATTAGAAGAGTTCTGCGGGCATAAAACAAAACTCCACGTGGATGAAGTCGCGGGCAAAAGCTTGTAGATCATAGATTTCAACTCGTTTGAATAATGTTGCTTAATATTTATGCTTAGTTCAAAGGTAGAGAAAAATGTTCTCCCTTAATTCTTTGTAAACTCGCATCTTAGAACCTCGTAGCCTTTCCGTAGGACCCTTACGTAGAATAAATGTAGACCTTCGTAGACGTTGTAGCTTCAGTTTACGAGTTTATCAAAAAACTGCATTTATCTGCAACACAAAGCTGATTAGAAGAGTAAAATGCCAGGAAATAGACGGTAACTCCATGTCCATTTCAATCAATCTCGTTTGTCTACAATTAACAGTGCTTCGCTCGTCGACGGTCCAAAGTTGTACAGGAAAAGTTAGACGGCTTACTCTGTTTCTAAAACCACTTCGTACAGTGTTGTTTTAAATAAAATAAAAAAAAAATCTTCTATTTTAGGCTTTGAGTATTTTAGGGGATGTGATTGAGAAAATATCTATTTACTCTTGAAGATGACACTTCATCATGTTTTCAAAGCTATGTGAAGTCTGCCAATATGCATTGGGTGGACTATGGCCTATAACCTTTTCTCTGAGAGGAAACCTACGCTCAGTAGTGAGCAATTGAAGTGATGATAATGATGATGATTTTTAGTAACTGTAACAAGTGAAATTGAGTTCAATATATCGAACAACATCGCATGTGTGTGTGTGTGTGTGTGTGTTTTTATATGAATAGCGAACAAACTAGCAGGTGGGTCACCTGATGTTAAGTGATTACCGCCGCCCATGAACATTTGCAGCACCAGAGGCACCAAAAATGTGTTTATTTTAAAATAATATATCAGTTTCTTCGGGGAGCCGCTACCAGTAGTATTTCCTAATTCCTCGTCGCTGCCTCAAACTCAACATACATTAGGTTTTTTTATTTATCAGCAGTGTACGGTCCAGGACCGCATATAGTTATAAAACTGCTTGATAGAGATACAAGTTTATTGCCCCCTATTTAGGCTAATAACCTAATTGCAGTAGTGTGAGCGCAATGTGATGGAATGTGCACTGATGAATGAAATATCATCATCATCATCATTATCAACCCATCATCGGCTCACTACTGAGCACAGGTCTCCTCTCAGAGAAGGGTTATAGGCCATAGTCCACCACGCTGGCCCAATGCGAATTGGCGGACTTCACACATCTTCAAGAACATTATGAAGAACTCTCAGGTGTGCAGGTTTCCTCACGATGTTTTCCTTCACCATTGAAGCAAGTGATATTTAATTGCTTAAACGCACTTGACTCCGAAAAGTCAGAGGTGCGTACCCGGGATCGAACCTGCGACCCCCCGAATAGGAAACCACAGTCCTAACCACTAGGCTATCACTGCTACCACTGCTGCTGCTGAATGAAATATAAATAATTGTATTTATAATAAATGCGTGAATGATGACTGGGTGAATTTTATGATTTCGACATAGACCGTACAAGCAGCAATTATACTTACTTAGTGTACTCACATCATAATGGTCACAAAATCATAAAAAAATAACTGTACTCCAGAATAACACCGCGTTGGATGTGGTGATTGCGATTGCAGACTGACGCCGACGCGTAGTTGATGCGCAGTTTTCTGCCCGCGGTTTTCTAATCCGAGACCGAAATTTGTTCATGTACCTACTCCGCTCGGTTGCTGACAGCTTATTTTATTTACTACTCTACTGCCAACTGCACGTAGCCGTCTATCTACGCTTTTATTGAGTAACCTTATTAACTGCGAGTAAATTACAATTCAATTCGTAGTTGGCTTGTTTTTTATCTGCAGATAGACGTCCACTTGGACATAGGTCTTGTGTATAACCCACAAGTTGTGGCATATTTTGTGATGCCATTTCGGTGCTGTATTAAACAGTTACGCGAGTGTCCAAGGAACAAAAATAATAATATTAAAAATTGTTTAATTTAAAAATATAAATGAAACATTTTATAATATTATTTTAAGCTTTTTAATGTATCTTCATAGGATCAATCTACACATTATCTGATCGAGAGCGATTTACTCTTATTTATTGAGGAGTTCCGCGGATCCTCCATCACCGAAAATATTCATCAGATCTTCATCAAATTTAAATGGGACCAACATGACGGTATGACGGTATCCTTTCAAATAAAAATAAATATTGAAATCGGTTCAGATTTGACGGAGTTATGGAGTAACATCGCCAAAAAAACTAAGCGTCGAATTGAGAACGTCCTCTTGTATCTATAAGGATAGCCAGTCCAGTGTTAGTCATAAATTAATTATAGAGGTGAGTGCCTTCCACATGTTCTTCTTCAGTTCCACCCAAGATAGGGAAATCACATTTTTTTATATTTTATAGCCCATGGAACTAGGAAGACTATAGTCGTAATTCTGAGTTCCATGACACAGCCGGAGCAAACCGTAGAAAATAAGAGTTTTTTGCCAGCTCTTCTCAGCATAATTTATTTTCTTGCCGAATCAGTACCGGTAGCTTTGAGTATCTAACCAACAGTGGTAGACTCCTTTTAAAAAAAAGCCAAATCGGTCCAATCATTGTCCAATCGCTCTCATGTGATGCGCTTACAAACGAACATCATTTTATTTCAATTTTTTGTAGCTCTTCTCTTTATTAATGTTTGTAAACTGAACAAACGAAGAAGAAGAAGAATATAGCTTGAAATTGACCATAGACATTACAAAAAATCTTTTAAAAATCTATGAACAACCGTAAAGGTGCGTTTACATCTTTGCAACAACTGGCAATGTTGTGGAAAGCAACATGTTGAAATCAACACTGTTGCCTTTTGTAAGTCTTTCAACAGAGCGTCGACCGTTCTACAAAATATGGCTTGAAATTAAAATGTAACAAATGTATTTATTTTCAAGAAACATTGTACATAAATAGATGTTACCATTATTCAATGTCCAGTATGTTTCGTCAATTGACATGCAAAATATAATGTTAGATATTTACTAAATATATTATCATTATTGAATTACTAAGAATAGATTTGTTTTTATACAGTTCTGGTAATTTTTATTAGGCTCAAATACACAATAAAGTCATTATTTTTATAGTATCCAAAATAAAAAACCTTTTTTTATAGTATCCAAAGTAAAATTCTAAGTAATTAAAATATAAAATGTGCAATAAATATAAAAGTACTTGTTGAAACTTGTTGCTTTTGTATCCACACTTCATGCATTCATTCAACAATATTGCTTCAACAAATCGTAATTTTTGGTCGTTTTATGTTTAAAATGGAAATTCATTAGTATAATGAAAAAGTTATGTAGTTGGTTGAGGACTATAGAAATGAAGCAGTGCTTTGGAATATAACCCTAAGGGATAAAAATCCATCATCTGATAATATGCCCTTTAGTAAACTGTTTCAGCATCCACTCCTTAACATTGCCCGTTTCCACCACCGTTTTTTTCTCCTTTCTTTCGGATTAGCTTCAATTAAAATTATGAAAGCCGCAGCAGCAACGACTTGTTCAGTAGACATGACTGTAGACTGCTGTGGAACGTATGTAAAATGAAACTGAACTGTGAATGAGACGTTGATCAATGTTGACTATTCAACATTGTTGAAAACTGTTGCGTACGACAACCCGTTGCTTCAACATATTGTCGAACTAGCGTAAACGCACCTTAAGAAATAACAGTTTCGATGATTTTGTAGGTTTTGAAAACATCAATGTCAAACATCAACATACTATTTTACAAACAAACTATTAGGTTTATCAAAATTTTTGTGATAAATAGGTAGGTACAAATGGCTTACGATTTATAGATTTATTATTTTGTGAACCTAGAACGAACGAAATCCAATTACTTTAATTTTCGGCTAGCCCTTTTAACTGCCGATACAGGGTGTATCTAATGGTAACTTGATGATAATAATTTTTAGTATTTGAAAATATTTTCTGTTACTTGTTTTCAGTCAAATAAATATTATGCAACTACTCCATACATAAATTCTCGGCGAACCAATGGAAAGATGGAAAGTTATCAACCCCGACACGTGGCCGTCAACCAGCCAAAAATTGACTTGTTGTTCAGCGACGAATTCTCGGATGACAGCGACAGTGCCGATAGGACCCATAATGGCACGCAAACGAAGTTTATACGACGGCAAAGCAAAGGTTATAAAAATACCAATTATATACGTAGGAGAACCTGAGTTATCGACAAAGCTCATCGAATTGCAAAGCTGCAGTGGCAATGGGCGGGGCGCATAGCTCGAAGTCCCGATAGAAGTTGATGTCTCAAGGTGCTGGAATGACGACCTCGCACCAGCAAACGCAGCGTTTGAAGACACCCACTAGGTGGACGGGCGATCCGCGAGTAGTAGAAAGCCGCTGGCCACAAGCGCTACAAGAACGTGTTATGTGGCGATCCTTGCAAGAAACCTGTGTCTATGTTCAGCATGGACGATAGGCAGTTAAGACGGTGATGGCGATACCTAAGTGTCAATTCCTTAGAAAGCTTTATTCAAACTCGATCCCATACCTACTCCACTAAACATGTAATAGAAAATTCTTTTAAAAAAATCGGCCAAGTGCGAGTCTTGAAAGAAAAGAGCGAGGCCTCTCTTTTAGGGTTCCGTACATATGACCGTACATTTTTCTAGTCTAACTAGATATTTAAATATCTTAGTTCTTAGATAAGTACTAAATTAGCACATGGGGAAAATGCTCGTTTGTTGTGGCCACGATTACAAACCGCATCATAAATCGGTGTTTCAGTATTTTTTGTTTAAATACACTATAGGTATATAATAATTACAGAAATTTCAAATTCCTAAGTAGTTTAGTTTTTGAGATAGACCCCGTAACAAAAGTGGTCTAAAACCGAGGTGGGCCCCCCGAGCCCCCCGGGCAACATTTCTTCATTTTTGTAGCTAAAAAATAATAAAAAATATATTTGAACTCTACTTAATGAGTTCTAGATTTCACCCCACATTTCAGGGTAAAAAAATAAAATTTTATTTCGACTCCTTTTCCATGTATGGGAGCCCCCTTTAGCTTTTAATTTAATTTTATTTTTATTATTTGTTGTTATAGCGGCAATAGAAATACACAATATGTGAAAATCTCAAATACCTATCTATTACGGTTTACTAGATACAGCCCGCTGACAGTCGGACGGACGGACGGACGGACGGACAGTGGAGGCTTAGTAATAGGGTCCCGTTGGCACCCTTGGTCGCAAGTTCGATCCCGAGTACGCACCTCTGACTTTTCTGAGTTAAGTGCGTTTAAGCAATGAAATATCACTTGCTTCAACGGTGAAGGAAAACATCGTGGGGAAACCTGCACATCTGAGAGTTATTCATAATGTTAGAACGAAGGTGTGTGTGAAGTCCGCCAATTCGCATTGGGCCAGCGTGGTGGAATATGGCCTATAACCCTTCTCTGAGAGGAAACCTGCGCTCAGTAGTGAGCCGTTGATGGGTTGCTAATGATGGCACCCTTTGGGTACGGAACCCTAAAACCGACTTCAAACTCCCACGCCACTATACAAAAAATATAAAATTTATTGTTGATATTTTAAAAACCGCTTGACCGATTTCGATGTTTATATGGGACCACCAGAGAAGTATACCCTTTCAAACAAAAAAAAAGAATTTTCCAAATCAGTTCAGACGTCTTCGAGTAATCGGTGGACATACATAAAAAAAATCCGACGAATTGATAACCTCCTCCTTTTTTATGACGGTTAAAAATGATATAAGGTTTAAGTTAATTAAAGTCCATTAACTTATTCTATCTTCAGACTGCCTATTTCTGCCCAAAAATGTGAAGCAAGGGGAGCCTCAAATGCATCTTTAAGATCACATCGGTTTAACACCTTAGCTCTTCGAATACAGCATAAAGTTATAAGCTTTTATCTGTTACCAGGGTATTTTTTATGTTATTTCATTTAAGTTTAAGAAAAAATAATGTTCACAGGTCAACTCATACCAAGTGTTATCTTCAGAAAATGTTTAAGCAAAAGCATTAAACAAATAATTCCTTCGGAAAAGCCGACCAAAAGGAAAGGTATCATAATATTATAATTCTTTAATCCCACCTACCTTTTAATAATCTAGAGCACTGGAATTTAATAATAAGATAATATTATTATCTTACAGTAAAGTTAATGGACTGGAAGAAATTTCACAAACTTAACGTTATTTACTCGTTTATGGATGAATTAGAAAAAGATTTCCCTGCTATATGCACTGTTTTTGTCATTGGAAAGTCCGTACAAGGAAGAGATATTAAGGTATTTATTATCTTTACAGTGTCTAATGAGTAAAAGGAGAAGACTATAAACGTACAAATACTGACACAATACATTTGAATTTTATCGCACTATAGTTGATTAAATGCTCTATGCCTAAAATCCTTGCAAACACACTTCATCATCACTTTTATCATGAAAGTGATGATGGTCATCAGTCAGTGATGGTCAGTAGTTTTATCATGAAGTGAGTGGTGAGTGAGTGTGTTGGTTTATTGGTTTGTTCTTCAATCACGCAGCAACTGAGCAACGGATCGTCGTGATTTTTTGCATGGGTATAATGCTTGAGGACCCTCAACGCGACATCGGCTGGGTACTTTTAAACGAAGGGTTCCTGAGGGATTTTGTAAACCTTACTCCACGCGGATGTTATGGCGGGCAAAAGCTTGTAATTTTTACTTACGATTTGTGGAAAAATTCGTCCTCATTCGTCTACTTTAGGAAGAGTACCTCTCTGCGTATCAGCTTTCTAGGTGGCAGGGTTTGGGCTAGCTATTATAATATTATCATACCTACTAATATTATAAATGCGAAAGTGTGTTTGTTTGTTGGTTTGTCCTTCAATCACGCCGCAACAGAGCCACGGATCGACGTGAATTTTTGCATGGGTATAGTTGAAGACCTGGAGAGTGACATAGACTTTTAATCCCGGAGAATAAATGAGTTCCCGAGGGATTTTAAAAAATAAATCCACGCGGCAGAAGTTGCTGGCATCAGCTAGTATTATATATAGTATGGGTCAGTCAGTGACTCGGAATTCTTATAGGTAACTGTTTAACCGCAGATGTTGAAGATATCCAACAGCGAGGCTGGCAACGCCGGTGTCTGGCTGGACGCTGCGATACACTCGCGGGAATGGATAGGCACTGCTGTCGTGACCTACTTCGCTGACTTTATCGCCAGAAACTTCCAAAAACTTTCCGAATCCATCACTAATAAAGATTGGTAATTTTTTATTATCAATTAGACTTGAAGAGAATTTCCTTTAAGTATAGGAACCTGGCTATAAAACTCCATAATACCACAAGAGTAAGGACTAAACTGTCATTATAGTACACCATTTAAATAAGATGCTACATACATACAATATAGTGTGCTACTTCTGCATGAGTTTCGGATCACGATTTCTCACGACCTTCCCTATTACAGTCGTAAGCGCTTCCAGGGCCCTCGGACTGAAAATATCACAATTTTCAGGGCCCCCGACTGAAAATATCACAATTTTCAGTCGGGGGCCCTGGATTCAAATCCCGGTGAAGCTCATAGAAGCTGAGTAGATAAATATAAAACGGTAAATATACAACGGTAACGGTAACATGTTATACATTGAAAAGAAAAATAATCCCTACTAATATTACAAATAAACTGTGCTTGCTTGTTGGTTTGTCCTTGACTCACGCTGCAACAGAGTAATATTTACTAGCTGTTACCCGTGATCCATGAAAAGTCACGTCCATCCGTAGCTCTGTTGCGGTGGGATTGAAGGACAAACCAACAAACAAACAAACTTTTGCATCCTTTCTTCCTTATCCATAATTCCTTACTAATATTATTATAAATGCAAAACTGTTGTTTGTTAGTTGGTTTGTTGCTTTGTGGGTTTGTCCTTCAATCATGTAAGCTGCAACAAAGCCACGGATCGACGTGATTTTTTTCACGGGTATAGTTGAGGACCTGGAGAATGATATAGCCTACTTTTATCGCGGAAAATCCGCGGTATTATCGCGTGATTTTTTTAATCGACCGAGCGAAGCGAAGGTCTTTGAGTTAACGAGAGCGATTTGCACTTGTCCGTCCGTCCGTCCGTCCGTCTGTCAGAGCCTTATAACTTTTGAATTACTGAACGTAATTACTTCAAATTTAGATATAATATGTAAACCGATGGCCTCCAGCCGAAAATGGCTTAAAAAGTTATAAAAATCTTTATTTCAGGGGGGCTCTCATAGAAGCGAATGCGAAGTAAAAAAAAAATATCGCGTTACATAAAATTGTTACGTATCATTTTAAAGATAATTTTGAACTGAGTACAAAAATATTTTTTTTTTAATTTTTCCCTTAAAATTGACGAAATGGGGGGCTTTCAAAGTGGCGATTTTATACGCTCGCTTGAAGACGCTCTCTAGGAAAATCCGCTATGGATTTTCAAACTGATTTTATGTTTTTAGGTCACTTATATCCTGTACTTGAACAACAAATACTAAAATTATATGAATATTATAAAGAAACGAGATTATTTAATTTTTAATGGGCATCAGTAATTCATATAGCATCAACATAGCTTCACAATAATGCTAATAGATGGCGCAGTCAGTAACTATTCCCATGGAACTACGAGTTACGACTACGACCTATCCCAAAAACAGTTTTGCGTCGACCATTATTATTTAGTTACTTATTATAATACAATAATTGTATTGTAATTTTTTTTGTACCATATTATTCAATTAAAATTATTTTTTAGTTAAATTTTAGTTAAATATTGTATATTTTCTATTCGAGTCGATAGATGACGATTTGTACAGATGCCCGTAACCCGGTTTCACTCGTTAGTACCTACATAATAATTCAATGTTTTCACTAACGTTCCCTAACCTTTACGGGCTACCTATAAGTTAGGTGATTGATGTTTTCTGTCAACTTATTTATCACGATCCTGTACGGGACACCTAAAAGGATTGTATTTAGGAGCTACCTACGTTAAGAGACTCCTACTTAGGGGATGATTTAGGTATGTTTGGTGAAAACGGGCATAATAATAATGTCAGTTTTTGTTATCATGTATCGATTGAATGAATAATCATGGGATACCGTTACCGCGAGGTCTCAGTTCGGGGCGAACCACTAGTTAATTCCAAGCGGACGAAGTTGCGGGCTTCGGCTAGTTTATAATATAAGTAAGGAAGTAAGGCCGCTATTAGACGGTGCCTCGTTCATCGTTGATTTTTGCGAAATGAACCCTAAGGTCCTTTGCCCTAAGGACAAATTTAAACGGATGGCTCACCGATGACTCTTGAAAATGAAAGCAAAAATCTCGAAAAATTAACCGTAGAAAATTAACCCTAAGGGCGAATAAAGACGGTTCATTTTTGTAAAAAAATTCGCAACGATGAACGAGGCACCGTCTAATTTGGGCCTAAGGGTAGTAAGGATGTTTGTGGCAGGTACATAGTCCCCGTGCTGAACCCCGACGGATACGTGTACACACATACGCGGGACCGCATGTGGAGGAAGAACAGAGCGAAGCAGGACGGCGAGCGTGTCGGAGTCGATCTCAACAGGAATTTTAGGTGACTGCACACTGATATCAAAATACTCAAGATACACAATGCAATTTAATGAATAGAACATTGACTTATTTAAACTATGGACCTGCCCTTCCATACTATTAGCAAAATGGCATGGACGCGTTGGTGTGATTTCTTCTTACAATCACCGACTTGCCTAGGAAAAATGAATTTTTTCTAGTAAGTTGCTATGCGATGACTGACTGTGAACATTTTTGATCGGACGGCCTCTTTTATAGCTATTTACTTCAATGGAATAGAAAGTTTTTTATTCGAATAAACTTTTATAAAGTGCTTTTATAAAAAGTGTGTCACTACCACTATTACTACTATAATTTAATATAAAAAAATTCTTTTTACCCGACTTCAAAAAAGGAGGAAGTTATTAATTCGTCGCAATCTTTTTTTTATGTATGTTCACCGATTACTCGAAGACACCTGAACCGATTTGGAAAATTCTTTTTTGATTGATAGGGTATACTTCCCAGGTGGTCCCATTTAAATTTTGTCGAAATAGGTCGAGTAGTTTTAAAATATCAACAATAAATTATAATATACTTTGTATAGGGGCGCGGGAGTTTGAAGTCGTTTTTTTTTAA
Organism: Oeneis ivallda; assembly: GCA_029955525.1. NCBI lineage: Eukaryota > Metazoa > Arthropoda > Insecta > Lepidoptera > Nymphalidae > Oeneis > Oeneis ivallda. The sequence continues at coordinate 8,815,101 of JARPMR010000019.1, forward strand.
ATATTTTTTTATATTAAATTATTAAAAAACTGACTTCAAACGCCCGCGCCACTACAAGTATATAATTTCTTCTTGAAATTTTAAAAACCGCGCGACCGATTTCGATAAAATTTAAGTGGGACCACCTGGGAGTATACCCTTTAAGGCCTTAAGAAGCGTGAATGTCTAAATTCCATGGTTGTTTAATTCAACATATCAACATAATTGTTGATTTAAGCCGTAAATAAAAAATAAAGAATGAAAGATAAAGATTCAATAACTGTTTTGGCTATTAAAAATGTTTATTTTTGTCAACCCCCTCTTGTAAAAAAAACCCCAAAGAGTACCTATTTTTGACATAATTTGCATAACTTCTCCAAAAGCGCGCTAGCTTTTTAATTCGTTCTTGCACACAAAAAAAGGTATTAAAAATATGAATCTTTTCGCTATTTAACTTTATTTTTACGCCGCATTACAATCGTGTATAGTAATATTAACCTGAAATTCAACTAAATCCCAGCTGATAAACACTCGCGAGCCCCATCCACAGTCCCTGCCGGGACGTTGCGGAGGGAAGACCGCGCATCGGTTTTGCAGCGACTTCGTTGAAATTAATTTTAGCTTTTAAGGAGTTTATACCAATTTCTAAATATTTATATTAATAGATTTACTTAGTTTAGATAAAATCTTTAAGTCAGTAACTGTAAATATTTTTTTGTAAATACATAAACTTTTATAAACTTCTTAAATAATCAAAGAATAGTGAATTCGAAAATGCCAAACAGGTGGACAATTAAAAATGTATTGGTGAATATTTACCTACAATTTTTAGTTAGTGTAATATGTTATTTTTTCGATTATTACCTATGCTAGGCATAATAATGTAAGCAGTGATAGCCTAGCGGTTAGAACTGTGGTCTCCTATTCAGGAGGTCGCAGGTTCGATCCCGGGCACCATTGATTTTTCGGAGTAATGTGCATTTAAGCAATTAAAATCATCGTGAGGAATCCTGCACTCCTGCACACCTGAGAGTTCTCCATAATGTTCTCGAAGGTATGTGTAATCCACCAATTCGCATTGGGTGGATTATGGCCTGAAGCAATGCCTGGGTCATGCGTCATGCCCGTGAACGGGTGCCACCGGCGGGAATGGGGCTACTTTCTGTCTGCCCGTCTTAACATGTGTTGAATTATAGGAATGCTTTTGTGGAACTTCCCCTCATTGTGGAAACAGTGCAAACATAGCATAATATCTATTATATTGTAAACTTGTTTTGAAAAGAGCAACTGCCGAGTTTCTTGCTGGTTCTTCTCGGCAGGAAGGGCATTTCGAACCAGCGCGAGCGGTAGAATCATCGACGATTCAAAAATACTTGTATAAAAGTTTATTTGAATAAAAAGCATTTCTATTCTATTATTTAACCCTTATCTAAAAGGAGACCTGCGCTCAGTAGTGAGTCGTTGATGGGTTGCTGATGATGATGATGATGATGGTGATGATGATGATATGCATGTTGATAAAAATTGCTTGAGGTCTTAGACCATATTTTTTGAATGGTCTAAGTTTGAGGTAGATACCTACATAACAGTGGATAACAGCAAAACATCAAGTCAAGCCTGACAGTATGACTTTCAACGTGCCTTATTCCTATAACAATAGGGTTGACATTCGCAATTCACTCGCACCATTGAACAGCTGTCGACTGTAGGTACTGTAGATCTTGTGATTTAGTGGTTGTATAGGTATTATACAAGACGTGGTCTAGTGGTTAGCAAATTCGACTACAGATGACGAGGTCCCGGATTCGATTCCCGGGATTATACTAATGTGTACATATTTTTATATTCATAGATTTAATATGTTAAGTTTTATCTTTAAAATTGTGTGTTGTGTGTGTGTGTTTTGTAAATAAGTTAACTTTTTAATCGGTCAAAGAATAGTGTAAAGTTTACACTATAAATATTTACACTGTAAATAGTGAATAGTGCAGGTCAAAAATGCCAAAACATAAGAAAAAATATCTTGTTAAAAGAGCAAAAGAATTAAAAATATATATGTGAGTATTTACTTACACTTTATATTTAGTACCTATATTTTATATTTGTTATTTTTCGATTACATAGGCATGTTGATAAAAATTGCTTGAGGTAAGTATAGATGATATACGTAGGTACCTACTGTGGACAACACGTCATGTAATAACTAACTGCCTCGTTGGTCTAGTGGTCAGCTTGTTCGACTGCGGATGACGAGGTCCCGGGTTCGATTCCCGGGTCGGGCTGCGGCCGTTAAAAAAAAGTATTGCGTTTTTCTGCCAAAGAAATTCTCAGTACTGGCCCGGAGTTAGGAAGTTGGTGGTTACTGGTTAGTCACCTCCGTGCCTCGGAGAGCACGTAAAACCGTCGGTCCTGCGCCTGATCTCTCTCCGGTCGTGTCGGATTTCCGTACCATCGGACTATGAGAGTGAGGGAATAGAGAGTGCACCTGTGGTTGCGCACACACTTCTGCACTATAATATCTCCCGCGCAGATGGCTGACCTCTAAGGCGACGTTTTAGCATAGGAGGTTGGCCGCCGTGATCGGATTCGGTCGGGAGGACATCATGTAATAACTAGCTTATATGTTCGCGACTTCGTCCGAGAAGTTGGACCAAATTACAGATAGTTACGAAGTTTGATCAAAATCGGCGTAGTAGTTTTCAAGTTTATCCCGAACATACTTCGTGACTCGAGATTTTTAATATAGATAGGGGTTGACATTCGCAATTCACATAAAATAACTAGTTTTTATAATTTAATCTATACATATAATAAAACTGTAACTGGAAGATTTCTGTAGGTACATTTAATATATTTTGAAAATTTTAATTGGGGGATGCTTTACTATCGATACTGAGCCCAAAACAGATCTTTCACGTAAAAACTACCGCACAGATTTCTACAAAATTTTATACCGTGGTAACTTATTAATTGGGTCAACATCTAGGCTACTTTTTATCCCGGAAAATCAAGGAGTTCCCGAGGGACTTTAAAAACTAAATCCACGCGGACAAAGTCGCGGGCATCAGCTAGTATTATCTATACCTACTTATAATAAAACTGTAACAGGTCCAATTGTCTATAGTTAAGCGATTGATCGTAATCGTATTCGATGTCATTAGAGTCAAAGTAAAATAAACCATAACAGCATTGAATTAGAGCTCAATTTCGTGTATGCATTCTTATACATTTACCTATGTATGATACGCTCCATAACTCTCCATAATCGGTTGTACTTACTGAATTTGTGACTTTTTATCTATACAATCAAGGATTATTTTACTTTGACACTAAATGGATTATTAGAAGTATATATATAATTATTATTTAACTAGCTGATGCCCGCGACTTCGTCCGCGTGGATTTAGTTTTTGAACTCCCTTGGGAACTCTTTGATTTTCTGGGATAAAAAGTAGCCTATGTCACCCTCCAGGTCCTCAACTATACCCATACCATAGGTCTTACCTTGCTTTTAACCAAAATTGACAATTCTTGGTCAACCGGAAGTACCTACTCTATAGGTTTTGGGTCGAAAACCTATATGGTAGTTCTCGTTGACCTAGAATCACAAAATTTGACAAAATGCAAGGTCTACCAGCACAAATAAAGGAAAAATTACAAAAAATAAAAAAGTTGAATTTTAAAGGGTGTCCCCATACATAAATAATAGAAGCCAATTAAGATAGTCCTCCGAGTTGTATGGGCGCTCATACAATTTAGAGGTCTATCTTAACTGGCACTAACCTTAAATAAGGTAAATAAATAAAATTGTGCTATTTAGTCCAGTAAAAAGTTAAATGAAACCATGATCTGACCAGCTTTGGCGCAATGAGTAAAAATGTGTTCATTAATACTCAAATAATGATATTATAAAAGAAATTTTGATTTAAATTTAGGGGAAAGGGATGAAAAAAATAAAAAAAGGGTTGAAAAATGCCTTTTTTTTAAATAACTTAATAACGGTAGGAAAAAGAAAAAACAGTTTCAAGTAAAAGTAGTAGAGAAAAAAATTTTACACAAAAAAGTTCCACTTCATTTTTAGGGTTCCGTACCCAAAGGGTACGAACGGGACCCTATTACTAAGCCTACGCTGTCCGTCCGTCCATCCGTCCGTCCGTCCGTCCGTCCGTCCGTCTGTTAGCGGGCTGTATCTCGTAAACCGTAATAGATAGACAGATGAAATTTTCACATATTATGTATTTCTATTGCCGCTATAACAGCAAATAATAAAAATTAAATTAAATTAAAAAAATTAAATTAAAATATTTCCATGGGTACATGGAAATATTTTTATTTCATTTTTTTTTAACGGAACCCTAAAAGAGCGAGGCCCGACTCGCACTTGGCCGATTTTTTTTTGTTATCTGCTTTAGTTTAGCTGCAAAAAATAAAAATTAAATTTGCTTTGTAATTAATTATAAAGATGTATAAAGGCGGGAAACATAGTGCCTATCTCAATTAATTAAGCTTTGAATAACGGTAGTACAGTCAAATTAATAAGGTATTTTTAGGGTTCCGTCGCCAAAGAGTACCAACGGGACCCTATTACTAAGCCTACGCTGTCCGTCCGTCCGTCCGTCCGTCCGTCTGTCAGCGGGCTGTATCTCGGTAACCGTAATAGGTAGACAGTTGAAATTTTCACAGATTGTGTATTTCTATTGCCGCTACAACAACAAATAATAAAAATTAAATTAAATTAAAAAAATTAAATAAAATATTTCCATGGGTACATGGAAATATTTTTATGTATTTTTTTTTTAACGGAACCCTAAAAGAGCGAGGCCCGACTCGCACTTGGCCGATTTTTTTGAAATAGAAGATACTTCCGAACATCATCCAACAGTTTTCAAAATCGGTCATCGTAGCTATTAAAACTCTAACCTGCGTGATGTCAGATTTCAGATTGAAACTTTTTCGCTTTCTATATTAAAAAGTTAGACTTTAGACTGTTTGACTTTAATTTGTTTTTAACCAATTTAAAAAAAGGAGGAGGTTCTCAATTCGTCGGAATCCTTTTTTTTGTGTATGTTCACCGATTACTCGAAGACACCTGAACCGATTTGCAAAATTCTTTTTTTTGTTTCAAAGGGTATACTTCCCAGGTGGTCCCATTTAAATTTTATCGAAATCGGTCGAGCGCTTTTTACAATAACAACAATAAATTATATACTTTGTAGTGGCGCGGGCGTCTGAAGTCGGTTTTTTAAAAAGTATTTTTTAGTATAGATTATAGCGGCAGTGATCGGCCTAATTTTAGGCCTATATTTTACACACTTCTACTTAGAAGTGTGTACAATATAGGCCTAAAATTATACGCATAACATTGTGACTGGCAACTACGGAACCCTACACTGCGCGTGGCCCGACACGCAATTGGCCATTTATTATACTTTACAAATAAAACTACAAACATACTAGTTTCCAGAGTTACAAACAGAATTCGATAACATAATCAAATAAGAATCAAACTTCATTTGTGTGGGGCTCGCTCGCTGAGTCTTCTATTGCAAAATTCAAAAATCTAGATACTCTGATACAAAAATATGATTGAGTTGCACAGCACAAAACCTGACAATAGTTTGATGAAACGCATGACTTTTGTATGCTTAGTTTTAAGCATGGACACGTCTCATATACTTAAAGTATTTTGATATGGTATGAAATTCGTATTTTGTCATACCTCCGTATTTTTCAGGTATTTTTCTATCCGTAGTCAACCCAAGTCAACTGACTTGGGTTGACTACGGATCGAATTTTATATTACGCCTCATGCGTACTGCAAATTCACACTGCTGTGATTTTTAATTTCGTACAACTTGGCAAAAAAGTGTAGAAACTGAACTAATTGTTCTCTTTATTTTATATGACGCCTCCTGCGTACTGCAAATTCACACTGATGTGATTTTTAATTTCGTACAACTTGGCAAAAAAGTGTAGAAACTGAACTAATTGTTCTCTTTATTGACAGCACTATTATGTTGTCAAGTTTCATCGCCGAAGTGTTTTTTTTATTCGATGACAAGCTAGTCCTTGACTGCGATCTCACCTGATGGTAAGTGACGATGCAGTCTAAGATGGTAGCGGGCTAACTTCGAAGGGGTATGGCAGTGAATATTCAACCCATACCCCTAATTGGTTTCTACACGCCATCGTGCCGGAACGCTAAATCGCTTGGCGGCACGTCTTTGACAGTAGGGTGGTAACTAGCCACGGCCAAAGCCTCCCGCCAGACCAGACCAGAGACAATTCAGAAATTATAAATTCCAAAATTGACCCCGCCGGAAATCGAACCCGAGACCTCCCAGTTATAAGACAACACAGCTCACCACTGAGCCAGGGAGGTCGTCAAATGTTATGTCAATGTTTTGTTTTGAAATTCGTCAATATTTATTTGAATTCGTAAATACATACCTACGTATTAGTCTAGTCAACAAGTTCAAAAACGTGAAAAATAGAGATAAAGGTCCTAAAAATATGAGCGATGGCTCATTCGAGTCGGAATCACCTCTAGAAAAATGTTTTTGAAGGATTTTGGTGCAGGTAAAAAATTGCAATTGTTATTAACAAAATAAGATGAAAAAAAATGATTTAATAAAAAATTGGTTTAATGTAGTTTACTGTATAAAGTCAAAATGTCATAATAAAAAATATGTTATAATAAAAAAAATAAAAAAAAAATGATATTTCGTTTTTAGGGTTCCGTACCCAAAGGGTACCAACGGGACCCTATTACTAAGCCTACGCTGTCCGTCCGTCCGTCCGTCCGTCCGTCCGTCCGTCCGTCCGTCTGTCAGCGGGCTGTATCTCGTAAACCTTAATAGATAAACAGATGAAATTTTCACATATTATGTATTTCTATTGCCGCTATAACAACAAATAATAAAAATCAAATTAAATTAAAAAAATTAAATTAAAATGTTTCCATGGGTACATGAAAATATTTTAATTTAATTTTTTTAACGGAACCCTAAAAGAGCGAGGCCCGACTCGCACTTGGCCGATTTTTTGTTAATAACTCGAAAAATATTGACATTTAAGCAATTTTGAAAAAAGCTCGTTAAGAGGAGGAAATTTCCAATAAAAAAGTCCCAAGTCCCGGGATTCTATCTCCATTATTTATAATTTTAATTTGACGTTGAAAATAGGGCTCCGCGCGGCTGTTACAGCATCCGCGCGCCCCCGCTAAAGAGAGTTCAGCAATAAAAATATTTTTTTTATAACATAAGATGTGATTTTAAAAATTTGCAAAACTTCTAGTATCTTCTTAACACTTGAAAGAATCGAGCCCTGGAGAAACAAAAGTTTAACCACCATTTTTCAAAATGTTATTCAATTGTTAACTAACAAATTATTTCCCAATCTCCATTGTCATAAACAATGGGATGAAAGGTATAAATAATTGGCCTATATTTTTGTATCAGAGTATCTAGATTTTTGAAGTTTGCAATAGAAGACTCAGCGAGCGAATTGAGAACCTCCTCTTTTTTTAAAATTGGTTAAAAACAAATTAAAGTCAAACAGTCTAAAGTCTAACTTTTTAATATAGAAAGCGAAAAAGTTTCAATCTGAAATCTGACATCACGCAGGTTAGAGTTTTAATAGCTTCGATGACCGATTTTGAAAACTGTTGGATAATGTTCGGAAGTATCTTCTATTTCGAAAAAATACCTTATTAATTTGACTGTACTACCGTTATTCAAAACTTAATTAATTGAGATAGGCACTATGTTTCCCGCCTTTATACATCTTTATAATTAATTACAAAGCAAATTTAATTTTTATTTTTTGCAGCTAAACTAAAGCAGATAACAAAAAAATGAAAAGGAACTTTTTTGTGTAGAATTTTTTTCTCTACAACTTTTACTTGAAACTTTTTTTCTATTTCCTACCGTTATTAAGTTATTTAAAAAAAAGGCATTTTTCAACCCCTTTTTTATTTTTTTCATCCCTTTCCCCTAAATTTAAATCAAAATTTCTTTCATAATATCTTTATTTAAGTATTAATGAACACATTTTTACTCATTGCGCCAAAACTGGTCAGATCATAGTTTCATTTAACTTTTTACTGGACTATAATATCTCGTAAACAGTAATACATAGTTGAAATTTTCACAGTGTGTATTTTTATTTCCGCTATAACAACAAATAATAAAAATAAAATTAAATTAAAAAATAAAGGGGGCTCCCATGCATGGAAAAGCTTCAAAAATGAAGAAATAGGGGCCTTCAAAGTTGTGACCAAAACAAACGAGCATTCTTTCCCCATATCCTAATTTAATCATCATCATCATTTCATCATTAGCAACCCATCAACGGCTCACTACTGAGCGCAGGTCTCCTCTCAGAGAAGGGTTATAGGCCATAGTCTACCACGCCGGCCCAATGCGAATTGGTGGACTTCACACACCTTCGAGAACATTATGAAGAACTCTCAGATGTGCAGGTTTCCTCACGATGTTTTCCTTCACCGTTGAAGCAAGTGATAGTTAATTGCTTAAACGCACTTGACTCCGAAAAGTCAGAGGTGCGTACCCGGGATCGAACCTGCGACCCCCCCGAATAGGAGACCACAGTCCTAACCACTAGGCTAACACTGCTTCCTAATTTAATACTAACTCAGAACTAAGTTATCTAAATGTGTATCTAGTTTTAAAAAAGTGATTTGGTCATATTATGTACGGAACCCTAAAAGAGCGAGGCCTGACTCGCACTTGGCCGATTTTTTGTTTATTACCTAAATAAATATTTTTGATAAAACAGGGTTGGCACCTTTTGGGTACGAAACCCTAAATACAATGATTTTAAAAGACCTATTAAAAATAATTAAAGTAAGAATAACAACAAAAAGAATTAATTACCTCGAACTTATAAACTACTTGCAAGCTCGTTATGGTACATTGCGCCTACTAGGTGAAGCTAAAGCAATGGAGACTCTTAACACCTGCACGTGACATCAATCTCAGTGAGGCCCAAACATACTAGGTAGGATAACATAAAACACTGTTCCCTCTGCACGTTTATTTTATCGTCGATATATTTCGAGGTACTCTCATGTACTTGCTGAGTTCTCGAGCAAGTACCGAGCGTAGCCGCTAGATGGCGGTGACGTTGAAATAAGTCTAGGTTGGCTCCGTTTCTCAAGGTTATTTCACGCATCTTAAAGCCTTAACCGGTTCAGGCGTCTTCGAGTAATCGGTGAGCATACATAAAAAAAAGATTCCGACGAATTGAGAATCTCCTCCTTTTTTGAAGTCAGTTAAAAAGCTTATAAATAGAAGAATATTGAATGAATTGGGATAAGGAGCAATCATATGTGGGTCAACTGTTAACTCCTGAAACGTCTATTACATATATCTCAATTTTCTATATCAATGAGACTGTAGCGTATTGATCCGATAAAAATATATCCATGTAGACAGGTTACACTAATTTGAGAACAAAACTTATGTTTTATTCAAGGGCTTTTTATTTGAACAAAAATGTTGTAGATCTTAACTTTGACCTTTCTATTTGATTTTGTCACGTTCTTGGAAAGTTTACTTCACATTTAGTAACCTGATTGAAGTTACAGACACTGAAAATATATTTGTAAAGGTATTTTTAGGGTTCCGTACCAAAATGGTGAGACTTTCTCCGTCCGTCCGTCCGTCTGTCACAGTCGATTATTACTACATGTTACATATATAGCTCGACCGTTCCTTTATGGCTTTAAAAAACTACAATTTCGGGGCAAAAATTATATTCACACCTTGATTTTACTTTGAATTTCAGTTATCGTTGGGGAAACAATGGAGATGAAGGATCGTCAGATTTACCAACTCATGTATTTTATAGAGGGCCTGCTCCCTTTTCCGAACCGGAAAGTTGTGCAGTCAGGGTAGGTACCAGGTCGCGCCAAACTTCTGGTCCGCTGTGATTATGAGTGTTTTTGTCTACGGATATTATGAAAATACCACAGAATTTCGAACAGCCAAAGGAAGAGCGTAGTCTTAAAAAGCGTAATTGTATCACAACACATATGATCATTGCACGTTATTATATAAACAGAAGTATTTTCATAGTTATAATGTTAGTTCACATTGTTTTGATGCTTTCAATTCGTTTTATTTAATTGTTAACGCGTTGGAAAGCTTAATAAGTTGCTACAATCAGTAATCACACAAAAAGAGTTTCAATACAATTTGTTAATTTGATTATTAACTAGATTTTTTTTTTGCTGCCGAGCCTCAAATATTTTTTACATAAGAAAAAGAAAAAAATACAAGTAGATTGCATGATTTGAACTAGAAACTTAATATTATTTAGAAAAAAACTACCGCTTATAAATATTTAAACCTTTGCAGGATACAATATTAGGCTCCCAGACGCCCTTTAAAGTCTTCCTCTCCTTGCATAGCTACTATGAGCTGATCCTATTCCCTTGGGGCTACAAGACGGAACCATGTCCAGACTACCTGGAGCTGCTGGAAGGCGGTGCGGTTATGGCAAGGGTAACAAGTCCATGTGGGTAGCATTCGGATCCTGAAGTTCGGGTCACGTGAAGCTCTAATCAATGTGATGACGTTTAGCGACTGCTTTCTATCAACAATCGCGCGATCAGTCCCTCAGATATGAATGCTACCTTAGGATACTATTACATTTTATGCCCGGTTCCCGCATTCAACTTATCTGTAATCTGAAGAAAAATTAGCTAGAACAACCTTTTCCAAAAAATCCATCAAATTTTGCTAGGTGAGAATTGTACGAGATTAAAGATAAGTAGAATGAATAATAACCGTTGCCTATATTCAGTCTATCTGTAATTTTCTCGTTTAGTTACCTAGCAACGTGATAATAATAGTTAAAAAATTTACAGACTGAAAAATAGCAACATTGCCATAAATCTTCAGATTACAGATAGATTGAATTAGGAACCGGCCGTTAGAGATTGTAGAAAACTACTTTCCCTCCTAGATAAATGCTTTCTTCCAATCTATCCAAACTTTCATAGATTAAACTTTAAAGTACCCACCTCTGCATGTTCTCACATTCGAGGGCTTCTGGAAGAAATCTCTTCCTTGGACATAAGCTGTCTCTGTGCACGTCTTTTATATCTTTGTTTCACTTTTATATTACTGGTACTAAATAAAAAAATTAAGTGGCACTCGGGGACTGCCGCGGTAAAGCTATTGCATAGCATTTTTTAATTATAATATTTATGCAATATTTTTTTTTGCATAATAAAAATTATGCAAAAAAATAATTAAAAAACAAACAAACAAGAAAAGCGCACTGTCACTACTTCGCGAGTGAGATTCGAACCTGCGACATCTAAAGAAAGCGGCCACTCGCCCACTGCGCCAAACAGAGCTAAATGTGAACCTCTAAAATGTTGAACGCTTACTGAACGACGGTGTTAGGTTTTTTTTCGTTACGGAATTTCTTGATTCGGTCGCCGCGCTTAAACTGTTTGTCCTAGTTCAAAGCCCGCGATAAAAGCTATGTAAATAAATCCGTTATCGCAGTGGGTAGAGTGACTTAGTCACCACAGTAATTATAATAATAATATCAAGAGTGACAATAACTCGTTTGAAATCCTTACTAATCCAGACTTTCATAGTACTTATTACTAACATTATAAATGCGAATATCACTTTTTCACGGCCTTACCGCTGAATCGATCTTGATGAAACTAACTGGCATATTAATAGCTTGCACCTTGGCAACGGACATAGAGTTCCCAAATATCCTAAATCCATGCGGACATCACCTAGTAAATAATAATTAAATAGTAAAATATTTTGTTGTACCTACTATTAAAGTAAACATAAAATAAGACTAGATTTTATTTTCAGGCAATATATAACAAGAGTGGAATGATTTATAAAGTGGGCAGCACAAAAGATCTTACATATTTTGCGTGTGGAACCAGCATAGACTGGAGTTATGGTATTGCAAAAATCCCATACTCATATATGATTGAGCTGCGAAGCAGGAAATACAGGTTCAAATTGCCAAAAGACCAAATCTTGGACACATGTGAGGAAATTTTGCAAGCAGTGAGAAGTTTGATGGTCTTTGTTGATCGCCAAAAATAAATATAGAAAACTCAAAATACAACTTAACGAACTTGACTTTATTATAAAGTCTATACAAAATGTAAATCAATCATCGTTAATTTTATATTTTTATAGCATATATCTGTACATAGATAAAACATAATTAAGTGACTAATGTAATATAAATTGAAACATAAAATAAATCGAAGTTAACGATGTATATTAAATAGGGAGCGTATCGGCAAATAGCTTATGAGTAATGATTTAATGAACAATGAATTATATCCATCACTGAGTTTTTTTCGATAAATTAAATGTACCTTCTAGATAATATAATATGCTGTCTGTTCACAAAAAGTGGTAAAGAAGAATACCTAAAAAATGTTAAACATAAATATTCACACACGAAAAAACGAAAGTCTCACGATACCTACCAAAGTGTGCTTTTAAAACTGGTAAAAATACTAACAAGCGTTTGCGGTTTTTTGACGTACGCTTTCAATTCGATTTTGTCTGCTACTACATAATAGTATCTTATTCCTCTATAATATCATGTCAAAAATACAACGAAGCTATCTGCTGATACTGAAACTGTTTCATGAAAAATATTGAGTTCAATTACAAAATGTTATAAGCTTTTTTTATTATAAAACATAGTACAATTCAAACATTTCTTTCTGTCCACAAATTCTGCTAAAGCCTTCACACCGGCGAATACTTCCTTGCAACAGTCCAATATCTCTTCTTTAGGGAGTAGAAACTTGGATTGTTTACTCCTTAGTTCGATGAGGTAAGAGAAAGGAATGCGAGCGGTGCCATAGCTCCAATCGATACTCGTCCCTGTGGCGTGGTACATTATATCCTTGAAATTACCGACTTTGTACATGCGACCATTGACATCGTATATACCCTAAAAATAGTTAAAAAAGAATTTTGTGAAATACTTATTTTTTACTATTGAGAAATCTGAAATTATAGTTCAGTGTTGACATTAATGTCGTCATCATAGTTTCAGTGTTCTGGAAGGCGCCCCTCACTGAACTAACTTGTAGACAGTTTCTTTTCAGTTCACAAGACGTTTCGGCTCCAACGGCCATAGCTCCCATGACAGCATGGAAACCCCTACCACTTTAATTTGCTAATGGCTCCTAGGCCACCTCCTGGCTCCTAAGACATAACCTATTAATTCAGTAACCCTTTTTCTCTAGCGGATCTTTTCATTCCGAATCATATCCTTCAGTGAAATTCCTGACACAGCCCTCTCTTTAGATTCCTTATTCCATACTCATATTATAAATGCGTGTTTGTTGATTTATTGGTTTGTTAATCAATCACGTACTTGTAGCAACGGAGCAACGAATCACTGTGATTTTTTGCATGTATAATTCAGAACCTGGAGAGTGGCTACTTTTTATCCAGGAAAATCAAGAGGATTCCGTGGGAATTTTAAAAAACTTAACTCCACGCGGACGAAGTTTTGGGCAAAAGTACTAAATAAATATTCTAAAACAGGAGCACAAAACTGTACTCACTTTGGCCATAGCAGTCGCACCCTCTAATAAGTTGACGTAATCGGCACAGGGGTCCGACGTGAAACACCAGGGAAAAGAGATGACTTCGCTGTATGCGTGCAGTGTTAAAAATATCTTGAATGGGATGCCAGAGTACAGAATTAGATCCTGTAAACATGAAATTTTTGAAAAGTATGAATAAGAACTACAAGTTAGCTTACATGAAGAAATAAAATATAAATAAAAAAATAAATTTGAATTTGATATCTTTCCGACTGAATTTCCGCAGCGGCCCATCTCCACAGAGATTATCCATCTACGCGGATATATTATATTGCACAAGGTTGTAAAAAACAAGTGCATTCTCTATTCCCTCAATCTCATAGTTCGATCGGACAAAAATTCGACAGGACTGGAGTGAATTGACTTTGAATTCCACAATTAACTGTCCTTGTGATGAGAATAGTAGGTATATATTTTTTACCTTGATTGCTGCGGTTTCTGGCTCCGAAAATGGTTCAATACCACGATAATTTAAATGAGAAGGATCATCCCCATGGCAATCGTTGTCTCTAGGTAGCCAGCGATATCTGGAGTTGTAAAGGTAAATTATACTTCGATGTATGTTACTCATTAACACAAAATAACTTGGTGTACCTATCCACTTTTGTTTGTGCTCGCGTCTACAGTTCCTTTAAAAGACATCGTGTGACACGAGACTACCGTACAGAGTGCTCAGCTTAGCGTCATTCCACTAGAGACAGGTCAAGTGATGCTGTATCAACCTACCTGAACCTGAGGCAAGCTATGTCAATTTAGAAGAGCTTTTTTTTTCAGCTTTACTGCTACAGCTTTACAGCTAATCAAAGGAAGTCTAACTGTGTACTACATTTAAAGATGGATGAAACTGTGTGAAAAAAAACCACTTCTGGAATGGATGCGTGAAGCCTTTACATTATATGCCACTATAAAAATTACCCAAAATTCCTGTTTAGATCGACGCCAAAAACCGTATTTCCTATTCGAGCTCTATTTTTCCGCCACATACGATCACTAGTGTGAGAGTAAAAGTAGCCATCCGGATTCACAACGGGAAGAAAATACCTGAAAAAATAAATACCTACATATATTAGTGCAAAGGAGTTTAATAAAACGTCAGGATCACAAAGTTTCAAGCCTTAGAGGCAGAGCGAATGAATTCAAGCGTCACCGGTTAGCGTTAAAAACAAATTAACTGTGTTCATACTCGTACTTTAGCCACATAAAGCTGGAACAGACTTGAGATATTATAATTTAGTACTACCCTACCGGAAAGCGCTGTATGGACAGACCTACAATTGATCCTCCTAAGGACCAACTACATTCCACTTTGGATCATAGAACAGCTGGATATAAGCGGAACAAGATCGCAACCCTTGATTTCGCGGTTTGCGATCTTCCTGAGGGTTAGGGATAAGGTTAGGGATTTCCCTATATTATGACCTATTTCTTTGTGTTAGGCGTCTATTAGTTGAAGATTACCACTAGGAAGAGACAACTAAAGCTTTTGTTAACAGAAATAAGAATTCTGCGTAGGTACACACTTACCAATCTTTGTTAGAAATGTATTCAGGCAGATTTTCCATATTCCTCGCCAGCTGGTCCGCAATGAAAGTCACCACAGAAGTGGATATCCATTCCCGCGCGTGTATAGCTCCATCCATCCACACGCCAGTGTTCCCGGCACGGCTGTTAGAAATTTTTAACATCTGTGAACAATTAACAATAACTTTTGTGTGGTGGGAGGCTTTGGCTGTGGCTACTTACCATTCTACCTATAACGATGCCGCTAAGTGATCCTATTGTAATAGAAGCCGATTTAATGGGTGGTTATCAATTTAATTGCCATTATCATCAGCAGCCCATCAACGGCTCACTACTGAGTGCAGGTCTCCTATCAGAGAAGGGTTATAAGCCTTAGTCCACCACGCTGACCCAATGCGAATTGGCAGACTTCCATTCCCGTTTGAGAACATTTTGAGAACTTTCAGGTGTGCAGGTTTCCTCACGATGTTTTCATTCACCGTTGAGGCTTGTGATATTTAATTACTTAGAATACTTTGATTGCTATATCCCTTCCAAATAAGCCCTTTTATCTTAAACTTCGTCGTTTACGTCCAGGTGAGATCATTAGTCAAGGGGTATTTCGTTATCTAATACAAAATAAATTCCCCACTTATGTAATATTTACAGGAGATTAGGCTTTGGCCCACTGAAGCACATAAGAGCGGAGTGGAGCGAAGCTAGATCCATGGACATGGTTTAAGGGCATGCAGAGTGGTTTCATACATTTTAAGGGAGGTATGTAGAAAATTAAGGGACAGGACAGGACAGGTAGCAGATCGGTAGATTGGTGACTTCAGAACACTGCCTCCTCCACTCCAGTCACTCTTTCCGCTCTAATTTCATTACTCATTAATACTCTAGTTTCATTAGTAGGGACACCTCTGTACTACCAACTCACTACCCTCCCCTTCTATGACCGACACCCTTATAATGAGCGTAAGATTACATTAGGAACATGACGCGTTACGTGTCACTCAACCATACGCGTCGCATCGAATAAGACGTATTTTTCCGAATTTAGATGATATGATTGATAATTAATATGTGATTGAAGCGTTTAAATATCCTTAGTACGATTTTGCACATCTTGAAAACGTTAATAGATTTCGAGTGTGAAAACACAACGCCAGAGTAAAATTAATATAAACTACCCTGTTCTCCAAAAGTACTACTCATCTCTTTGTTTCATTTTTCTTCTCCAGTTCGTCCATCCTTGACAGTATCTTCCATCAACAATGTATTAGAATAGAATAGAATAGAAATGTTTTTTATTCTAATAAACTTTTTTACAAGTGCTTTTGAATCGTCGATGAGTCTACCACTGGTATTAGACAAACTAATAGAATCGTCAAAAATGATATTAATTTATTTTGATAATTATCAAATAAATAGTATAAATATAAATAATAATTATAATTATTATTTATATTTATACTATTTATTTGTATTTAGTTCTCTAGACCACTTTGGGAACACACTAGGTGGAATTTATTCAGTCATTGAATAAGTTTCATAAAGTGGTGAAGAGAAAGTCGTAGTTTTGAGAAACACATCTCACGAGTGATTTTTCATGGACAAATTTTTAGTTCAATTTCGTTTTCGACTACATATATTTCCTATATTTTTCATGAAAGAAAAATTGACAATTAGGTATGTATCGAGTATTAGTAGCTCCGGCTAACGAAAAAGAGACAAGTCATAAATTCACCTATATATTATTTCAAAATTGTCCTGTTGTTTTTAAATAGAGATGAGTATTTCCCAGCTCACACCGAGATTAAAAGAAAAACTTACGAAACCAACCTTTATGTCTCGTCCTTCTACAGTCTTGCCTATAGTGGAAACAGTACACGTTGATGGATAATGTACTTCTAGACTATCCATGAAGTAATAAATATTACGAAGTGGATAGTAGTCTCTCCAATCAATTAAACCTTCTGAAAATATGTATATAATTTTAATCACTTAGCGCCGATTTCACCAACGTAAAATAAGACATCCGAGCATAAATTTAATATTTTGACAGTATTTTCAATACAAAAACTGTCAGAACGCCCAATTTATCCCTAGGTTAAGCGGCAATCGACGTTGGTGAAATCAGCACTTAATAATACAAACATAGTCACGATCCCGTTTATTATGTACTAGCTGATGCCCGCGACTTTGTCCGCGTGGATTTAGTTTTTAAAGTCCCTCGGGAACTCCTTGATTTTCCGGGATAAAAAGTAGCCTAGATGTTGACCCGAGTAATAAGCTACCACGGTATAAAATTTTGTAGAAATCTGTGCGGTAGTTTTTACGTGAAAGAAGGACAAACAAACAGACAAAAAAAAATTTAGCTTCTGTTTTGATATCTGTATCTTGAACACAATTAGAAGCAAAACCCCTTTTTTGAATCTATTTCATGTACAGAATTGGTTTCGTTTCTGTTTTATTATATGTATAGATCTATATATATAAAAGAAAGTGGTGTTAGTTACACTATTTATAACTCAAGAACGGATGAACCGATTTGGCTGAAAATTGGTGGAGAGGTAGCTTAGAACCAGGAGACGGACATAGGATACTTTTTATCCCGTTCGACCGCGTTTCCGTCAAGTCACTATAAAACGTGGTATAACAAAAACGCATCTGACATGGAATAACAAAACGCAAATGACAGTGGAATAACAAAACGTAAATGACAGCTAAACGTAATTTTGTCTTTGGTTAAGTAGGTATGGTAAAAAATTTTACAATTATAAAAAGTGTTATAATAAAGCATTACTGATATTAAAAATGCGAAAGTGTGTTTGTTTGTTGGTTTGTCCTTCAATCACGTCGCAACAGAACAGCGGATTGATGCGATTTTTTGCATGGGTATAGTAATGGATGTAGTAGTGGTTCCTCAGACCGGGAGAGCTATTTTTTATCTCGGTTAATGAAAGTTCCCGCGGGATTTTTAAAAACTAAATCCATGCGGACGAATTCGCGGGCATCAGCTAGTAATTAATAAAAAAAATTGTATCCCAATTATTCAAACTATGTTATATCCTAAGGAACCACCCTAACTTTTGACGGGGATGTCGAAATCGCGAGCCATATTTTTTAGGTGACACCTCATATCGGATCGCATCTTTGTCACGTATCTTAACGTTAAGTATTGTAAGTTTTGGGTAAGTCTTATGGTAACTTTTATATATTTGTTGTTGACGAATAGATCGTCAAAATCAATTTTATTTCATGCTCCTTGCTTTGTCGTAAACATTAACATCATAAGAATGGTCACAGACCATTAGATGTTAATGTTTTTTTTAAAGAAATTAGTGCATTATTCAGACACTAGTAAGTATAACTGACAAACTCCTAGCCCTAATCCTTTACTAAAGGCTTCATATAATCAGAATATCTCACTAAAATATCTTACTAGGCGATCTTGGTCTCGGTCCAAAACTAGGGCTCTTATTAAGTGACCCACTTCCATCAGCCACTTCGAAAAGGATATCTCTATCTCGGAGCAGTTTCTGTATGTGGGTCGCGCGGCAGCCGTCTACCATAACTTCCATGGCGTTTGCTCTTTCTTTGAAAATGCTAATAGCTGTAATAAATGTAACTGTGTTATAACTGGATGTAAATAATCGCTATAGTTTCTCAAAAAATGGAACAGCTTCGACCACAACTGTTCTTAACTGCTCGCAATCATAGTCGTAATCACAATATTGGTCGTAAAAGCAAACGCTCATAGCAAAGTTTACAAAGTTTGACCACGCACGACGTTGACACATCACGTCGTGCTATTAAGTTATCTACGTGTTGTTTTAACCAAAATGAAAAGTTATTTTAGTTAATTTTTCTATATAATAGTCAGTTAGTTAATAGTTAGTTTCTCTATCAAGAGAGTTACAGTAGCGTCCCAGAATTGACAAGTTATGTAACTTTTCCGTACTTTGAAGAGTAAGTATACTTACTCTTCGAGGTACGGAGAAATACGCAAAATCCAGTCGTGTCAAATTGCCGTACTATCGGATTGTGAGATATTCTTTCCGATGTTTGTACGCATACACTTGTACACTTTAATATCTCCTGCAGTTGGTTGGTAGTTGGTTTGATTGCGTTGAGTGAGATTAGATGGAATGGCCGAAATTCAATCAGGAAAATTTATCGAATGATATCTGATATCTCGGAAGAACATGAGGGTAATGTGTAGCGCGCACTGGACCAAATTTTAACAATGCGACATCTTTGGCTTGAAATTTATACCTACGAATTGGTTATTATAAAACCTAAATTCCAAAGAATTGGTCAACTTACAACCCTTATTATCTAAACTTTTTAAAAATAGTCTCTGTCCTTCTTTCAGACATTTTACGTCCCATACTTGATACTTGGTGCTTTTGCTTGCCACTTTGCTTGTTTATGTACAGGAATTTGGATGCAAAACATTTATTTTTCACAAGAAACTAAAGATACGAAAATATACACATTGAAATTTTGATATTTTGTGACAATTGATTGACAATTGATGTTGTACTGACCTAAAATCAATAAAACACAAAAATTAAACTTGTAATCATAGAATTAAAAATAAGCTTAAATTACTTTTTTTAATCTTTTTTGCTGTAGGGAGCTTAGATTTTATTCTAAGGCAGGGAGTAAAGGTTCTGTAGATTTCATGATCGCTTTCCAGCATTTGTCATCAAGAGGACTATTTAATAGGTCCATGCTATCACGCAATTAAAAAAACTGAAAAAAACCTTAGATCATAGATAAGTATAGCAAAACATATAGAGCCCAATGTGCTCGAATGGCAACCCCCACATAGCAAACCCAAAGTAAAGAAGACCTCCAGAAGCTAGCGATGAAGAATGTGTAGCCAGTCACTGGCAGCATTGAATACAAGCGACACAATATATCATTATGTAGTATTCCTTGCAAGATACTTCTGCACAGCAGTGGACGTCTACCGATTGAGATGAAGAAAATTTGGGCAAAGCTTAGGAGCTTTAAATCCTCCTGAATCTCAATATGGTAGTCTCAAACACTTACGCAAACAATGGCCTCGTAATCAAGAGAAGCTCAAAGAGCTGAGGCGCTAAGAGGCGCGCCACTCGCTCGATAATTAGATGTAATCAGATATTTTCAGTAAACGCCTCTCCCTCCGCTATGCACTCCCTTTTAATGAAAATACCTTACTACAGATTTTCACTTGTTTCTCGCTTCATCTAAAGTAAGCGCCGTACGAGCAAAGATTTTACGATATTTTGTGCTCTTAAATTAACACGTGGAAACCGTAATTAACTGGATCTACTAGTATCTATACGCAACACAAAAATATTTTTTAATTAGAGCAAAATGTGTACTTTTGAACATAAACATTGTTTTGTGGGACGAAAAGTCCCAAGTATAGATGAGCACGCGTCAATCAGTTACCTATTAATACAGGTAATCTATTTGATAATTAACTAGTACTAGTGAATATTTAAAAAAAGTTTCAAAACTCATGATAGCAAGCAAAAAGCTTTAGGATAAAATTAATGAATGTGGAAACATATATGTAGATGAGATAAGGGAGTGTAAGTACTGCTAATGTGATACTTTAAAAATTAAAAAAAAACTTGAGAGGTGTCAAGGGGCACCCGGATGGAACGAAGTTCCTTTCGATTAATTTATTTGGCATTGTGTTCGGTATTTTCGCGGTACAATATTGGGTCTCCGTAGCCTTGTGGTTAATTCAAAGAAAAAGAAAAAAAAATTCAGTCTGTCGAGCTGGGATTCGAACCATCAACTTTTAACTGTTAAGCGACTGCAGAAACCACAAGGCTACGGAGACCCAAAATTGTACCGCGAAAATACCGAACACAATGCCAAATTCACATTCAAAAAAGTGTCGGTTTCAAAAAAGTGTCGATCCGTCTAGCCCCCTTCCGCACCGTGGGATAAGGAACTACGTTCCAATAAGAAATTACAATTATTTTCTCATTTAGTATCACAAATGACAAGTAAAAACTAAATTTTTTGTATTTAATTAAGAAATGCTCATTGCAGAAATGTTCCGGAACAAATCAACAACTACCTAGTTGACAAAGTTAGTTAAGTAGTTAGTCTCGTTCACACGCATCTCAAATTGATATTCTTATTTTGATCGTATTATAAAAACTTTTGAACTGTGACTTATTTACAAATGCTAAGGTACCTAGTAAAATGCCAATCTCTGGTCAGCGGTGCCAAGACTGGCTCAAAAAAGGGTGAATTGACCATTTAGTAAGTTAGTTAGATGTAGTTTAGTAAGTTTATTGACCGTTTATAATATTGACATCACACGAGTAGCTGTACGTGCCAAAGGTTTTCAATATGAGAATGCAGTAGACCAGTAGACAGTGCAAATTTGAAGTGACCTTGCCATTAGTGCGGAGCCTAGTGTAAGCTGGGACAAATAATAGGAAGAAGAAGAATAGAATAAAAACTTGAGAGGTGTCAAGGGACACCCGGATAGAACGAAGTTCCTTTCGATTAATTAATTTGGCATTGTGTTCAATATTTTCACAATATTAGATCTCCGTAGCCTTGTGGTTTCTACAGTCGCTAAACAGTTAAAGGTCGATGGTTCGAATCCCAGTTCGACAGACTGAATTTTCTATTGAAAATAGAAAATTCGGTCTGTCGAGCTGGGATTCGAACCATCGACCCTTATCGACCTTTATGCGACTGTAGAAACCACAAGGCTACGGAGATCTAATATTGTACTGTGAAAATATTGAAATATTGAAAACAATGTCAAATTCACATTCAAAAAAGTGTCGGTTTAATTTTGTCTTAATTTTTTCCGTCTAGCCCCCTTCCGCACAACGCGATAAGGAACTACGTTCCAATAGTAGAAAGAATAGAGAAAATGGTGAGTTTCGATAGTACGGACCCGTCTCATGGTAACCCGCTAACCAGACGGCGGTCCCCGACACCCCCAAATGTCGCCTCGACTTCGTCTTACACGCGTTTATCTTTTTAATTGCACGCCCTTCTTGTTACTCGCTTGTTAGATTTATCGGGATCCCTTTATAGCTATTTTATTTTTAAAGTAAACGGACTTTAAGAAAACCTTCGAAATGGGAACAATATAATTAAATATAAAAAAATATACTACAAAGTATATAATTTATTGTTGATTTTTTTAAAAACCGCTCGACTGATTTCGACAAAATTTAAATGGGACCACCTGGAATACCCTTTCATACAAAAAGAATTTTCCAAATCGTTTCAGGCGTCTTCGAGTAATCGGTGAATATACTTAAAAAATCGGCTAAGTGCGAGTCAGGCCGCGCTCTTTTAGGGTTCCGCACTTATGACCAAACTAGCTTTTGCCCGCGGCTTCGCTCACGTTAAGTTCGACTTTTCAAACCCCTATTTTACCCCCTTAGAGATTGAATTTTCAAATGGTTTCTTAGCGGTAGGTTAGCTCACGTTAAGTTCGATTTTTATTGGTAATCAAAATCCAACTTAACACGATTCGTATCTCCGTAAAAAGCCAACATACCAAGTTTCATGGTTATACCTAAGTTGAAAAACGACAGACTTAATAACAATCATTCACCCTCTATTTCACTCCAATGGGAGTTTAAAACATTTAAAAACCGTCAAACGCGTACTTCTTTATTTTCAGTTGAAAGCCAAAATACCAAGGTTGATGGATATTACTTGAAAAATAACTTAAAAATCTGGACTTTTATACATATTTTCATCCCCTATTTGAAGTCTTTGGGGGTGGAATTTTCAAAATTTGCGACACACGTATTTCTTATTCTTTTATCGAAAGCCCAAAAATCAAAGTTTCATGGATATTACATGAAAAATAATTTGATAAATGACGGACTTTTATACAAACTTTCAACCCCCATTTAACCCTCTTGGGGTTGGAATTTTCAAAAATCCTTTCTTAGCGGACGTCTACGTCATAATAACTATCTGTGTGCAAAATTTCAGCCCGATCCGTCCAGTGGTTAGAGCTGTGCATTGATAGACCAGTCAGTCAGTCAGTCACCTTTGCCTTTTATATATTTAGATATTTTTTTTTTAACTAGATACATATTTAGAAATCATAGTTTTTAGAAAGTACTAAATTAGCATATGGGGAAAAATGCTCGTTTGTTTTGGTCACATCTTACAAACCGAATTAAAAATCGGTGTTTCCGGTATTTCTTGTTTAAATACAATATTTGAAATTTTGGTATATTATGTATTATTACCAAAATTTCAAATTCCTAACTAGTTTAGTTTTTGAGATAGACCCCCTAACAAAATTGGTCTAAAACCGACAACTTTGACGGCCCCCCATTTATTCAATTTTGTAACTAAAATATAAAAAAATATATATTTGCACTCCACTTAATGAGCTCTAGACAGTGACATCCCACATGGCAGGGTAAAAAAATAAAATTTTATTTCGACTCCTTTTCCATGTATTCCCCCTTTATTTTTAATTTTATTTTATTTTTATTATTTGTTGATAAAGCGGCAATAGAAATACACAATATGTGAAAATATCAACTGTCTATTTATTACGGTTTACGAGATACAGCCCGCTGACAGACGGACGGACAGACGGACACCGGAGGCTTAGTAATAGGGTCCCGTTGGCACCCTTTGGGTACGGAACCCTAAAAAAAGATTTCGACAAACTGAGAACCTCCTTTTTTGAAGTAGGTTAAAAATATAATCAAATCTATGTATATTTGACATAGATTTAAGATTGAGAGTCGCTGTAGCCACAAAGTACATTATACAGGCTGTAGCCTTGAATCATCTTGAATAATCAAAACTGTAGCGAGAAGCATAAAACAATACCCTACATGATATTATAAGCTTCTTGACCTTCTACTATCCACCCACAGAACAAATTATTAAAGGCCGAAATGTATTTATAGATGATTTATTAGGAACAATGAATAGAATGACATTGATAGAGAAGAATATTTTCAACACCTCTTATCTAAATAAATTATGGGAAACGAAGTGGTTATATTCTCTTAGTTTATGGGCTTAAAACCACAGATTAATGACATAAACACAGATAATTAAAACTTGAAACAAGGCTAGAAATCCCATCTCACTGGTATTAAATTATTATTATTCTTTGCACCTTCTATAAGCTTCTATCCATGGCTTTGCATGGCCTTCTATCCTTCTATCGTGCTTCTGTGGTGCTTCTATCAATTATTCCAAGAAGAATTATTCGCATGATATTCACGTCTGTATAATGTACTTTGTGATATTCACTCTGTCAAAGTCAAAGACAAACACATGCTTTAAATGGTTTTTTAAATTAAATTGTAAAAAATACACATATTGGATTAAATAAAATTCCTTATAAAAATAAAGCATAAATTATGTAGTATCCAACTCTTTATAACAGTATCCAAAGTTTAAAGTAGAAAATATGTTTTACAAAATATTTTATATACTGTTTATGCACACTAACGTGACGACCTTTACCAACTGTGAAGATATGCTAAATCTAAAGAAATAATGGATAACGAATACGATTTTATCACCCAAAACTACAGTAATTACAAACATTCGACATCACGTTTAAATAAATTAGATTTTTATATTCTCAATGATGCAGAAGCGGATGATAATAGCAAGCAAAATGATCAATCTTCTGTAACAAATACTATCATCGTAAAAGATAGTTGTGAACGCTTTCAATATGATATTGGAACCCAAAATCATGAAATCGTCCACGAAGTAAAACATTTACAAGTAAATAGACCGAAATGCTTAAAAGAACACGATTTGATCAAAACATGTTCCAAAAATAGTCTAATAAACGAATCTCGTGCAACCATCATCCCAAGAATCGCACAAGATTCTTTAGAAAATGGTGAGGAAATTGGTTACAAACTTCCACGACTGTGTTACCAATGTTAATCGAGAGGTTAATAGTTCCTTAAGAAACTCTGTAGTATGAATATAAAACAGTTCACTCTCAGAGTCAATCCGATATAACTGATTTGAGATTTAATCCACTAGGTGGACCTATTATTGCAAGGAGCTGCGGGATACTACTGAAAACCGAGGCTAGTAGTGAACGTCTGTCGGTTGATAAAGAAGTAGAAGAAATTCAATGATATGTAATAAAATTAGCTAACGATGTCTAGGTATGTGTGTGGCAGTTGAATATATCACACATATTATTATCATAGAATAAATAAAATAAAATAATATATTACTATCATAGAATATCACATATTATCATAGTAGAACAATTTTACTATACGTTTATACGTAATTGTGTACACGAGATGTTTACATGGTGCATCATCAGGATCTAAGAAAGAAGACAAGTCGTCTCGCATGGACTGGAATGAATACCATCGTCTGGATGTAATTCACGACTTCTTAGAAGAGCTGGATTCCGATTATCCTTCTATATGTACTGTTGGAATTATCGGAACGTCTCTGGAAGGTAGACAGTTAAAGGTGTGTGTTAGCCCTTCTATTATCTTAACAACGCCTCACATTTTAGAATTTGTATTCCAAAAGTTCATTCTGTTTTGCTATACCTACGCTCTTGCATTTTTTCCAGTAGGTGTGCAAAGATTCAAATAGTTATTTCAAATTAGGTACAACATATTGGTGCTAATTTGCTTGTACACAATGTCTAAAACTAAACTCATAAAACACGTCTTAAAATAGAACTATTCTCTATATATATAGTACCTACCTACCCTACACGAAAGAGATAGGATTTGTTGCGAAACTATTACTATTTCTTCCTAAGGTTATTAGTTTTTATAGATTTTTCTTACAATTCCAATTTTATACTTCCAATAGGTTCTAAAGATATCAAACAGTGAGGCAACTAATCAAGCAGTTTGGATGGACGCTGGTATACACGCTCGAGAGTGGATCGCCCCTGCTGTAGCGACCTACATCGCGAACCATATAGCTCGAAACTTCTCAATCTTGCCAACCAGTATCACCAACAAAGATTGGTAATTTCAATCTGTAGCTTACTTTGAAGTTTATCACTGTTTCTCTCTTTACCCAGGACAAAATGGCACGACATGGCATAAGAGATTGGGTATTTGTATATAGGTATTTGTATCATGTTATTTTTATGTTATTTATGTGTCAAATTGTTATATGAGAATTAATGATCTTCATGTTATTTTTCGGAATTTTTAAATAACCTGAATTCACACGGTGGAAGACACGGGCCAATACTATTATTAAATTATCATCATCATCATCTCTATCCATCGACACTTCCTGCACGCCTAGCATGCACGCGCGAGAAAATTTTATCTACGCCTTTTCTCGTATTATCTCTATATATCTATCGAAATTAACATTGTTTCACACATGATTCGTCTCGTTACGTCAAAAGTAAAGATAAATTTTTTTTCTTTTTTTTTCTCTACGAACTCTAACATGGTGACGTAAGTTTCTCAAGCGATATTTCTCGTCATTTTTAAAGGTTTCACACATGGAATGGTCCATTCCATGTGTGAAACCTTTAAAAATGACTTTGAACATTTCCATTCCGAATGGAACGAAATGTTGAAACGGAATGTTGAACGGAACATGAACTGAACGAAATCGGTGTTACAACTGTTAACATTTTACTAGTCTAAAGATTCAAACACTGTGTTTTCACAGTAATAACTCATATTACTCAGTGAACTAATCACGTCTTAAGAGAATATTATATTCTCTTAAAACGTTGAAACCCTACCTAAACCGTCTCCACCATCCCCAATAACGATTTCATTTCCAGTCCGCTAATCAATTTAACCACAACACGACAGACAAACCACCATCTGAACGTGAGAGCAGTTATCAAAAATATAAAAATATTAATTAATCATTTACACTAATTTAAGCGTACAGGCAATATTTATTTGATTAGAGAGCGATTGCAATCGCAATCCCACAATCAAATAGAACGCGAAAGCAACTACTGGTCGAATGAATTTTTGGGCAGTGACTGCCTGTGTTTCGTTGAAACAGCCGTTTTATACTAATATTTCCAGATGGCGCACAAGATGACGTGCTCGCTCTGTCAACAAAATTTATTTTTTTATGCCGACTACCGGTTCATAACTTTGTTTTTTTAAAAAAGCTAACACAACATTAGATTATCGTATGATGTTGTGAAACGGCTACACCGTGCACCGGTTTGTCTACGTCTACTGTCACGAGAAAGCCAACGACTTCGACTTCGACGAGAAATTAGTCACTCGTTGCGTGCATGTTAAGGTAAACGAGAAATCAGTCTACGTCGACAATATCTCTCTCTATCTTCGCGAGATATCACTTCGACGTGTATGCTGGGCCTGCTGGGCATAGGTCTACTCTCAGCATGAGCAGGGTGTACACCACGCTGGCCAAGTGCGGATTGGCAGATTTCACGAACCCTTGAGACCAATATGAAGAACTCCCAGGCAATTTATATTTGAATAAAATAACATAATTCATTAAATTATAATTACAACCCACATAACATATTTTAAGGAAGTACTTTAATTATTCAGATTATACTTACTGTTTTAATTAATTGCCCGTTAAGCTGCCCTATGTCAATTTATAGGTTTTTCCACCCAGTCGTGAACCCTGACGGCTATGAACATTCGCATACAGGTGACCGTATGTGGAGAAAAAATAGAGCAAAGCACAGGGGAGTGTGTGTGGGGGTTGACCTTAATAGGAATTTCAGGTAACGATTCCACTATCCATACTAAAATATTATAAATGCGTGAGTAACTATGTATATGTATATAATTGCAACTATCTGGTGCTAGCTCCTGTAGAAGCCTTAGTGTTAACAATTAACTATGTATATAACTGCAACTGTATGTCTGGTGCTAGCTCCTATAGAATCCTAAGTGTTAACAATAACTATGTATATAACTGCAACTGATGTATTTCTGGTGCTAGCTCCTATAGAATCCTTAGTGATAACAATATCAATTGTTATCAATTAACAATATCTCCGGACATGGTTCGGACTGAGTACTCGATCCTTATTCCGCGCAGTTGTGTGTAAGGTCCGAATAGCCAATATGATAGCCGACTTCCGGTAGGAGATGGCACCTCAAGAATAAGTGATAACAATAACTATGTATATAACTGCAACTGTATGTCTGGTGCTAGCTCCTATAGAATCCTTAGTGTCAACAATAACTACTAATTTATCATGTTTTTTCTATATTCTTCAGTTACGGTTGGGGAGGAAAGGAATCATCAGGAAATCCCGGAAATGCATTTTACAGAGGTCCTGAACCATTTTCAGAGCCTGAATCAAGAGCTATAAGAGTATGAAAAACAATTATTTTTTTACTACAAAAACTATTAGTAACCTTCGATCTAAAATGTACTAGATATCCTGTCGGTCGTCAAAAGTGCCCGTGAAAAATAAGTTCTCACCCACGATTGTGAACCATGCCACAGTAGAGTTTAAGGAAGTAGTACGACTTTCTAGTTTCTACTTTGATCAGTAACGTGCAAGCTATCCAAACAAATTCTATTTGAAAAACTATCCATCAAAAATAATTATATTATCGAATAAACTTCTTTAAACCTTTTACCCACTAACCTCCAACCTTTTGTATTACGGCATCGTCAGATTGGACGTTCCTGATGCTTTTAGGCAACGATAGCATAATATCTAAAACATATATTGATCGAAGACCTTCCTACATATAAATTAACAGCTGTTGCTATCATCATCATCAATAGCCTATAACAGTTCACTGCTGGACTAAAGGCCTTTTCCAAGGGGAGGGTTTGCCCATAATCACCGCGCGGGGCAGACGGGTTGGTGATCGCAGTAGATGGTAGTAGTAGCACAGAGGACGCTGCTGCCCGTTCTCCGTTATATTCTCTTAGTCGCCTCGTACGACACCCGCGGGAAGAGGAGGGGTGGTGACAACTGTATTCTGATCTGCCGTCACCACACGGCACATATTACGTAGTATAGTATAGTATAGCTGTTGCTATACTGGGATGAAGTTAATGAATACTTTTGGCTGAATTCACCTACAATATAAATAACACAGTACATATCAAATAAAGGCGTGTAGCAAATAATAATATCCATTACACGGTTTAATGTAAAGCTGTAATGTGCTGTTGATACCGAAATCGTGACATCGACGCTGCATGCGGAGATTAAACTGCAAACAGGTTTTAGTAGTAAATCAATTTCGCTGCAGCGATTTTATATCGTTGCGTTAAGTTTAATTGTTACATAATTGTACATGATATTCTTCTCTGACCTTTCGCAAGTAATTTCAAAGACTCCAAACAGCTGTTATAAAGATCAACGTTATCCTTCGTATAAAGATCAGTACCTATATATGTGTTCGCGCCATAATTCCTAGTTCCATGGTCGTGACGCTAGCAATTTCTTTGGCTCGCAATGAATTTGACAGATGACACTTGAAAGGTTAAACTTGCCGCGATTTTGGGTGTGGTTTTTGCAAGCTTCCTTCCCTTTTGACAGCTAACACGTATTCAAAAAAATTCGGGTCGCGCGCGCACCGTTTGCTGCTTTTGAGTGTCTAGAGTTAGTTTATTTTACGGTTTTGTTGCGCCGTTGAGCGGTCTATGTGTCGACCTAGCTATAAGCAGAATTACGGACTGTTACTTGTAACAAAAGGCGACCCCTAACAGGCGGTTTTGCTCGCCACGTTAAGTGTGAAAAAGTGACCTTTGACCACCTCTAGTGGTCTAACTAGTGACAAGCCGAGTGTACAGTGCCACCCCAGCCCAGCGTCTTCAGCAGGCCATAGCTGGCTGCCTGCCTGCCGCTGCTAGCGGCCTGGGCCTAACCCTTTACACCTAACCTACATAACACACCCACATCATCACTCATCATAATCACCATTCTCATATCATCCCAGGCCGTACAAGGATTGAATGCTGCAAGGAAGGTCAGTGCAACCCTACCATTAAGTTACGTTGAGAACAAATCTGACCGCGGTTAAAGGTCGCTTTGGGCAGCGACCCTGGTTTCAGGTTATAGCTGATGGGCCCCTATACTTCGTGTTCCAGGCCTTGACTCGTTGGCCAAGCCGTTGGCCTCAACATTTGGTAGCAGAGCGTGGTTAAATTGATTCCGCGGACAGATTTGGCATTACTGTGACTTAACTTGGCCGTTCTAGGATTAACTCATTAATTGTAAACTTATTGACTTATAACTTATTAATACACAGGCTTATTGAGTTACTAGTACATAGCCTACCTTGTCACATGTAGGCCTGTATAATGATTGCAATTATTGAGATTTTGTTTTGTTAATTTTTGTTGATTAATAATTAATAGTACCTAATTGTTGTTTGTGGCCGTAACTGGCCAACAGTTAGATGTAGATTGTAAATAAATAAACTTAATATTAATATAATTTGATAATTGTAGGGTTCTTACCAAGCCAATTTGTAATTTGCAGTACCTAGTATGAGTCTAGTGGCTTAGTACGGGTAATTAAAAACTTAATTTTTCTTTTATCTTAATTTATGTTATTGATTGACTTAACATAGATTGTTGATAGCTTAATTTGTATCTTTTGGAACTTTTAACCAACAAATACTTTGTTTGTTTACTAAAACCCCTCGTGGTTAGGTAACAGAGTAGTTTGTTTGATGTATTTAAAATAAATAATTCTTGTTTTAAAGTAAATAATTCTAATTAATAAATAGTATTTAAGTAGTAATTTGTTTGTGTTTAAAGTGGGTAATTCTTGTTTGATTATTAATTTGTTTGGTTAAAGTTGAAACATAACTTGTAAAAAATAACTTTGTTTTGATTTTGTTACCTATTTGTTGTGACTACCTTTATTTAAGTTGTTTTGTACCTACCTAAGATGGCAGCCCACAAAAAATTGAGCGTGCAAATTCAATCAGAGCTGCGTTGGGCTGCTACAGCCAACGCCTTGGTAGGCCGGGTGGACCGGGCATCCGCACTGCTCCAGCGGTGCGAGCAGGTGCGGACCAGGCAGGCGGTCGTCGAAGGGGCCTTCCGAGACCTCATGGCATTGGAGCTACCTCCGGAATCGCTGGAGTCCTCAGTGCGGGACTACGAACAGTTTTTTGAGCTGACGGACGGTCTGGTGGAGGAGGCCGCGAGGCTCAAGAAGGAGGCGAGAATGAGCTCTATTCTTGAGTCTCCCACCAGACCCACCACGCAGCCTGCGTTACAGGGCAAGTTGCCAACAATAAACTTGCCCCACTTTTCTGGCAACCTGAGCGAGTGGCTAGGCTTTCTCAGCCTCTTTGATAGCCTGGTGGACGCGAGAAGAGACCTGTCTCACAGACACACACGTGGCACAAATTCTAGCGCTGCCACGTGTCTATGGGGTGTCCCATTTAAGAGAATCACTCTTAAATCCACTGATTGTAGCCTGCAACGCTCTTAAGCGTTTAGAGCTTCCCGTGGACCAGTGGTCCTTCCTTTTATTACACATTGTGTTGTCCCGCCTACCTCCCGAGTTGAAACTGCGTTTTGAGCAAAGGTATGGTGGGGACGGGGCCAGCTACCTGCCCCCCTTTTCGGACCTTTTAAAGTTCCTTGAGGAAGAGTGCCGGCAGGCTGATAACTCCGGTATTGCTGGTCCTTCAAGGACCCCAGAGCGGCCTGCCCAGCTGAGGAAGGAAAAGGGTCACACTGGCGTCCCTGGTAAAAGGGCCTCCGACCGGAGACCAATGCCCGTTTACACTGGACTCGCTGCCACTGAACCCGCCCCCTGTAACTATTGCAGGCGTCCAGGCCACCGGGTGCTTTCTTGCCCCCAGTTTCTCTCTAAGCGGATCAAGGATCGGAGGGGCATTGCAAGAGACCGCCACTGGTGCTATAGTTGTCTGGGAGCTCACATGCAACGGGACTGCCAACAGCAACGGCCATGCCCAATCTGTAGGGGTAACCACCTGGAGATTTTGTGCGCCAACAAGAATGGTGTTGGTCGCCAGGTGGAGAGTGAGGGCGCGCCCCGCACGGGCGGGGGCGCTCTTACCAATCGCTCCCCGGATTATTTGCGTCGGTCCCCTGATCAGGGCCATGAATCCCGACGCGTCCGGATTTCGACCCCGCCTATGGGGGCTTCACCCCCCCGTGAGGGGGGCGCCAACCCCCCTCGACGTTCTGATGGGAGATTTGTGGCGGCCCCGTCTACGGTTCGACCTACCCGCTATTCACCTCCGCTTCATGAATGGCCACGCCTCGAACGCCGCCCACCTCGAGCGGGTCGACAGCAGTACTACGACCTACCGACCTCAGCCCGTATGACTAGGCCCGTGCTGCCGCCACGAGATGACGCATGGGTTTACCCAAATGGAGGTCCGTCCCCCTCACCTTTGGAGGTCCCCCCTGAGTCTCAATATGAGATTCCCCGGTTAGAGGACGGGTTTGATGAGGACGACCACCAATAGGTAGTTGCCGCCCTAGCCCCCACCACAGCAACTTCTCCTGAGACCTTGAATCTCCGGCAGTCTGTCTGTCAGACCATTCTTTTGCCGACTGTCTCAGTGAAGGTATTCAACCCGAAGGGTGAATTATTAATCGTTCGCGCCCTTTTGGATTCGGGTTCACAGCGCTGTATTGCTTCTTCTCGTTTGGTGGGTGAGCTAGGGCTCCCTTGGAGTCCTCGAACAGGACGGGTGATAGGTATCGGGGGTATAGAGCCCTCGACTCCTACCGGGGAAGCGAAATTAATGTTTGGCCCCGTTACGGGCAATTTTAGGGTCTTGGTCAAGGTGTCAGTCCTTGGCAATATCTTAGGTCCCCTACCGCAGGTCCAAATAGCTGACGCTGCGGTGTCCTGTGCATCAGGCCTAAACCCAGGCGACCCCCACTGGACTGAACCCGGTCCTACGGACCTTTTGTTGGGTTCCGACGTGTTGGGCCTGGTCTTGTCAGGGGAAATTAGGGTTTTGCAGAAGGACGGCCTATGTGCCATGTCCACTATATTCGGTTCTAGCTTTTTTGGACCCGTGCTATGGTCTTCGGACCTACCGGTGCTGGACCAATTGCAAGCAGCCGGCTTGACGCTGTCGGACGTGGTCCAGCGCTTTTGGGAAGTTGAGGAGCCGCCGCATGCCTTACGAGTTGACCCTCTTGACCTTGAATGTGAGTTGTTTTATCAAAACAACACAGGCCGCCGTGTTGATGGGCGATTTGTAACTCGCTTGCCCTTTCTCGCTTCTCGCCCCCCGCTTGGTCAATCGCGGGCCTTGGCGGAAAAGAGGCTCTTGTCTATGGAACGGCGCATGCGGCGCGACTCCACCTTCCGCTCCAAGTACGTTGAATTTATGCGCGAGTACGAGGGCCTGGGGCATATGTCACCATCCAATTTTGATTGGCGCGCACACGAGCACTACTTCTTACCCCACCATGCCGTCTTGAAGACCCCTGGGGGGAAGATTCGAGTGGTTTTTGACGGCTCCGCGGCCACATCCAACGGGGTGACATTGAACCAATGCTTGCACTCCGGTCCTAAGCTGATCAAGGATATCTCCGATATCCTCACGCATTTCCGCCGGCATCAAATTGTTTTCGTAGCTGACATCAAGATGATGTTTAGACAGTCGGTGGTACATCGCGATGATCGGAGATACCAAATGATTCTGTGGCGCGAAAATCCTAATGAGCCAATGCGTGTCTTTGAATTGAACACCACGACCTATGGACTCAAGTAAAGCCCCTATATTGCTATCAGGACCTTGTTAGAACTAGCTAACCGGGAGCGACTGAATTACCCTCGCGCATCAGCCACCTTGGAATCGTCAGTCTATATGGACGATATTTGCACGGGAGCCTCGAGCGTTGAGGAAGCTCTGACTCTTCGCGATGAATTGATTGCAATACTGAAGTCCGGAGGTTATGAGTTGGGCAAGTGGCTGTCCAACTCCCCTCACGTCTTGAAGGATCTTCCGGGAAAGGATCAGCGGGATCCTCATATTTTTGAAAATCCCGAAAATCCCAATTTGCTGACGGTCCTTGGAATACAGTACCAGCCCGTCCAAGACGTTTTCACCTACCGGGTCAAATTAGACCCACCTCCTAAGGTCTGGACTAAGCGTTCCGTATTGTCTACGGTTGCTCGCACCTTCGATCCCAATGGATGGATCACTCCCGTAATATTTTTGGCTAAATGTTTCCTCCAGAAGCTTTGGATTGCTGAACTCGGTTGGGACGAACCACTCCCTGGGAAGTTATTGAAGGAGTGGAACTCCCTTGTGTCTTCACTTCCTGAAGTTAACCGAATTTCCATGCCTCGACGCTTCCTACCAACAGGAAGGTGTCATGCCAGTCTCCACGGGTTTTGCGACGCCTCCGAACGAGGATACGCCGCCGTGGTATATTTGAGGACTGTCGATGTCGCCGGTAAGGTCGCGACGCATCTCGTCTTGGCAAAAAGCAAGGTGGCCCCTATTCGGTCACGGTTAACTATCCCGAAATTAGAATTGTCTGGCGCCGCCCTTCTGGTACGCCTCTTGAACCACGTCCGCTCCTCTTTGGCATCTGCGGTCGATCTGACCGACGTTTATGCTTGGACGGACAGTGAGATTGTCCTTTGCTGGCTACGAGCCGCGCCTCACAACTTAGAGGTCTTTGTTGCGAATCGGGTCTCCCAAATTCAGAGCTCTGCAGTACCGGTGATTTGGAGACACGTACCCGGAGAACTGAACCCGGCCGATTGCGCCTCCCGCGGCTGTGAGGCCTCTTCACTGGTCCACCATCACCTTTGGTGGGATCCAAGTTGGCTATCCCAATCCGAGACGACTTGGCCTCAAAATAGGTTTTCCGCTCCCGAAGTATTGCCGGGCTTAAGAGTCGGAGTGGTTGAGGATAAACAGATCCCCGACTTGAACTTTCTTTTGAACCGTTACAGTTCCCTTGATAAACTAATTGGTGTTACCGGTTGGATTCGACGTTTTATCCATAATGGGCGGAATTCAGAAAATAAAAATTTGAGTCCTGTGCTTTCCCCTCTTGAACGCCAAGACGCCCGGAACTACTGGGTGCGTGTGGTTCAGGTGGAGCATTTTTCATCCGTGATTGACACTCTAAAGAGAGATTTAGTTTTGAAGGGCCCCCTTGCTCGCCTAAACCCTTTTTTGGACAATAACGGAATGCTACGCGTTGGAGGACGCCTCAAGAATTCCAATCTGCCCTATGGTGCTCGCCACCCCCTTTTGCTACCTAAGGAATTTACCTTAAGGAATACCTTTGTCAAATTGCTAGTGACACACTACCATCTTAAAAATGCCCACGCTGGTTGTAATGCACTCTCGGCTATTTTACAGCGCGAGTTTTGGATTCTGGCAGGGAGACGCACCATCCGGAACGTCACTTTCAAATGTATTCCGTGTTACCGCTTGAAGGCTAATACTTCAAGCCGATGATGGGTGATCTGCCCTCCGACCGCGTTCTAGCCACTCGACCCTTTGCTGGAGTTGGCACTGATTTTGCTGGCCCGTTTGCCATCAAGAGCTCTAACCTCCGCAACGCCAGATCGCTCAAGGCCTACCTCTGCGTTTTTGTATGTCTCGCTACCAAGGCGGTACATTTAGAACTTGTGAGTGCCTTAAGCACTGAAGCTTTTGTAGCCACGCTAGGTAGATTTGTCTCTCGTCGAGGATTGCCTGACCTGATTCGCACGGATTGCGGCACCAATTATAAGGGCACTGATAGATATTTAAAAGAAATTGTCGAATTCCTGTCTAGCAATAAGATTAGATTAAGTACAGCATTGTCCAAGATGGGGGTAACCTGGAAGTTTGACCCCCCAGCTTGCCCTCATTGGGGTGGAATATTCGAAGCTGTGGTTAAGGTGACCAAGACTCATCTCCGGCGCGTTATAGGCGAAACTGTTTTAACCTTTGAAGAACTCGCCACCGTGTTTTGCAAAATTGAGGCTGTACTCAATTCTCGGCCACTCTGTCCCCTCTCATCTGACCCAAATGACCTGGAGGTCTTAACTCCCGGTCATTTTCTGATTGGTCAGCCCCTTAATGCTCTACCCGAATACCCCTTCAGGGACGTGAAGGTCTCACGTTTGTCCCGGTTTGAGCTGCTGCAACAGATGACTCAGAGTTTTTGGCATCGTTGGTCACTAGAGTATTTGCATCTTTTGCAGCAGCGGGTTAAGTGGGCTGACAAATCTGATCCACCCAAAGTTGGTGACCTAGTGTTGATTAAGGAACCTAATTTGTTGCCTTTATATTGGCGCCGTGGGCGCATTCTTAAGCTGATCTACGTTTCTGATGGGGTTCCCAGGGTTGCCGAGGTAATGGTCGGAGACTCTGTCTTGCAGCGAGCCGTTTGCTCCTTATCACGTTTACCCATTTACTAGTAAGTGGACGTAAATCCTTACGACCACGGGCGGGGGGATCGTTCGCGCCATAATTCCTAGTTCCATGGTCGTGACGCTAGCAATTTCTTTGGCTCGCAATGAATTTGACAGATGAC
Source organism: Oeneis ivallda (assembly GCA_029955525.1). NCBI lineage: Eukaryota > Metazoa > Arthropoda > Insecta > Lepidoptera > Nymphalidae > Oeneis > Oeneis ivallda. The sequence continues at coordinate 8,851,714 of JARPMR010000019.1, forward strand.
ACTTGAAAGGTTAAACTTGCCGCGATTTTGGGTGTGGTTTTTGCAAGCTTCCTTCCCTTTTGACAGCTAACACGTATTCAAAAAAATTCGGGTCGCGCGCGCACCGTTTGCTGCTTTTGAGTGTCTAGAGTTAGTTTATTTTACGGTTTTGTTGCGCCGTTGAGCGGTCTATGTGTCGACCTAGCTATAAGCAGAATTACGGACTGTTACTTGTAACAAAAGGCGACCCCTAACAGGCGGTTTTGCTCGCCACGTTAAGTGTGAAAAAGTGACCTTTGACCACCTCTAGTGGTCTAACTAGTGACAAGCCGAGTGTACAGTGCCACCCCAGCCCAGCGTCTTCAGCAGGCCATAGCTGGCTGCCTGCCTGCCGCTGCTAGCGGCCTGGGCCTAACCCTTTACACCTAACCTACATAACACACCCACATCATCACTCATCACAATCACCATTCTCATATCATCCCAGGCCGTACAAGGATTGAATGCTGCAAGGAAGGTCAGTGCAACCCTACCATTAAGTTACGTTGAGAACAAATCTGACCGCGGGTAAAGGCCGCTTTGGGCAGCGACCCTGGACTCAGCTTATAGCTGATGGGCCCCTATACTTCGTGTTCCAGGCCTTGACTCGTTGGCCAAGCCGTTGGCCTCAACAATATGTATTTTTTCAGGATTTCATACTCAATTCTGGGACTCCATTTAAAGTTTACATCACTCTACATAGTTACGGACAAGTCATCCTTTTCCCTTTCGCCTATAGAGACGAACCCTGTCCCGACTATGTGCGCTTACTAGAAGGTGCTACTGTCATGTCCAAGGTAAAATAAAATTGTATCAACTAGGTAACAACCGCCCCGGCTTTACTCAGACGAATAAACCTGACTTGCAAAATCTCTAGATCCAGCTGTGTGAACTGTACATTGGTATGACGTCGTAACTAGATTGAGTAGCATTAAATCGTTTCTAACTTCTTGCTCCGACTTGATTTGTTGTTGAGTTGGGGTTTTTGGGGACCTTAAAATGGGTATATGATATAAGTACTTGATCATCATTAAAGATTGTACCTAAGTTACGGATTAGACCAAAACTATTGGGTTATTTTGAGAAAAAAAAATGTTTCCTCAAAATAACCCAATAGGCATCGACCCGTCTCGATTACAAGCAAACAAAAATCAAAAACGAACAGAATAAAATAACTTCAATGCCGAAAAACATAACTGGGTTCACTGAATCCCAGCGCACACACATACACAAATACTCCATAACAACTCTACGTTACCTACTACAAAACCTATGTATACTTACAGGCTATTTATGAAACAAATGGCAACACGTATAAGGTTGGTATCTCAAGAGATGTAATGTATGGAGCAGCTGGCACAAGCAACGATTGGAGCTACGGTGAAGCCGGCATCCCTTACTGCTACCTGATAGAGCTCAGAAGCAAAAAGCATAAGTTTATGTTACCCAAAGATGAAATAGAAGAAACTGGTAACGAAATATTGAAGTGTGTGAAAGCTTTGATGGAGTTTATTGACTCAAGGGACGAAGCGGTGTTAAGAGATAGTGTGGTAAAGGATGAAGTATAAGTTAAGTGAGTAGAATATTATACGATACTAGCTTATGCAATCGCGACTTCGTCCGCGTGGAATTAGGTTCTTTGAAAATCCCGTGGAAACGGCTGGTTTTATCGGGATTAAAAAAAAACGGCCAAGTGCGAGTCGGGCCTCGCTCTTTAAGGGTTCCGTTAAAAAAAATTAAATAAAAATATTTCCATGTACCCATGGAAATATTTTAATTTAATTTTTTTAATTTAATTTAATTTTTATTATTTGTTGTTATAGCGGCAATAGAAATACATAATATGTGCATCATCTATCTATCTATTACGGTTTACGAGATACAGCCCGCTGACAGACGGACGGACGGACGGACGGACAGCGTAGGCTTAGTAATAGGGTCCCGTTGGTACCCTTTGGGTACGGAACCCTAAAAACAAACATTCAACCTTTATTTAAACCTTTTAGGGGTAGAATTTTCAAAAAATGTAAAATACGTACTTCTTTACTATTAATCAAGAGTAAAAATACCAAGTTTTATAAACATAACTTGAAAAATGGCGGATTTTCATACAAACTATCATCCCCTATTTTACCCCTTCGGGGGTAGAATTTTCAAAAAATGTAAAATACATACTTCTTTATTTTCAATCAAGAGAAATAATACCAAGTTTCGTAAACACAACTTGAAAAATAACTTGAATAATGAATGACTATCATACAAGCATTCAACCCCTATTTAACCCACAAAGGGGTAGAATTTTCAAAAACTGTGAAACAGGCAATTCTTTATTTTTAATTGTAAGCTCAAATACCGAGTTGCATGGGTATAACTTGAAAAATATTATTGCAACTAAATAATAATGACTGTATTTTAATATTTATTAGTGCAATATTTCTGCTTTACGTCGCGTCAATCGCCATTAAAACTAGTTGACGAAAAGTTGATACTGAATAAACCCGCCATTGATATATTGTATGAGCTAACCACCTATGTCACTACCAGTCTTACCGTAGTAAGTAATACCACAGAGTAAGGATATTCTCTTCCTTATACTGTGGTAATACTATTTATGAGTATTAGCGAACACATAATATTGTGCCGATTTCACCAACGTAGAGTGACGTATAACCGAGGAATTAATTGGGCGTTCTGACAGTTTTTGCATTGAAAATCTGTCAAAATATCAAAGAAAAATGGCAGAATTGTACCTGAATATTTTAGGAGGCGTCTACGAATATGATTTATGCAAAACAAAGTATTTAAATTAGTTCGTTGTAATTATTAAATAATGAACCATCATCTGATTCATATCGCGCTTTGAGTTTGGATCGTTGTTCGATGTCATTGCTTGCCCGGAAATTCAAGAGTTTGCCTATGTAGAGAGGTCTATAGACTAAGTAACACATCCCATTGTCAAATTAGAACTTATAATAACACTAGCTGATGCCCACAACTTCGTCCGCGTGGATTTAGTTTTTAAATTCCTTATGGAACTCTTTGATTTACCGGGATAAAAAGTAGCCTATGTCACTCTCCAGGTCCTCAACTATACCCATGCAAAAAATCGAGTCAATCCGTTGCTCTGTTGTGGGGTGATTGGAGGACAAACCAACAAACAAACACACTTTCACATTTATAATATTAGTAAGGATTTAATAAGGATTAGTAAGATAAGTAGTCTACTTAGGTTAAGACTATCTCGCAATCTAACATCGTTTGAGATTTAAGTTGCTAGGTTACCTAGCAACCTAAATCTCCAACTTTATAATATTATATGACTGTCGTGTAATTAACATAATATTTTAATTTGCAATAACAAATATTGATGTCAATAATTAAGATAAATATTATCCTATCTTTTAGGTTGGACCAAATCACAGATAGTTACGAAGTTTGATCAAAATCGGTTCATTAGTTTACTACTCTTAGATCCTATATACCAAGTCTATGCTTCTAATCGATTTCAGGTAAACTGATGTATGGACCCTTGCCTTTGTTCTTTAATCTTTACGCTCTGATAAGACCTATTTTACGTTGGTGAAATCGGTCCTCAGTCGGAGTTGAATACTATATATAATTTGGTCATTTTCCATCGTTTTGAAAACATGTTTTTTTAATTTTTATTCTTTAGCAATAAAGTCAATGTCAGGGCTGACAAAATCTGTCAATATTTCTCAAAATTTCAAGTGAATTTTTATTATTTGGATTTAATTATACGAAAATAAATAAATAAGGAATAATTAATTGATTGATTGATTATATCAAATTTCATGAACAGATTGGCATCGACCTACAATTGTACACAAGTATGGGAAATCAGGTTCACTAATGAATCGCAAAGATATTTTGTTAGGTCACTCGATACTTCGGGAGGTATTCATTTTATACTAAAGCTAGCAATATTTTTCAATGTGCATATACTTATGCGGTATTTTACGCCACAAAAGCTACGAATAAGTAGGTATATTGTAATATCATGTTGATCCGACAAGCCTTTAAGGAGGAAGGAGGCCTAAGGAGCTCCATAACAATTTGTTTATTGGCTGATTTGATCCAACGTTGCGCATTTACCGATGGCGGATCGCTACTCAAAGGACTATGCAAAAAATTGTATGGGCACTGTCCCCACCCCCCAACAGACGTTGCACTATTTTTGACCGAGCGAAGCGAGGTCTCTGAGTTAACTAGAGCGATTTGCACTTGTCCGTCCGTCCGTCCGTCCGTCTGTCAGAGCCTTATAACTTTTGAATTACTGAACGTAATTACTTCAAATTTAGATATAATATGTAAACCGATGGCCTCCAGCCGAAAATGGCTTAAAAAGTTATAAAAATCTTTATTTCAGGGGGGCTCTCATAGAAGCGAATGCGAAGTAAAAAAAAAATATCGCGTTACATAAAATTGTTACGTATCATTTTAAAGATAATTTTGAACTGAGTACAAAAATATTTTTTTTTTAATTTTTCCCTTAAAATTGACGAAATGGGGGGCTTTCAAAGTGGCGATTTTATACGCTCGCTTGAAGACGCTCTCTAGGAAAATCCGCTATGGATTTTCAAACTGATTTTATGTTTTTAGGTCACTTATATCCTGTACTTGAACAACAAATACTAAAATTATATGAATATTATAAAGAAACGAGATTATTTAATTTTTAATGTACATCAGTAATTCATATCGCATCAACATAGCTTCACAATAATGCTAATAGATGGCGCAGTCAGTAACTATTCCCATGGAACTACGAGTTATGACTAACGACCTATCCCAAAAACAGTTTTGCGTCGACCATTATTATTTAGTTACTTATTATAATACAATAATTGTATTGTAATTTTTTTTGTACCATATTATTCAATTAAAATTATTTTTTAGTTAAATTTTAGTTAAATATTGTATATTTTCTATTCGCGTCGATAGATGACGATTTGTACAGATGCCCGTAACCCGGTTTCACTCGTTAGTACCTACATAATAATTCAATGTTTTCACTAACGTTCCCTAACCTTTACGGGCTACCTATAAGTTAGGTGATTGATGTTTTCTGTCAACTTATTTATCACGATCCTGTACGGGACACCTAAAAGGATATTGGGACGGATGTTAGGACTTAGGATTGTATTTAGGAGCTACCTACGTTAAGAGACTCCTACTTAGGGGATGATTTAGGTATGTTTGGTGAAAACGGGCATAATAATGAGGCCCGGAGGTGGTCAGAGGGAGCGCGGGCAGCGCGCGGCGCGGTTTTTAGGGTTCCGTACCCAAAGGGTACCAACGGGACCCTATTACTAAGCCTACGCTGTCCGTCCGTCCGTCCGTCCGTCCGTCCGTCCGTCCGTCCGTCCGTCCGTCCGTCTGTCAGCGGGCTGTATCTAGTAAACCGTAATAGATAGAGAGATGAAATTTTCACATATTATGTATTTCTATTGCCGCTATAACAACAAATAATAAAAATTAAATTAAATTAAAAAAATTAAATAAAAATATTTCCAAGGGTACCTACATGGATATATTTTTGTTTAATTTTTTTTTAACGGAACCCTAAAAGAGCGAGGCCCGACTCGCACTTGGCCGATTTTTTCTCTGCGTCTCAGAAACGCATCTACCTACATCTTACAATAGCTTTTTTCTAGTTGGTTAATGCTCCTGTATGTTCTATAAATAGTTGTAATTTACTAAACTGGTATCCAAAACACTTCACTGAAAAATGAATAAATAAATAATTCTAACTCGATTTGCATGAAAACCCCAATCCTACGGCGGATGTCGTCATAATAAAAAATCATCAAGCTACCGTGATGTATTAACTGATATACGTTTGAATTCTGTTGGTGGGTGGAGATAATTTTTTGCATGGTCATTTGCCTTGGAAGCCCAACGTTCATCAGTCTCGTACTGTATGTATCGCCCATTACCACTTCAGCTTTATGACTTAATGAGCTGGATTTACTCTAGCTCAGGAGAACTCGGAAACTCTCCGTATAACTTATTCTCCTGAACCACGAGTTACCGACTGATCTGCTAATGTTTCATTAATTGAATAGGTATACTCCAAGTGATAGCACGTTTCTTCCTCTACTGATCCTGAACCTTCTAAAGAGACCCATATTTAACGACTATGTTTCGAACAAGATAATCAGCATAAGTAAAGAAAAAAAATTGGCAGTCATATGGACTGCCGATAGAAGTGAAAACCAGATTTGCTAATAATTAAAAACAAATATAGGAAAAGCGCACTGCCACGATTTCGTGAGTGAGATTCAAACCTGCGACTATATTTTAATGTATGATATATTAAACGGTAAAGAAAGCTGCTGCTTGCCCGCTGCGCTATACAAGGTTGCTCGGGAACTTCTAATATGTTGAACGCTTACTGAAATCTCATATCAACAGTATATATGTTACCGTTAATGTGCGTAAATCAGCTAGAGTGCAGATTAACGAGGTAATCTGCAGATTACCTGGCTGAGTCAATTAAAGTGCGAAAAAATAATTGAGTTCTCGCATTAACTAGGTAATCTGCAGAATTCCTAGGTAATCTGCAGACTAACGACCATGCATACGGTAAATTGCATAAAACAGGTTCTTGTTTGAATAAAACATTTTAATTAGTTGTAGGTAATTACTAACCTAACCTAACCTAACATAATGAAACTAAACCCAACAAGTGCTATATACATATTTTGGCAAAATCTAAAGTTAGGTTAGGTTAGGGTTATACATGAATAGCCAGGTGCCCGGCCACAGGCCGGGCACTTAGGTTGTCTGGGCACTTAGGTTGTATTGGGTCAATTTACCTAACTTAAGTTTAAAAAACCTGAGGGGCGCGGGAGGAGCGGGTGAGCGAAACAAAAGTATTTCGTTCAGTGTCTTCCGCAATTTAACGATGTACCATTCGTTATTGTGCAGATTAACTAGGTAGAGTGCAAATAAGACCTTTTTTAATTCAAATTTCGCACTTTAACGCATCGTATCCGGTAATCTGCAGATTACCTAGTTAATGTGCACATTAACGTATTATGCACTCTAACGGTAACATATATAATATAGCTCATGGAAAGCGTGAAGGTGACGGTGACGATGACGCGAAATCCATGTTTTTTGCTCACCCAAAAATTGCTCAACGAGCCTATAGAAGTTTTCACTTCAAAATATTGTTTATTTCCTGAGCAGTTTCTACCAATCTTGTTGAACTTGACCAATATTCTCCGCTCTTACCTTCAATATAAACGGAACGCTTGTATTAGTGCAACGGGTGGTGATCGAACCGTCTACCTTTAAGTTTTCAGTCCGCGCCTTTTACCGTTTTATTGAGGCCTCAATAAAGAAATATGCCTTTCAGCTATTAACATCTGGAAGGAGGAGCTCAGCACCATGGATATCATGGTGGAGGGCCCACGAGCCGCCCAAGTTGCGGGCCTGCTCCACGAGAGGGAGATACCGTACGCCATCACCATCGGCGACGTAGACCTAATGATTAGGAGGGAACAAGGCAACAGCCTCACTCAGGACAAGAGGGACTTGGCATTGCGTACGTTGTTTGTAAACTGACATGACGCCTCAAAACTCAAAATTATTTATTTCATGTAGGCCAACTTGTTGCTCTTATGACAAGTCAGGAATCTACCGCCGGTTCGGAATGATGATTCTGCTGTGAAGAGCCGGCAAGAAGCTCAGCAGTTGCTCTTTTCAAAACAAAAATGTTACAAAATGTAGCTTATCTATCTGGTGGACAGCTGAAGCAAAGCCGATTGCTTCCAAGCAACCTTGTCATTAAGAAATTAAATATCCGTATAATATAGCCTCTACTTATTAAATGTGTTTTTACACACTTTTTAATTTGTGTAATGGCAAATAGGTATATCAATTCTTTCGGAATCATACTAATATTATAAATGTGAAAGTGTGTTTGTTGGTTTGTCCTTCAATCACGCCGCAACATAGCTACGGATTAACGTGATTTTTTGCATGGGTATAGTTGAGGACCTGGAGAGTGACATAGGCTACTTTTTCTTCCGGAAAATCAAAAAGTTCCCGAAGGATTTTAAAAACTAAATCTACGCGGACGAAGTCGCGGGCACCAGCTATCAAGGTATAAAAGCGTATACTCGATCCCACAACGGATTTCTGCGCTTTACGCAGACGACAGGGTGTTTAGTTTATGACGGTGTCTTATTAGATCACCTCTTTGTTTATTGAGATGAATATCAATTCCATTCCGAAGTTTTAAATAAATTGTATATTTCGCACTATAACTAATCAAATAAAGATTTGTTAAGTTGTGTAAGGTTAGTGGTTTACTCACTTTTACGTTACGTTACTTTGTTATAAACTAGATGATGCCCGCGACTTCGTCTGCGTGGATTAGAGGTAGGTATTAATTCCCGCGGGGACTCTTATTTTCCGATATAAAATGTGAAAAAGCCTTTGTGTTAATCCTGGATATGAGCATTGAGCTATCTCCATTCCCAGCCAATTCGGTTTATTAGTTGTGGCGTGAAGGAGTAACAAACATCCATCCACACAAACTTTCGCATTTATAATATTACTTACTATATAAACTTATATACACTTGACCTATTTTAGAATTGAAACCTCTAAGTTTAACCAATAAGTACCTAATTAATATACTTAGTTATCTTAATCTTTAAATACCTAATCATATTTCGTTATAATTACTTCATAATTAAAGTAACCCTATATGGTGTCATTATTTGATTACAAAACTTAATTACATTGTCAAATATGTACTAGCTATTACCCGTGACTTCGTTCGCGGTTAATTTGTTTTCCTGGGATATAAATTCTTATGTCTTGTCACTATATCCATGCAAAAAGTCTCTTCATTGCTTTTTTTTAATATCTTAATTTTTAAGGGGCTTTCGTCCGACACGAACACGCCAGCCCGCGTCACGCGTGATTTAAAGACAAACAAACACACTTTCGCATTAATTATATAAAATATTAGTATGATAATGTAAAATTAAAGGTATGTATTTGATAATGAGGTGATAATTAAATGGGTATTAGTATGAAAAGTACAAATAGTTAATGAACTAGAAATAAACGTTATTTTCAAAATAACGCTTGTGATTGAAGGTCGTACGATGGATTGGAAGGGCTACCATCGTTTGGACGTGATATATTCGTTTATGGACGATCTGGCTGCTGCGTATCCGTATTTATGTACAGTGCACGTTATCGGTCAGTCAGCTGAAGGAAGGGATTTAAAGGTAAGCACTGTTTTTTACTATTTACTAGTCCTAATGTGGATATACTTAACATCTTGATGCAAGAAGAAAAATCCTACTAATATTATAATCCGACTTCCTACTAATATTATAAATGCGGGAGTTTGTGAGGATGTATGGATGGATGGATGTTTGTTACTCTTTTACGCCACAACCAATAACCGATTTGGCTGAAATTTGGAATAGAGATAGCTCATACCCAGGATTAGCACATAGGCATTTTCATACATTTTACCCCGGAACATTAAGGAGTTCCCGCGGAAATTAAATAACTTTAATCCACGCGGACGAAGTCGCGGGCATCATCTAGTAATGTTATAAATGTGAAAGTTTGTGATGATGGATGCATGTTTGCTATTCTTTCATGCCACAACGAATGAACCGATTAGGCTGGGAACAGAACTAGCTCGAACCCAGGATTAAAACATAGGCTACATTTTATCCCGGAAAATTAAGGAGTTCCCGCGGGAATCAAGCAAAACACGCGGACGAAGTCGCGGGCATCATCTAGTAATATATGCAGAGGGTTCTCGCGGGATTTTTTAAAATCCTAGCTACACGCGGACGAAGTCGCGTGCAACAGCTAGTACTTGCACATTTTTTTTTAATTTGCAATAAAGTTTAATTTAAAAATAAATAATAAATATAATATACAACATGATAATATGGATGATCATACAGCCTAATAATATATTTTTAACCGACTTTAAAAAAAGGAGGAGGTTATCAATTCGTCGGAATCTTTTTTTTATGTATGTCTTCTGATTACTCGACGAAGCCTGAACCGATTTGGAAAATTATTTTTTTGTTTGAAAGGGTTTTTAAAATATCAACAGTAAATTATATATTTTGTATAGTGCGTAATGTAGTAAAACGTGAGTTTGTAGTCGGTTGTTAATTATTATGTCAACCAGATGTTGAAGATATCAAACGGAAACTCTGAGAACCACGGCGTGTGGATAGATGGATCGATTCACCCCCGCGAGTGGATCAGTACCGCCGTGGTGACGTACCTCGCCAATCACCTCGTCAGGAACTTTCACGAGCTACCGGACTCCGTAACTACTAGAGATTGGTAAGGTTCTTTAACATAAGTACCTAATAACATTATCGTCACCTCAACCGACAGACATCATGAGACGTCCACAGCTAAACATGGGTCTCTTGAATGACCGCCTGCCTCTGGTTATGCAGGTGTGCTGCTAACATGATTTAAGAAAAGGTCTTAATGTTAGATGACTCCTTTATTGCGGGTCTCACAAGAGGGACTGTAAATACTATAAGATTGACTCGAGAGTTGAGACGCGACGTATGTATCGCATAGTCGCTCGGTGAAGAGAAGTACATAATATGTGGCCCAAGCGCGCGATGACCCGCGCCCGCAGCCTGCGCCCCTGCGCTGATAAAAGCCTCCAAAAGCACAAAAAAACAGTCTCTAAAAGCCTCCAGCGGCTCCCAGCGACTTGCCTGATCGTCCGTCCAACGCTACGCCTCCCGGTGTGGGGACGTAGTGCTGGACTGGTGACCTCGAACCGGAAAGAGCAGCGTTGGCAGAACCTCACTAGGTGGACCGACGACGTCAGACGAGTCTCAGGGAACCACTGGACACAGGCAACGCAGGTCCGATTCCCGTGGAAGTCTATGTAGGTGAGGTCCAGCGTTGGACGTCTGTGGGTTACTAAAGAAGACGTATATATTGTTTCATTGATTTCTTATTGTTTAGGTACATCCTCCCAGTGTTGAACCCAGACGGTTACGAGTACACGCATACTCACGACCGTATGTGGCGTAAAAACAGAGCACGATATGGGGAATGCGTGGGTGTCGACTTGAATAGAAATTTCAGGTACCTATTTATATAACCTATTTAAAAATTTAGGTAACCTATTTAATACAGACAGAACTTAGGCGCAAGTCACACCGTGTTTATTCATACTTGGTTGTACTTGGCACTTCATTATGCTTTATACTATGATTAAGATTATGAACTAAAGCTAAGCGAACTAAGTTCGCAGTGTGGCTTGCGTTTTATTTTACCTATAGCTACGGAATGAAATAGATAATTGAAGTGGCTGACTGTGATTTTAAAATAACACACACACACACCACACACACACACACACACACACACACACACACACACACACACACACACACACACACACACACACACACACACACACACACACACACACACACACACACACACACACACACACACACACACACACACTTTGCCTTTATTATACATACTAGTGTGATTCTTTCGTAATAAACTAAAAACCTAAAAACCTAACCTAATAAAGTATAAAGGGCATTAAATATAACAGCCAATGAACCAAGATGGCGTGGCGCAAAGACGGGCATCAGCTAGTAAGTAGAAGATAAAATAATGATAACTTAATATTTTTTTTATTATTAGAAAAGCGTATACTTTTGTGTAGTATTTTATTTTTCAAATGTCCTGACTTATTCCAGTTACGGCTGGGGGGAAAAGGGCGAGGAAGGCTCATCGGACGACCCCGGCAATATATTTTTTAGGGGACCTCACCCATTTTCAGAACCGGAAACGGCGGCTGTTAAAGTAAGAGAGCTTTGAAATTTCAGTATTTAGATATTCAACACCTATAATTGAAACTACATTTAATAAGCAAAAGAGTCGAAGCAAATGTAATATTCCTTTGCTATAATCCGCCAAACTAGATTTTTTTGAAACACTGGGCGTATGTAGGTACCTTTCGCTCCGATATCGGAGCATCATCAGGAGATGTTGACTGCACAATGCACTTGCAAAGTGACGTTCTCACGAAATTATAAGATTGTTTAAAGGCCCAGCAATTTCGTACAATCGTCACTTTGCAATTGTACACAATTATGGAGTCAATATCTACCGATGATGCTCCGGTACCGAAGCGACACGTACGTCGAGTGTTTAAAAAGATCTATTCTGGTTTGACGGATTATACAAAAGGAATTTTCTTTGAATATCATGGAAATCCGCAAAATAATGCCTGCTTCTATCCAACATTTGATAAGGTTACGTTCAGGAAACTTCAAGATGTCTTTTTACGCAAATCCTTCAATGACCGTAGGAGAACCAGAGTTATCAACATAGCTCATGGAGTCACGAAGATGAAGTGGCAATGGACGGCGTACAGTGTACATTGTTCGAAGAACCGATGGTCTTTGGGGTCCCAAGGTACTGGATCAACGTAGGCTCTTAAGAGCGCGTGTAACCCCAAAAAGCGCGATGAGATAAAACATAGCCACAACCTCATGTGAGGCGCGACAAAAGAAAGCGTTTTGCGCGGAATAGGAGTGTAGTAAGCGCCAAAATACTTTGTAACTCGTAAAATATTCATTTTCTTTTCAATTCGCTAGGCTACTCTCTTGATAATATCAATCGGAATTTAATGTAAAAATTTTGGCTCTGTAATATGCAACACATTGAAAATAAATGAATATTGATTAAAAATTAGACCTAACTTCGCGATTTTTTATTATCGAACAAATTTCATCATTTTATGTTTTTGCCCAAACACGTCCCTTGGCAGTATGATGTAATTCTTGCGTGTTTTTTTTCGGATAGTTGAAACTTGATCTACTACTGTAAAAATCAAATCTGTTTACTGTTAACGAGCGCACACCCACTCTTAAGCTGGGTCTCCAGTTAGTGCGAAGACCAGCCTATGTTGAAATCAGTTGTTTGCCTATCAGTTTGATTAATTACCCTTTTGACCATTAAACAGTATGTTCTCTTTTTTCAGCGTGTTATACTTGAATCGGGGACGAGTTTCAAAGTTTTCCTATCATTGCATAGTTACGGTGAAGTAATTATATTTCCATGGGGCTATACAGGCGATCCTTGCCCCGAATATGTGGAACTATTGGAGGGCGGCACTGCCATGGCTAAGGTAAAATTAATTATCTAAATTTTTAAGGTTTTTTCAAGCTAAACGAAAATGAATATTAAATTGCTATTTTGTATTTACAATGGATACGACGTGAGCAGAAGAGAAATAGAAAATGGCGGTAACAGTTATCCTATTCTTAACTTAATCGCATTAGTTTCTTTTCATTTACATCCTCCCACTTTGTAAAGTTTAACTTACCACTTCCACTTTAAGTACCTACCAGTAGAGATTGTTATTGCATATGTATCTGAGTCTATCTGTGTGTCTGTTTGTTCCCTCGTAGCAGCCTCCCCAAAGGACCGAGCTTGATGCGGTTTTTTTTTTCTGTTTGAAAGTTAATGTAATCGAAGTCGATCTTAGCTATTATAATTTATGATGATCTGCAAGAGTATGTTTGCAAAAAGAGAAGTGTATAAAAAGAGAATATTACCTAATATTTGAAGAATTATATATTACGGGCTTTTGCTCGCGGCTTCGCTCACGCTGACTTCTTTTTTTAACCGACTTTAAAAAAAGGAGGAGGTTCTCAATTCATCGGAATCTTTTTTTTATGTATGTTCACCGATTACTCGAAGACGCCTGGACGATTTGGAAAATTCTTTTTTGTTTCAAGGATTTTTTTTCAAAATCGGTCGAGCGGTTTTTAAAATATCAACAAAGTAGTGGCGTAGGCGTTTGATGTCGGTTATTTAAAAATATTTTTTATATTAAATTATTCAAATCACTATATTTCCCCTTAGGGGTTGAATTTTCAAAAATCCTTTCTTAGCGGATGCTAACGTCTTAATAGCTATCTGTATGCCGTATGCCTTTCAGCCCAATCTGTCCAAGGGTTTGAGCTGTAGTGCGTTGATAGATCAGTCAGTCATCCACCTTTTCCTTTTAAATATTTAGATATTGTTCCCAGGCCATCTTCGATACCAGTAAGCGCACCTACAAAGTGGGCAGTACTAAAGACCTGATGTACTACGCAGCTGGAACCAGCATAGATTGGAGCTACGCAGTCGCCAGCGTCCCTTATTCATACATGATAGAGCTAAGAGGCAAGACACACAGGTTTTTATTGCCCAAAGAAGAGATCATATCTACAGCGAGTGAGGTAGTGAGTGGGGTCTTAAGACTTATGGATTTCGTGGACAGAAAATGTAAAAACTCATGCGAATGCTCTAAATGACAAAAACTGAAACCAGTTTATTTTTAAGTGAAAGAACCTTTATTGATTTCAAACACTAAGACAAAAAATTGAGGTATTCCGATATCTAAGACAAAGAGATTGCAGTCATAGCCTAAAAGCAAATACGAGTAAACGAGTACGAGTTAACATATGTTAAGAAATCAAGAAATAAGTAACGAAAACGTCAAAAGAATTATGATTCTTCTGATTTCTGATTTCCTATTATGATTCTTTAATGGAAAATTATTTCGATAGATAAACTTTTTAATACTTCAGTAATGTTGACAAAACAAAGCACCTATTTATATTATATAAAAATTGTAAACGTAATAAATTAAGTATGTATAACATTTTCGTTTTATTTATTTTTAAAATCTCTAGCGCGTTCCATACGATTGAAACTTGTTAGTTTTAAGAAGTGTTACAGTACAATAAGACGACATTTTCTCTTTGTTTGTCAGTCGTTTATCTGCCATTTTTAACAAGTTAATCTCCAAAACTACTAGACGAATTTTCGTAATATTTTCACAGACAACTTGAGTGTAGCTTGGGACCTATAACTAGGCTTTATTTCATCAAAATCAGCTCACGGAAAAATATCAAAAAAGGAGTCTGCTCAGCTTTAGTACTTAGTAGATAGTTCATAATAATAAGACTAGATGGCGCTTCATGAGTTGATTTTTTATTTTAAATCTAAATCCACGTGGGCAAATTCGTGGGCATTAACAAAGCCTTATGATTATAGAATGATTGTATAAATTATAATTTAATCATTTTCAATTTGTAATAAATTAATTAAAACACTCAAACAGTAATAAAAGTATGCAGCGTTTATTTTGTTCATTATGAACGTAAAGGCCATACGTTTCGCTGCGGTCGCGAATAATATGGATGCAATCCAAAAATGTATCCTCCCACCACGACATCAAACGAGCTCCAATACGCCGGTTTATTGTTTCACATCACTGCTTGCCAAAAGTTTAATTTCGATAATATTTATTTTACAAATTTCCATGCCGTTTATTTATGTTCGACCCATTTAAAAATGTAATAGCTCTGGCGGTTAGGGAACGTGCTTCGTTGTGCAACGATAGTGCGACGTTTATAGATGATTATACTTTAATCATGAACTAATTACTTAATTCACTTTTGACTAATTCCATGTTTAACAAATACCTACCTATAAAATACTAGCTGACTCGGCGAACTTCGTACCGCCAACTTACCTATATAAATAAAACAAATAACGACTAAAACTATCCTATCTTTCAAGTTGGACCAAATTACAGATAGTTACTAAGTTTGATCAAAATCGGTTAAGTAGTGTAGGAGTCCATGGCGGACAAACAACGTGACACGTAATTTATATATAGTCCAGATTTCCTTACTTGAGTATTCGAGTAAACAAACACCTCTTGATATGAATATCACTTATTTACACACAAATCACACATTTTTAACTATGTATAACTGTCTAGATCTATTCATCAAACACATTCGTTACGATTTACACCAAAAATTGCTTCGAGTTTACCATTATAAGATATTTATTTTCTCAAAAACTAAATAATAGCAGAACTCATTTGCACAGATTAGGAGAAAGTGACATTTCGTAACCCTAGATTGTCTATGAATCGTTGAGGTGGGGACAGGCGAATGAGTGACCTTATGAATGGATTGAATCCATGGAACTAGGAATTACGACTAGTCTTCCTACTTCAATGATTGAATCATCATTACAGTAGAGGTGAGTAACTTTAGAACATAAAATATAATGGATATTGATAAAAAATAAATCACTAGCAGAAAATGTTGTAATGGTTATCTTAAATAAAATTAGATATTATTATAAAATAAATATAGATAATCTTAATCTTTATTATTACCAAACTAAAGAACATTTTACTAAAATAAACAGGTAATAAAAATACACTACTGTTTTTTTTAAGAAAATTGTTTGTATCACAATGTTACCCACAAATGGGGTATACTTTAGAATAGAACAAAAATCTGATTAGTAATAATTAATAAATCTTCGTTAATTTTTTCTTGTAAATTCCTCTTTTTAATATAATTATGAAAAAGATATTGTTTAGTTACTTTTTACGTCAAATTTATAGTAATGGTACACGTCTATGACCATCGCAGTTGGGATGAAAATCATTCAGTTGTATAATGCTTTCACATTCGTTCAATCGCTCATGCGATAACTTCCCAACCCTATAAATTGTCTTTGGTTAACATTCGGCCATTATTGTTTACTCGAGTACTCAAGTAAGGAAATCTAGACTATATATTAAGATTTAATACATTAAAAACCAACTTATCCAAAAAATATGATTTTAATTTAAGTTTTAAATTATTTATTATTATAGGTTGTTCTTTAAGGTTATAGAGATAAATAAATTGGATAAAAAATTTCGAATAACTTTATTTACAGACCTTGCATTATAATACAATCAACAATTATTTAAATACAATTTTGGAATTCACATTCATTTAACTAACGTAAAAACACCTATTGACAATTATCACTATAACGAATTCGTATCCAACTCCGCTCTACGCAGCACTACATTGGGGTCCACCCGCACATCGGACGGTAGAAGCCGAGCAACAACACTTCCTGTAATATTCGAGAACTAAATGTTTGACTAGTACGGACGCCACACATCAACCGGCCGCCTCTCTGACGTAATGAGAGACTTGCTTCGAGTTCTGACTCCCTGCTCCGACCATTCCGGTGACGCTGGTCGTTTCTTTGAACTTGATGCGGTGGAGCCGGCTTCCTCTTCTCTGTCGGGACTTGAACTTGAATCTTCTTGCGGCGCTGGAGGTCTGAGCCACCAATCGTAGCCGCCATACAACTGGGAATACAGCCAAGCCGGTGGTGTTGGTAGAAGAGGTGAATTTAAGAATAGTTGTGCTGCTAAAGCGCTGTGGAAGAGACTCGATGAAGCTGGAAGCGGTTGGAGGGGTTTTCTAGTTCTCGTGACTGTGGTGAAAGCTCCTGGACGGTCGTCAGGGGGCGGGCTACTCGATGCGGTCACCGATATATCGTCGTCGTCGTCGTGCGGGGAGCTCGGTCGCGAGTTGGCCGGACTCGTCGTGCTGTGCGGGTGCATTGTCGTCGGATTGTCTGCGGTTATATCTGCGAACATATAACCGCATGTACATAATTACTGCAAGTGATAGCCTAGTGGTTAGGACTGTGGTCTCCTATTCGGGGGGTCGCAGATTCAATCCCGGGTACGCACCTCTGACTTTTCGGAGTCAAGTGCGTTTAAGCAATTAAATATCACTTGCTTCAACGGTGAAGGAAAATATCGTGAGGAAACCTGCACATCTGAGAGTTCTTTATAATGTTCTCGAAGGTGTGTAAAGTCCGCCAATTCGCATTGGGCCAGCGTGGTGGACTATGGCCTATAACCCTTCCCTGAAAGGAGACCTGCGCTCAGTAGTGAGCCGTTGATTGGTTGCTGATAAGGATGATGATGACATAATTACTACTACTAGATACTTAAAGTTTAACATACTGAATGTGTGATTAGGAGCGATAATTATTGTGATTTGAATAACGTAATTCTGTACTTTAAATTGTGAAATCATCAGCGCTCATCGAACTCTCAGAACTCTCGAAGCTCACTGAATAAATTTGACGCTCTGACTGCAGTTTCCGGATTGAAAAATCTGTCAAAACATCCAACTCATTCGTTGATTACACGTTACTGAATTGATACTAAAGGTTAATATTAGGACTCGCACAGATCAGCTTAGAGTGAGACCTAAAAATTATTTATCAAGGGCATACCTATTTGGCGCGTCTATAGAATTCCTTATTCTATTTTTTTAATTCCTTACTAGTCCAGTCATTATAGTAAGTTCACCTCGGAATTCGAGATACCCAGCTGTAAGTCTGTAAATACTTGTATATTACACCCTAAAAGTTGTCTCAAAACCTACATATGGTAGGGTGTGCGCAACTATTAAATTTCAAGGTCAAAGGTCACAAAAATCGCTTTTTTGCGCTTTTTTTTGTAAATATCTCATTTCCTTTGGGTTTTTTTTGCTATTTGTATTTATTATCAATATTGTAGAATACAAAATTCTCTACAAATTTTGTAAAAAAAATAAATTTTTTACGGTGAACCGTTTTTGAGATAGAGGGCAGAGAGCGCGCGGTCACATCATCACTTCAGGTCAACCGGTGCCTCCGGTCGAAAACGCGCCATATATAGTTGATGAACTATCGATAAATCAATGATTATAAATATTTGTCAATTTTTATTAACTATTATATTATATTTTATCAGTTTCTTCATGCATTAAATCTATATCTATTCAATAATACTGATAACCGTTTCCTAAAATTAAAAATTTTCATCGAAAACTTAAGTCTCGATCATCTTCGTTATATGCATTACGTCAAGTCTACAAAACTTAATAAACCTGTGCAGCTTTCAAATATTCCACCAACAAGTGCAGCTGCTCACCAACATTTCAAACGTGTATATTATCAAGTTCAAACTTGGTTAGGGCATGATTTGGAACCCCAGGGGTTGGGCAATGTGAAACGATTTTCTGGAGCCTATCATGACAATTTTACCACCTGCTCCAGAAAATTTGCTAAATACAATTTTCTGCAACTGCAAGAGTGGCTGTGGTTCGCGATGCGGATGCAGGAAAGCGGGCTTGCAATGCTCTTTAGCTTGTGGCCAATGTAATAGGCAAGCTTGTCTCAATGCTCTACCATATCAGAGCGACATTAACGA
Source organism: Oeneis ivallda (assembly GCA_029955525.1). Classification (NCBI taxonomy): domain Eukaryota; kingdom Metazoa; phylum Arthropoda; class Insecta; order Lepidoptera; family Nymphalidae; genus Oeneis; species Oeneis ivallda. The sequence goes on from JARPMR010000019.1 coordinate 8,870,885, forward strand.
AGATGGAACCTTTGACCCCGAAATCATGGAAGAACTTGAGACAAATGTCGTTGAAGACGATAATGAAGACCAGTTTGAAATTTACCATAGCAGCCGGAAGACGACGATGAAGAGGAAGAAAATGATTAAAATAATAAATTGTAGTTTTTGTACACTTTATTCCATTTTTTTACTTTTAATAAAAATAAATGTATTGAATGATATTTTTTAATAAAAAGATTAATTCATAATTTATTTGTTTTTTTTTTCATCATGTAAGAAGTTATTAATATTAAATAGGTTAAAATTCAAATATAATTCCTATATTTTCATTAACAATTCTGCAATTACATGGGCAGGTAAGGGTTGTTAAATAAATTAATACTGAATAAAAAGTGGATAGGTTAGGAAAACAATGATAAAATATAATATAATAATTAATAAAAATTGACAAATATTTATAATCATTGATTTATCGATAGTTCATCAACTATGGCGCGTTTTCGACCGGAGGCACCGGTTCACCTGAAGTGATGCTGTGACCGCGCGCTCTCCGCCCTCTATCTCGAAAACGATTCACCGTATAAAAATTTTTTTTACAAAATTTGTAGAAAATTTTGTATTCTACAATATTGATAATAAATACAAATAGCAAAAAACCCATAGGAAATGAGATATTTACAAAAAAAGCGCAAAAAAAACGATTTTTGTGACCTCTGACCTTGAAATTTAATAGTTGCGCACACCCTACCATATGTAGGTTTTGAGACAACTTTTAGGGTGTCAATATACAAGTATTTACAGACTTACAGCTGGGTATCTCGAATTCCGAGATTCTTACCAAATTTAAGCTTAAATGACTGGACTATACCTGTTTCATGAGGTGGTGGCGGGAGGTGTTGCGCGTGCGCCGGCGGCAGTACGTGCGGTGTGAAGTGCGCATGCGTCGGCAGCAGTGGCGGAGGATAATGTCTCGCCAGCGCTCCCCACTCGCCGCCCGGGAGACCGGCCAGCTGATGTGCTATACCTACAACAATGAGAAACAGCAAATCAGTTTGTTTGCTAAGTTATTATGGATTTTCTAAAAGAGACGACACAAACTAAGCCGGCGGGCCGCTGGCTTAGCTTTATAGTCTCCTTAAGGTGGAAGACAAGGGTCTGCCCGCGAAATTCAAATTTAATTTGGTTTTTCGCAATTTGTAAACTAATACGACAAAGTAGGCTTATGGCCTTTTTATTGCGCCAGTGGAATTATCATCTTCACAGGTTTACATAAAAATCTTTACTTGAAAGTGACCAGTTTAAGAAATTAATCAAAATACTGAGTTGGACGTGAGTTACTCACAAATTAGTCGATATTTTGATTAATTTCTTAAACTGGACACTTTCAAGTAAAGATTTTTAAATAAACCTGTGAAGATGATACTGCCATTGTCGCAATTAGAATGCCATAAGCCTACTTTGTCGTAGTTTACAAATTGCGAAAAACCAAATTAAATTTGAATTTCGCGGGCAGAACCATGTCTTCCACCTTAATGAACAAGAATTCTATTAGATTGGTTCGATTGGTAGGATTACGACTGTCCAATAGATTGCCGATTGAAAAAGTCGCACTCTATCCAACTTTGCATAGGGTGACTTAGGTACAACTCGCCCTATGCAAAGTTATCCGGAAAAATACTAAATGACGATTGCCCGACAGAAGATCGTCTCAACCCGTTCAAGGTAGAAGTTAACCTTTTTATTTTATTTTTTATTCTCAATTTTTGAAAGGTCTTTGAATCTCTTAGGTACATGAGATTATGCCAGACCCATAAAGTTAACCTTATACCTAATTGTAATCATTAAAACTATAGATCTTTTAATATGTAGGTAATAGGTACATATTTCCAGAATAAATGCAAATAAGTCGTTTAGAAAGACTTAAAGGCTAAGTACGCTAGAAAACAATGAAGCAATGAGTGTTAACGCTCCACTAAAGTTAACTATTGAACGCACTCATCGCGGAATATTTAAATAATAAGTGAGTGCCTCCCTCGGAGCGTGTTTCAATTCGCGCCTTATCTCCTTCGCAACACTCCTTAATTGTTACCTACCGACAATGATTTCGGTTTTCCAATGTATGAATGATGTCGCGAGCTCAAATCTAAAGCACTTTAAGCGCTTAATATTGAGGGTTCTGTGATAAAATAAGAGCTCCTGAAGTTCAATTAGGTAAAGTAAGAATTACGTAAAATAATAAATTAAATATACCTACTTATTCATACTAATATTATAAATGCGAAAGTGTGTTTGTATGTTGGTTCCTCCTTCAATCACGATCCAATTGAACATCGGACCGAAGTGATTTTTTACAAGGGTATAGTTGAAGACTTGGAAAGCAACATAAGAAAGTAGCAACATACCTTTTATCTCGGAAAAACAGAGAGCCCGTATTTATTTTTAAAAACCTAAGTCCACGCGGACGAAGTCACCGGCAAAAGGTAGCAGATAATAATATTATAACAAAATAAGGGCTCATTAACTTAAGAAAAACTGTGTTTCTACATTATAAAATCAATTTTATTATATAAAGAGACGTTATTTTACAATGATTTTGTTGTTTACAGTGAAAAGTGAAGTTACAGTGAAGTTTAACATAATGCAAAATTAAAGTAAAAGAGACCGTATCATCATAAACACATTAATGAAATAGGAAATGTGTTTCGGCGTCATAATTTCCAGTTGACATTTTTAAGCGCATAAATTAACAAAGTTCGCCGGCGCGACCCCGTATATTCGGCTTAACCCTTTAGCACCCACCTTGGGTAATTCCCACCCCGCACAACCCAACCCTTTCAGCAATAGAATAAATTACAGGGCGTTTTATACCCGTTGATACCGTCGCTGCGAAAATGTAAAACACATTATTTTGAATCCGACCGCTTAGCGTTTATAGGTAGTTCATGGATGCAATTAGACAAAAGCCGCTTTTTGAGGATTAGTTTAATCATGCTCTGAAGCTTTTACGATAACGATACGAGATATTGAATCTTTGTTGGACGGGGTTTCAAAAGCCTGTGAAAGCGCACGTCGTTAGCTTGATTGGTATTAAAGATTTAGGTAGCGGACAGGCTGATTAGCATTGACTACAGAATGTAATCAAGTAACTAACGCAACTCAATTCGAAGTGCTACTAGATAACTGAGTAACTCACTAAAGATAAGTAAGCGTAGGTATATAGAGTTCGAAATGTATCAATAGACCTGTAGGCCCAGCATGCACGTCGAAGTGATATCTCGCGAAGAGAGAGAGAGAGTTATTGTCGATGTAGAGTGTAGACTGATTTCTCGTTTACCTTAACATGCACGCAACGAGTGACTAATTTCTCTTCGAAGACTTGGCTTTCTCGTGATAGTAGACGTAGACAAACCGGTGCACGGTGTAGCCGTTTCACAACACCATACGATAATCTAATGTTGCAACCCCGATTTCGTTCATTCAGAAACCATGGAAAACTACTTCCATGTGTGAAACCTTTAAAAACGACGAGAAATATCTCTCTTTTAATCTTCAAAATTTGAGAAACTTACGTCGCCATGTTAGAGTTCGTAGAGAAAAATAGAGAAAATAATTTAATCTCTACTTTTGAAGTAACGAAACGAATCAACTGTGCAACCATGTTAGTTTCGATAGAGATAATACGAGAAAAGGGGTAGACAAAATTTTCTCGCGCGTGCATGTTACGCGTGCTGGAGGAGTTTTACGGACTCGAGACTGTAGAGTAGAGATGGACCGTTACTCACTAACTTCAAATAAACTGATATAACATTATGAAATACAGATATTAAGTTAATTAATTGAATATGGTTTTAATTGACACTGCCATACCCTTTTTAAATTAGATTTCACTAAACTTTTATCCCGAACGCGGACGAAGTCGCGGGCATCATCTAGTATTATAATGAACGATAATTTCCATCTAATGTGTTTACTATTATTATTATTTATATGTATTTTATTTTAGTAGGGCACTGGGAATGATTTGCGTTTGTAAGTTTGAAAGTAATGGGTCAATTACTTAACAATCTTTTTAGGGTTCCGTACCAAAATGGTAAAAATGGAACCCTTATGGTGAGACTTTCTCCGTCCGTCCGTCCGTCCGTCCGTCCGTCCGACCGTCTGTCTGTCACAGTCGATTATTTCAGTAACTATTAAAGCTATCGACATGTTTGGAATAGTTATGTATAATAGTGGCCCAACATTATTGGAATAAAGAAAAAGCGAAAAAAGCGAAAATTATTTTGAGAGTAGTTTTAGGAGTGGGGTATCATACGATAGGCCTTTACCTGTATATTCTAAAACAGATTTTTATTTATTTTTATATATAATAGTTTTTTGATTAATCGGCTAAAATGTCGAAAAAAAACCGTTCGCCCCCTTATCTCCGAAGTTTACCAATCGAAAAATCAGAAATAATTATGGTCAATAGAAGTTTATGTATATTTTACAGGAAAAATAAAACCAACGCACTAACTAGCATAGTTTTTTTAATATTAACAATAAACCTCTACAAACAAAGTTAACGATAATTAAGCAAATTAATATAATAATATGATCGTTTTACTTTTACTTTTGGAGTACGGAACTCTCGGTGCGCGAGTCCGACTCGCACTAGGCCGGTTTTTGTTTTTTAATTTGTTTGTTTAATTCTAATTTGTAAATGAATTCAACAACCAGAATACTTCACGATATATAATGCGTCTATCCGACCCCTAAAACTAAAGGGCATTGTTTCATTTTGTATTCGCTGTTCAAAGTTGCAGAAGAAAGGGTAGAGCCAGACCATTTGCATTCGTTAAAAATGCTGGAATTCTTTGCTCTGTGTTCACAGTGTGTAATCGGCGTGTAGAGCGGTCAGCCATGCAAGATCCAAATATGTGAAGTTACATTTAAAAATAAAATATCATAAAATAATATTTTCCTCTCCCCTTTACAACGCGTTCGCGTTCAAATAAGAATTTTAGGGTTGCTAGTTTTGATGGATTTGATAGTGTTCAATGGTATAAGCGTCCATAGGAACAGCACTTGCCCCTATGTCCATACAACAAAAATGACAAAAAACAGGCACTTAGCTTTTGTAACGCTGATAACAGCAGTTTCAGCTACTAGTATTTTCTAAACAAGCAACAAATCTGTCACCGAAAGTAAAGTATCAAAACGTCTCCAACGTACATTTCTTCGGACCGGGCGCCTCCCAAGACGTGCCAGTCCGCTACATTACTTCGTTCGAAGGGATTTTTTTCAGTTTGAAAAATGGTGCCGCGACGAGAGGGTTGAGCCCAAACATTTTAATGCCATTTGCTAGATTGCGTCTTGCATTTTTCGCCGCTTTTCCTACTGTTAATCCGCGAAGACGATTCGGATTACGCGGATAAAAGTGTTATCGTCTTCAGTGTGATTCCGATGGCCTGGGATTGGGGTGGAATTTTTAACAGGCCTTCGGTGATTAGGAAAAGGCTTTGGAAGGGTTAAAACCAGAAGAACACTTTGGAATAATTATTTTAAATCTCTTCAGATCTTGTGAGTCTTTTTGAAGACTCAAGTGTTAGGGACTAGTCTTAGAAGGACCTAGTTCAACATCGACTATCTTATAACTATTTATTAAATAATAACTAACTGTTGCTCTCTTCGTTCAATTGGAATTAATAAATATTATTTTTTTATTGTTCTTGCCCCCATGCGGCCAAGATATTTTTTGGAATAAAAATCAGACAGACAGGTAACTAAACAAGGTTCAGCGGATAAGTTGTGAAAAGTAACAGACAGAAAGACACTAGCAATTGGGTATTTGACTGGTATTTTTCTATTTATTTAAAATTACGTATTTAAAAAACAAAGCAAACAAACAATGCCGTAACAATATTACTTATTAACAATGCCGTTTCTCTTTTTAGTTTTTGTTTTTAGTTTTTGCCGTTCCGTAGTAAACAAGGAACCCTTATACTTTCGCCATGTCCGTCCGTCTGTCTGTCTGTCTGTCCGCGGTTTAGCTCAGAGACTATTGGTACTAGAAATCTGTAATTTGGCAAGGGTATAAATATAAATCACGCCGACAAAGTGGTGAAATAAAATTGTGAAAAATAATTTTTTTAGGGTACCTCCCCTACATGTAAAGTGGGGATGATTTTTTTTTTCTCGTCTATCCCATAGTGTGGGGTGTCGTTGAATAGGTCTTTCAAAAATATTGTGGGTATGGGAACACCATTTTTCAATTCAGGGATCCGTTTGTGAAATATGATATTTTAAAATGCTAAATTTTATTAGAGTCAAGTGTCCCCCCCTCTGCCAGCTAAATGGTTGTATAAAGAATACAAAAAAAATCACAGCAGTAGTAGATATGTATATATAATGAATTTTAAAGGAAAACTATCATGACTAAGTAGGGTTCATTAGTTAAAGAGTTATAATATCTGTTATTTCTAAGTTACGTATTACACGTAGTGTAAGTTGCATATTTTGTAGTATATTATAGTATTTAAACCATGGAACTCAAAATGTATTCAATATTCATAAATAAAATAAAAGCACTACCCTAGGTCAGCAATAATATTTGAGATTATATTAATTTTTAGTGTAGGGTTCCGTAGTTGAAAGCAACTACGGAATCCTAAACTGCGCGTGGCCCGACACGCACTTGGCCGGTTTTTAAATATCTACTAGTCTCGGAATTATAAACTGTTTTACTACGACTGACGATCTGTCTCGTAACGTAAAAAAACGAAATTTTCTATGGAACGTGTATGGAGCTGGTGAATTGTGACATCACAGTTCTCTAGCGCTCTCTCTGTCTAACAGGAAACTTTAAAGCTCTATAACTTTTCAGACCGATATTTTTTTTTTTTTACAAATGTTATTCTTCCATGTTACAGTTTCGATTAAAAATAATGAATATCAACATTTTGACTGCAGTCAAATATCCAATTCTAGATAGAGCACGGATAGTAAAATCGGGACCAACTGAGGCATACTAAAAAAAAACCGGCCAAGTGCGAGTCGGACTCGCTCACCGAAGGTTCCGTACTCCAGAAGTAAAAGTATTCAAGTAAAACGATAATATTATATTTATTTGCTTATTCATATTTTTTTTGTTTTTATTAGGTAATCGTTAACTTTGTACTTTGTCTGTAGAGGTGTATTGAAAATTAGTTAGTGTCGGTTTTATTTTTCCTGTAAAATATACAGACTCTTTTGACTAGAATTATTTCTGATTTTTCGACTAGTAAACTTCGGATATAAGGGGAGGGGGGGGGGCTCCCCTTATATACCCCCCCCCCCCCCGGGAGCGAAATTTTTGTTTGACATTTTACACGATTAATCAAAAACTATTATCATGTATAAAAATAAATAAAAATATATTTTAGAATGTACATTTTTAATTAATCTAAAATAATTTTTGTTTTTTTTATACCAGTGATGTTGGGCCACTATTATATACAACTATCCCAAATTTCATGTCGATAACTTTAATATTTACTAAAATAATCGACTGTGACAGACGGATGGACGGACGGACGGACGGAGAAAGTCGCACCATGCATAAGGATTCCATTTTTACCATTTTGGTACGGAACCTTACCATTTTGGTACGGAACCTTAAAGTCTTGTAGGATGGTAAAAGCCAAAACTATCAAAATATTTGGTCTTTATAAATGGGAAACGATGCATACACCCGCTTTGTAGACTTCAAAAACTATATCCCAACTTATATTTTAGTTTAAGCGTAACCACGTCGGTAGCCTCTGACGCAAGGCAAGACGGATGCCCTCCGTACATCATAAGGTTAATAAGAGGGCTCGCGAACTAACGAGGCCGCTTTGTCAACGCGCCTTAACCCGCCGGCGCCATCTTGTGCGCCATGTTGGATTTCAATCTACTTAGCACTTAATGAATTTGCCTCTATTGATTTTGTTTAACCCCTTTTTGTTTATCTTAATTAACCTTTCGGTGTAGTCCTCGGGGATGACTGAGATTGTTTTTAAGGTCGCGATGTCACATTTTTGGGTGTTTTACCAGGTAAGAAAACTCTTCCTGATTTTGATGCGTAACAATATGGGTTGTATTATTTTGATAACTTGATTTTTTTATTGGATGACACGATAGCCCTTTACTTTGCACTTAGCATTTGATGGTTAGTAAAGCTGTAATCGAAAGGAGACCTGACCCTTCTCTGAAAGGAGACCTGCGCTCAGTAGTGAGCCGTTGATGGGTTGCTGATGAATGAATGAAAGCTGTAATCATAGAAAGTAGCTACTTAACTAGCGGGCTAAGTTGAAAGAGATACGGCACTGGATGTTCAACCCACAAAGCTATGTGGTTTCTACGTATAGGTAATTGTAGTGGAACGCTATATCACAAGCTTGGCACGTCTTTGACGATAGGTTGAAACCAATCACGGCCAGACCAAAGAAATAATAATGAAAAATATGATATTTGGAAATTCCACTTGCACAAAACTTATGATTTACCACAACTTAATTTACCCCAACATTTTCGGATTATATACTCACCTACAGTCCCACAAACTTATCTGGCCTGACGACAGCTTCGCTATTATCACATTTCGTGTTACCAATAAATATTATGTACAGCAAATTTCCTTCGAAAACTCATTAGTTCCACTTTTGCCACTGGGCCAGATAAGTTCGTGGGGTCTGTAAATAAGTATTACCTAATCTAGCTCGACCAAAAGAGTATGTTCATGGGTGATATCAGACGCTGTTCGTCTGATATCACCCATTTATAATCGTACATATGGCAAAATTTCAGCGATTAAATATTAACCATTACATCCTATCCATAATACGAGTACACCTTCGTGTCGCAGTGAAAATCGTGGCATTTAGAGTTAATCGAGCTCGCGTCATCATCATACGAATTCATTTCAAAGCGTTTAAAGGTACAGTAAAAGCGCGAATCACGCCATACAAAAGGCTGTATGAGGTGGGTGGGACATTTAAAATTTACAAATGCGTAATTATGCACCCGCATTGTCGCGCGGAAGGGTTATGCCCCTACTCTTTCTTCAACCCCCCTCCGCCCCCCTCAATCCGGGGCTTCCGGGCCTAATGCTATATTTAATTTTCTCTAAGGCTCCCTCATTAATAATGCGGAGGCTGCGACTCTAAGTGGCGCTCACACGGCGACGTGCGACGCGGATGTACAAACAACTTTAGCTTTCGCGAAGCAACTTGTGAATCAAAATAAACCTTTGCAGCCTTTTTGGCCATCGTCGAAAACATAATAATTATTTCAGACAGTTATGTTTTGGTTTACGTGCAAAGCTTTATGACGAAGCATGGTAGTGGTAGGTAGGTATAGGGTATAGCGATGGGTTTGAAACATTTATAATTTTCTATAAGTAAGAGTTCTGCCCTATATTTTGAGTTTATTTATGTTGTACCAAGCAACGTATATAAATAGAAGGAAAAAGATAAGAAGATGTAGGTAGGTACAAGGAATCAATTCGTCGTTTGGTAAATAGACTTTAATGAATGAAGAAACTTGCTACCTAAATTAATAGAGGAGAATAATTACAGAAAAATCTACAGTTTTTACACTATTACCCTATTCTTAAAAATCGTTGAGCGAGCTTATCCAGTGTTTCTTAACTCGGGCCAAAAAGTTACCACACTGGAGTCAAGCGTGAGTGTGGATAATTTATCATGCTTCCCAAAGTGTACTTGGAAGAAAGGTAAAGGAAATTTCTTAGCCGCTGCATCCGTACCGAGCTATCGACATATTGAACAGGAACTTAAAATCGTTGGTTCCGTTGTTTTTGAGTTGGATTTAGATGCATCCGTAACATCAAAAACAATTGGTTGTCTGTAAAGTTGGTTTACGGACGATAGTTTTATGTGATAACGTCTTAGAGAAATATTGACGATGACTGGCGGGCGGCGGCGGGCGCTCTCTAAGCCAACGCTTGGGCCGATCGTGCCTCTCTATCGCTTGTTCTGAACTCAGCTTGCACGCTCAGACGCAGGCGGAACGTGACACCTTTTTGTGCGTGCAGCCGGTGTTCATGGATTTATAAGACGTTATCACGTCAAAAGAAGAGAAAAACATGTTTATGGTCACATTCATGTTTACTTTAGTGTTAAATTACCAATAGGTAAAAGGTATCGTAAAATTGTGACATGATCGTTGTGAAATCATAATCGAATAGGTATATCTTGAGATAGTAAGTGAACGGCGTAGGTATAATTGAATTTTGGACGTTCGACACCCGGCCTTAATGCTACTTCACCTGTAACCTACAATAGCAATTAAATATGAGGTTTTAATAAGGACTATTTTATACCCGCGACTTCGTCTGCGTTTTTAAAAATAACTCGGGAACCTTATAAATGTTCTTCTGGGATAAAAAGTAGCCTTTGCGACTCTCCATACCTGTGCTCCATACCCATGCAAAAAATCACGTCAATCTGATGATCCGTTGTTGCGTGATTAAAGGACAAACAAACACATAATCGCATTTATAATAAGGATGCATAAAGAACTTAGCAGTCACCTCTTCACACTGCTCCGCATTAGGTGTATTGAGAGTCAGATGGCTGTAAACAAAGGAACTAGGTACAAAAAATGTACAATATTACAATTACTCTCCAAACAAGAATATTGCCCTGAAATGTGTGTCTGACGTAGAATATAATCGAGTATCTTGGCATAGTGTAGTAAGCGCGAGGTGTGTAATTGAGTTACGGGCCCTTTGACGCCCGCCCTAACGAGGTTTGTGCCACTTGCCTGGCTCCTCCTGGATTCCCCGATACAATGGAGGTGACTAGCACGATAACTATAGAGGTTATGTGATTAGGTATTCCTTTGACTAAGACAAAGGGTCTTACAAACTTTGAAAAATATCGTGCAAGTAGAAAATGGGCTGATAATCTTCAAACATCTGAACAGATTTCATAAATTATAGCTAAGAACCTTCTCGATCACGTCGGCTTTCAAACAGAAAAAACCGCATCAAAATCGGTCCTTTCGTTGAGAGCTATGAGGGAACAGACAGACACTTTGATACACAGACAAATCGCAGATACACAGGTTAAACTTTTAACACCAAATTTTGCGTCGGGGGTTAAAAATTAAGAAGATTAATAAATAATCTCGGTGGGTTATATTTGTTTTTTTTTTTGTAGTCGTGTTTTTTGGAAGTTATATATTAAAAAAATAATAAATTTAAAAAAAATCATAGGGGAAAATATAGTCGTCTTGGACTCAAACCGGGGTCTTCTGGTTTCGGGGCCGCCCGTTTTACCGTCGAGCTATCGGGAATTTACAGATGACGGCGAAATTTACCTTCGTATTCTAATGATATTGTAAGGGGTTTTTCATTGGATAATATGTATAGAAACCTGTAGGTACCTAATCGACTTTGGAACTTAGGTACTAAACGTAATACGTTAGATATAAAAATTCAAGTTTCCCTCAATTTTTGAGATGTAATAAACACGTGATCTCAAAAATGAGGGTGGTGCTAAGCAACGAAGGAGCTTGACGACAGACGCGGGGTGTCGCTTGTATTGTTATAACTTTGAAGCTCAGAAGGTGAACTTTTAGAGTTATTAAGTCGATTATGAACTTAATAGACACTGAGGTGGAAAATTTGTTCAGAACCTTTATGAGAAAGATGTATAAATATGTAGTTTAAATACATGCATATTTAGAACTTTACTATTCATGTGACCTAGATGAGGCTTTATGAACAGTACCTACTAGAGTATATAATTTTTAGGGTTCCATAGTAAACATTGAACCCTTATAGTTTCGCCATGTCCGTCCGTCTGCCCGTCCGTCTGTCCGCGGTTTAGCTCAAACTATTGGTATTAGAAATCTGTAATTTGACAAGGGTAAAAATATTAATCACGCCATATCACGCCAACAAAGTGGTGAAATAAAAGGTAGGGTACCTCCCCTACATGTAAAGTGGGGATGAATTTTTTTTTTCTCGTCTATCCCATAGTATCAAATGCCCCCCCCCCCCTTAAGAAAGTGGTTTAGCTATATACCTACTTATTATGTAGGTTCAAGCTTTTGCCGCGACTTCATCTCCTTAGGGTTGGGATTTGAAAAATCCTACGGGAATCCTCTGTGTTTCCTGAATAAATAATCCTCATCTATATATACCTACTTAACCAAGCGAAAAAATACGTCGATCTGTTGTTGCGTGATTGTAGGAAAAACTACAAACAAATACACTTTCGCATTTATAATATTAAGTAGTAAGGATCTTGAGTACCTACCATAAAATATGGCTCGTAAATATTAAACGGCATGTTTCTTACAGGTGTCAAAAGAGGGTTAGGGAAATAGATAATTAATTGTTGCGCGAAACTTTTGGGCCTAATGAAATCCCCTCGAAGGCGCCGCGCGTCGGCGGGCGCGTCGCCGGCGGCTGACGGCGCGCGGCGGTCCGGTGACAATTTAATATCCTCGAGATCAACTGCATAGCGGGGGACCGAGCTGATATTGACTGCTCACCTTGACTCGCTACACTATTACTTACTACTGCTGCATAGACTTACTGCCTCGTTGGTCTATTGGTTAGCATGTTCGACTGCGTATGACGAGGTCACGGTTTCGATTAATTGTATACGCTGAAAGGGCAGAATATGTTGGAACTGACATCTTACATTAAAAATCTATTTTGTACCCACATTCGAGCAAATAAAACTGTCTATCTTTTTTTCGATTACCGGTTCGGGCTACCACAGTAACCCCTTACATTGAATTTTTTGTCAAGAAATTCTCAGTAGGTACTACCTAATTAGTAGTAATTAGTAGTAGTAGGTAGAAATTGGTGGTGTGCTACCCCCGTGTCTCGGAGAGCACGTAAGGACGTCGGAGTTGCTCCTAATCTCTCTCGGGTCTTGTCAGAATCTCCGTCCCATCGGACTATGAGAATGAGGCAAAGTGAGTTTGTTTATCCTTCAATCAGGGCGTCCCTTATCTTAATGTGTTTTTAAAAACCATATATAAATAATTAGTTCAATAATTTTTTTTTAAAGAATATCAACCAAGTTGAATTTGACTAATATTCTCCTCTACCCTCCAAATAAGCGGAAAGCTTGTGCCAGGAGTGGGTACGACAATAGTGCAACGGGTGGGATTCGAATCTGCGACCTTTCAGTTTTCAGTCCGTACCTTTAACCGTTAGGCTATTGAGGCTTATAATTATAAATAATAATACTGTTTCTAAACAATTTTGTTTAAAATATAGTCTAGTCACCCGGACCATAATAACGTACGATTGTCACCTCTTTCATCGTTTAAGCGCTACGCTATACAATTATACATACATACATTAATACATAGTATAGTAGTAGACACATACTCCTAAAATAACTCAACCCCTCCATTTAACTTTGTCGAACTCGGGTAAAAATCACGTTGTACCTACAGGTTATACTTACAGTAAGAAAAAATAATGTATAGATACGAACCTGATAATTTAAATGGTAGAGAGCCCATGAGAGGGTCAGGCGCGAATCTTGGTCCAAAGTGGAAAGGATGGAAGCCGTGATGGCGCGTCTTGGAACGCGGCTCGCGCGGCCCGTCAACGGTCACCTTGATCGCCTTCTGGTACGTCGCCACCTGGGGCGGGGACGTGGCCAGCATTATTGTGAGAGTGAACGATTTACCTGGGGACAAGTAAGAATTCCTTTCATTATAAAACCTACTGAAAAGTCAACAGTTCAAACCCCATCCGTTGCACTATTGTCGTACCCACTCCTAGCACAAGGTTTCCGCTTATTTGGAAGGGGATTGGGAATTTTAGTATCCACTTGAAGTAAGTATGCGTGATCTATTCAATCAAAAAAGTTGTATACCTAACGTTTTTCTGAAAGAATACGAAGCTTTCTATCGAATACCTACACTATAAATGATCATTATCCGCGATAAATGTAAAAAAATGTAAAAAAAAATTTTATAAACATTTTTTTCGTCTTTTCTGGGTTCCGTACCTCAAAAGATAAAAAAGGAACCCTTATAAGATCACTCTCTTGTCCATCTGTCCGTCTGCCCGTGTGTCACCACCGATTTTCTCAGGAACAGGTGGACCTATCAAGTTGAAATTTATTCCAGATAATAAGGTCTGTAGTCCATATTATGTGTATAAAGTCCTGAGTCAACACGATAAAAAGATATGGACATATTTAGATTTTCGCGAAAACTTTGAGTACCAAAATTTACCGTAAATATTCAACTTTTTTTATTTTTCGAAATTTTCCCTTTACTTGTGCTGTAAGACCATGCTTTTAACCAAAATTTACAATTCTAGGTCAACCGGAAGTAATCTATAGATTCGATTAGGGTCGAAAACCTATATGGTAATTCCCGTTGACCTAGAATCACGAAATTTGGCAAAAAGCAAGGAAAAAACAAATGAAGGAAAAATTCCAAAAAATAAAAAAGTTGAAAATTAGATATAATAATAATAATATAATGGCGGTATAATGGGTAGGTACGGAACCCTGGACACACGAGTTCGACTCGCACTTGACCGGTTTTCTTAACGCAAACGGAGCTCATTTTGTTCGTCTTATTTAAAAAAAAAAAAAAAAAAAATTTGGACTTTGACAGCTGCGAATTTCTCTTCATAATAAATAATAAAATATGGTAAATAATTATGTAATATGGCTCATTCCTTTTTAATGTAATTCTACATTAAATCTTACATCTATATAAATAAATAAAACATAATAATATTACGAGTAAATATTAATAAGTTTCACATGAAAAATTTGCAACCAAGAGGAAATCTGTCAACAGCTGTCAGCTACAAAAATTGCAATTTATTTACTGTTTACATCTATATTTCCATAATATTTTGATGCCATACGTTTGCCTGTGATTTGTGGACTTAATTTCGTATAATATAATATGTCGTGGCTCAATCTGAACCAGAGGATAAGTAGCTTGAAAGGGCAGATAACGAAATCCTCGATAAAGAAGCTCGAAGACAAGTGCCTTAACCAAGTTAAATTGTGAAGTGTGTAGTGTGAATTTTAAGCTGCTGTTTTGTATTTTTTTTCTTATTTTTAGGTTTTTTTTGTATATATAAGGTGATATAAGTCATATGTGTTGTTGTGGCGCCGAGCCACTTGTTCTAGGTTGAGACAGCCGGGGTTTTTTTATGTCGCAGGATAGCGTGCGTTGTGAGCAGTGTTCCCAGCCTCGGTTTTTTAAAAATAGTAAAGGTTTGAAAATTCATGTAGGTAGAGTTCACAAATCATCATTTGCATCATCGATACCTCCCATTTCATGTTCTTCCCTTCCAATTAAAGGACTTGATGGTAACCTTTGGGAATCATTAAGTACTTTTAAGAATTCCATTCCATTAATCAGACGCATTCCTCGAGGTTCACGCCATTCAGTTTCATGTTCTTTAAAAAAAACTATAGATAATGTCATCTCTCATAACACCTGTCGTAGCTGGGAGCTCCTGCTCACTTTCGCGTACCGCACGCTACACGCGGATAAGAGTCAAAACCTCTCCCTTACACAGAAAATAAAAAATAACTGCACTATAAATGACAGCAATATTTACAATACTACCATACAGTTAAATCCACTACATGTAACACATACACAATCTCATCAATATCTGAAACATAATTATGATAAAAAAAAATTATTGAAAATAAAATAAGCGACGGCGACCTTAAGGGAGCGGCTCGACTTTTATTCTCCAGTGACACAATTGCCCCTGATACAGCGGAGACTCTGGAAGCACTGCGTTCTAAACACCCATCTCCTTCTCCTGATTCCTCTTTTCCAGACCCACCGACGAATAACGATTTTCTTTTTCAGGCCACTACAAATGACGTGCTGAGAGCTCTGATGTCTTTCAGAAATGGTTCCGCTGCAGGGCTCGATGGTTTGTCACCACAACACTTTAGAGACTTAGTTTGTGGTGCAAACGTTGACGTAGGTGGTACCCTTCTGAAATCCATCACTGATCTGGTGAACCTGATGCTATCTGGACGAGTACCCCATGAAATAACTAAAACCTTATATGGAGCAAATTTATGTGCCCTAAAAAAAAAGGATGGTGGTATTCGCCCCATAGCAGTGGGTTCAACGATTCGGCGCGTCGTTTCCAAAATTTGCTGTAAAAAAATTCTTCCTTCGATATCTTCTAATTTTGTCCCAATTCAGTTAGGCTTTGGGGTAAAGGGGGGATGTGAAGCAGCTGTTCATGCTGCTCGCACATTCCTCCTTGGCTCCCGGGAGGAGGTACTCCTTAAAATTGATGTGAAGAATGCCTTCAATTCAGTGGATCGAGGGGTCCTCCTCTCAGAAGTAAAAAATAAATGTCCACAGTTTTTCCCGTACTTGGCGCAGTGCTACCGGGAACCTTCAAAGCTCGTACACAAAAAGAATGTTCTGAGCTCCGCTGTCGGCTGTCAGCAGGGGGATCCGCTTGGACCAGTTATTTTTAGTTTGGCCATCCACCCTATAATTTCGGCTCTAAATTCCAAATTCAATGTTTGGTATTTGGATGATGGAACCTTGGGCGGCGAAGTGAATTCGGTTTTGGAGGATTTAGAAATTATTATATCAAAATTTAAAACTATTGGCTTGGAACTTAACTTTGATAAATGTGAAATTTATATTCCTAATTCTTTTTCGGCGGAATCTAAACTGCACATATTAAATAAATTCAATACTTTAGCTCCGGGTATTAAAATTTTAAATGATGAGTCACTTCGCCTCCTAGGAGCACCTGTTCTAGAGGCCTCAGTTCCTCAATTTTTTACTGACTTAATTTCTAAATTCAAAAACACTTCCCATCACCTTTTCGATATTAATCCTCATATGGCAATGACCATCATTCGATTCTGCTTATTTGTCCCAAAATTTACTTATTTCCTAAGATGTTCACCTCTTTGGAAATTTAATAATTTATTGGAAAATCTGGATAATTTTATACAAAATATTCTATCTGACATCTTAAATTGTCCGATAGATGATCAAGTATGGGCCCAGGCTTCTCTTCCGATCAGGTATGGAGGTCTGGGAATCCGCAAAATTTCTAGTGTCTCTCTGCCAGCATTTCTTTCCTCTGTTTATAGTACACACACTCTCTTTGAAAAAATTATATCCCAGTCTTTGGGATCAATTGAGGTGTCGTGCTTGGCAGAGGCAAGAAATGAATGGTCAACGATTAGCCCAAATCAATTGCCGGTTTCTCTTCCTTCCCAGAGACAGTGGGATGACATTATTTGTAAAAAAACTTTTGACGCAATGTTAATGGAAGCAAATTCTAAAGACCGTGCTCGTCTTCTCGCTGTCTCTGCGAAAGAATCCGGCCACTGGCTCCATGCTCTCCCTTCTGCTAATCTAGGCACTCTTTTAAACCACGCCACTCTTGCAGTGGTAGTTGGCCTTAGGCTCGGCGCCAAAATAACCCAGCCTCACCGTTGCCACTGCGGTGACCACGTCGACGCTTACGGTCATCACGGACTCTCCTGTTCGAAGAGCGCTGGTCGTTTCTCCCGCCACAATGCCCTCAACGACATCATCCGCAGGTCTCTTGCTACTGCTCACGTGCCAGCTGTATTAGAACCTATTGGTTTGGCACGTAGTGATGGCAGGAGACCTGATGGTATGACGCTTGTTCCTTGGAGGGCAGGGAGGTCGCTTGTGTGGGATGCCACCTGTGTAGATACTCTGGCTGCATCCCACATCCATGCGACCTCCTCTGTGGCGGGTGCAGCGGCTACTAGCGCCGAACAGGCTAAGAGGCGCAAATATGAAAAACTTGACAGTGGTTTCATATTTGTGCCTTTTGGTGTAGAGACCCTGGGGCCGTGGGGCCCGGAGGCTCGAGCGCTTTTTGTAGAGCTAACTAAAAAGGTGATCGAGTCTACCGGGGATCCAAGAGCTGGCAGCTACCTTGCCCAAAGGATTAGCTTGGCCATCCAAAGGGGTAATGCTGCCAGCATCTTGGGTACCATGCCACACTGCAGTGGCTTCGATGGGGTTTTAGATTTTATTTAATTTTTTATTTTAGTTTTAATTTTAGAATAATTTTAATTTTAATGTAGTAGGTAGTTTTAATTTTAGAGTAAATTTAGGTTTAATGCAATAATTATAATTATACATGTTAAAAAAAAAAAAAAAAAAAAAAAAAAAAAAAAAAAAAAAAATTTTAAAGTATCAATTCACATAAAGCATTTTCATCACGCATGACGAAGCTTTCAATGTTACCGGCTCCCGAGTATATTTACCTTCTTACACAAAGCGCATACTACCATTAAAGAATCGAAAAGCCGATAAGTAATCCAGAATCAAGAAATGCGAGGAATTTAAACAAATTTACATTTTTCTCAAGCATCTGAAGCACGCGCCGAGAGAACGCAAGAAATCGTCAACAGCCGCTGTTGATTTGTGGGTGTCAGCAGCGGGCGCGTGCCGGCACGATGCTGCGGAGCTTTGGCGAAGCGGAAATTTTTGAACGCATTTAAACGGCTACAAAGAAAAGTTCTAATTTATAAAAATGTAAACGTTTTAAAGTGGCTACTGTTAGCGGCAGTGATCGGCGTTTTTGCGACTGCATCGCGTTTTCGCGACTCAAAAGCGGTAGATACGATGCTAAAAGTAGCGAAGGGCAGCGTTCAAAAATCGCGAAACGCCAAAGCAAAAAAACGCAACTCGATCGCTGCGACTGGCGTTTGTTGTATCAGGCACACACGTTAGCGTTCGGACGCGGAATGGAGCTTTCGAACAGCGACTAAAAACCATAAAAACGCCGATCTCTGCCGCTAAAAGTAGCCAATCTGCCCCCTCCCTAAAGCTAGCCAGAGCACATTAAAATTTGGTTGAAGTGAGTTGACATTAAGTTTTAATTTGACCACCCAAATAAAGTCACGGTTTTTTAACTTTCATCATGCAGTGAGAGCCCAGTGCTTAGGACTACGGTCTCCTATTCGGGGGGTCGCAGGTTTGATCCCGGGCGCGCAACGCATGCTTCAACGGTGAAGGAAAATATCGTGAGGAAACCTGCACGCCTGAGAATCCTCTATAATGTTCTCGAAGGTGTATGAAGTTCACCAATTCGAATTGGGCCAGCGTGGTGGACTATGGCCTATAACCCTTCTCTGAGAGGAGACTTGCGCTTAGTAGTGAGACGTTAATTAATATTATGACCCTTAACTATGGAAGTACCAATACTGACATAAAGCGCACGCTTTTAAGTAGGTAATCATTGATGCAAATCACTTTACTTTTAGTTTAACTAAATCTGTAACTTAAAGCCAACCGCCTGACTTGAATTATAATTGACCATAAGGTGCTAAAAGCTCGTAATTAATTAATGTTTTAGTAATTTGTCAGAATCAAAAGAGAATAAAACACGTCATGTCAAAAAATCGTTTTGTAGACGGCATTTCATTTATAATATAACCAGAAAACTGCACATTCAAATTTACTCTCCTATTTACCATTGCATTTCATCACAATCTAAATGATACTCAACCGATACCGCGGTTCGACCTATCACTTAACAAGTGTTTAGATATTGTATTGCAACAACAATAGAATCAACCGACCACACACGGTACGAATCCATTGCCGGATTTGCTTATGGAAGTTTTGTCGTAATAAGTATATACCGGGTAATGTATGTATCGTAGGCAAGTTATTGACGCAAAATTAAGGTAATGAGTATCGGGTATGGGAGCAATGACGCAATGGAATTGCCATCGTAACACATCCACCACAGAGCGGCCACAAACACGGCGGCAAGCGTTTGAACAATCGCTGCCATATCGACACATACCTAATGGTAATTCTGGTGAAATTCATGGTCGCAATCCAGGCTTCATAAGCGGTGAACTGATACTGACTATGCCATTTAGCACGTAAAATTTGTGGTATTGACGTGTTAGAGTACAATGGTCGTGTTTATGGCTTGACTGACCTATTAATACCGATGATACATGAATTACACACAGTACAATAAATGGAAACTCATTTTTACTATAGGTTGGTATACTTCAGCACGTAAATTAGTTTTGACTCGCCCCACCGTGGCAGGACCTTAATTCCTGTTTTCACTATAGTAATAGGTAGGTACCTAAACATTTTCCTAAGTAAGAGTCTCTTAGGATAGTCATCCATCACCCAAATTCAGCATCACAAATCACAATCATCTTTCCCTTAAACGTTGGTAAAAACCGAACAAACCAGAATACGGACAACCTACTGATACACCCAAGTATAGAAACGGAGGCCTCACTTCGCTCGGTTGTTTGTTGGTTTGTTCTTCAATCACGAGCAACGATCAATTTGATTCTTACATGAAATAGTTAAAGATCTAAAGAAAAACACGCAGAATACATTTTACAATAAAGCATTTTCTCCGAGTCTGCCTTTGTGTAATAATATAATTAATAGGTTAATCAATCTTATACAAGCTCTAGAATCTTTACAATAAATTATTCCTCAGTAATTAATATAATCATAATACTTATTACAAACCTGACAAGGCTTATTCCATTAGAAATTTCCCATCAGAGAAAAAACGCCTCTATTCGCTACACGATTTCTTCGTTAAAATGCGCACGGTCTTGTCTAGAACTCAGCCACCTCCTAAGAAATAAAAGTTACGTAAACACCACCCACCCCGAACCCGAAATGAGCGGCCACCCGCTTATTTTCATAAAACGGATATAAATTCGCCAACTTGAGATGAGAAAAAATTTCCTTGTGTCTCTACGCAAAACAAGGCTATATTTTTCATGTAGGTATCTGTATAAATATCGTATATTAGCTCACCCTAACTTATTTTATGTTTGGAAATATACGCGACATACATTCAAGGGTGAATACTACTACCACAGAATATATAATAGTACTACTACGAGCATATTGACATAATAATTGTATGACTATAGGTGTGATAATTTATATGCTCGTAACTTTCAAGTGGAGAGAGAAACCACTACTTACTTAAGTTTGTGATATAAGGCCATCATTATTACGATATATCTTTTTCAAATAAACTTTATGCAAGATATCCTTATCTATCGCTTGACAACAATCTGAGACTCATAATTAGAATCATCAATCATGCAACGACTAGACCTAGGTTGGAGAAATATTGCTAGTAATTAATATACGATAGCAAACCTGACCAGAAAAGATTTGTATATCTTTCTAACTGTTTGTAAATTTTTGGAACGGCCGAATTAATTTTGATGGGGCAGGCAGAATGAGGAATTGACGAGTGATTTTAGTTACGTTTAATCTCGAAAAATCAAGGAAAAAAGATTTAAATGTCCTAAATCAGCGCGTTTCTAATGGATGTAGACAATCCTTAATCGGCGCGGACGAAGTCGCAAGCCTCAGCTAGATAGCCAATATAATAAGATGTGTTTGCCTAAAAAACATTTGATCTTGCTCCGTGTTATTCGGTGCAAACAATATTTTTATGAAGAGTGGCGCCCCCTCGGGATCAATATCCGCAGTTTATGAAGCTCGTCGCACGTGCACGCTGCAATATGTTCGGGGCGGGGAGACGAAAGTCTTTTTATGAATAACTTAAATGATTTATAAAGTGTGCGCTTTCACTCTTCGCTACGACCCTTTGATACAAACGTGGTTCGGGAAACGGGGAAATGGTGTGAAAAGTATGTGAAAGGTCAAGTAGGTGATTGTTGGTGCAATTTTCCGGAAATATTACGTATACGGTATGTATTCCATGATTTCGACCCCATTGCGTTTCTGATGATGGGATTGAGATAAATTCCCAGAGTAAAATGTCGTCGTCGTCACCTCAACCGAAAAATGTCTACTTCTAGAGATACGACTCTTGCCTATGATCTTGTGCCGTTTGTATCCTATAGTAAAAGATCTTCCCAAAATTGCCATTAGAGCACCCAACGTCTATCAGTTCTTCACGCTTTGGACCCCCGCTCATTACCACTTCGGTTTCACGACTCGATCATCTAGGTACGTAGTAAGTACGTATGTATATATATGTCGTATCGTGATAGTAGTACACTTACGAGTATTTCTGTATCCGAAATGAAACAAATTCTGTTTTGAACTTTATCAATAACTAGCGGCCCGTCCCGGCTTCGCACGGGTAGACATAAATAGGTACAGATATTTAAGTTATAAGCATGCTAATTAAAACGACCATGAATCACTAAATTAGAAAAAAATTGTATGCTTATTTTAAAGCCTCCCTGTACACTACGTTGGCTGTGGTATTTGTAGGTGGCAACAAAACGTATTGATTTTCAGGAGATCCTACTCGAGAACAAAATGCAAGATCGTCGCAGCTATACGAACGACAGTCAAGTGCTGAGCGCTCTCAGCGACTTGCTGAAAATAGGGCTAGGAACTCGCAAACACGGGCAAGAGAATGTAGCACTGATCGTTCACTTCGTCTTGCAGAGCAAAATGCGAGATCATCGCAGATATACGAACGACAGTCAAGCGCCGAGCGCTCGCAGCGACTTGAAGGAAATAGAGCTAGGAACTCGCGAACGCGTGCACGGGAATCTAGCACTGAACGCTCGCAGCGGCTCCTGACACAGCGAGATAGACAACGGTCGTCAACAGCTAGGACGCGCAATAGAATTTTAGCTCATAGTAATAGGTCGGCATTTAGTTACGATCCTCAAATTGATAATAATAATAAAAAAGAAATTATTCAAGTTCAAAGAGATAGTTCTGAAAAGAACTTTGACAAATATTATGAAAAAGTGTGATTCCTAATACTAAAACTAAGTAGCTCTGAAAAGAACTTTTTAAGTGAAGCATAAAAATGTGTTAAAAAAACTCGAAATATTCAATGTCGCTTGCGTCCACTGCGTAAGGAGCCGACCGCGCGAATGAGCCGCGCGGCTACCTAGTTCATAATGGTGCACCCCCTTCTCCCGCACTGCCCCTCTCACGAAGAGTTAGTTCATAGAGAAGAATTTTATATTTGTAGTTACTCGATGCGCTGCGTGGCGGCCGCCGCCGGCATGTATTTTTATTTTTATTTCATGATATCTTTTGATTGGAATGTCCGATTTCAATAATTCAAAAAGTAATCATATCAGGTATTGAGACAGTCTTGAATATTAAATTATTTATTTGGATAAAAATTTATAAATGGTATGGATAACACGGTCTGATTTTGATCGGCATTTCTATCAATTTGTTAAATGTAAAAAAGTAGTTATAGTGACGTAACTACAATAGTTAGACACATGGTCTCGCGAAGTTTTTTGTAGATATTGATATATTCTATAATATTGTCGAACATTTTTTTCAATCATTAATACTCTTCGCAGCGTATGCGAAGAAAGACATTTTATGCCTAATTTTTTTACACCTTCGGTTGGTTTTAATAGGAATTTCTAAAGATTTCTATAGTAATCTAGTACTAAATATAGCCTATGTTACTCAGTGATAATGTAGCTTTCTAATGAAAAAAAAATTATTAAAATCGGTCCAGTACTTTTTGAGTTTATTCGTTACATACAAAAATACAAATCTTTCCTCTTTATAATATTAGTGTAGATTGTTTATCATAGTTTGTCGATGAAAAGGCAAACACTGGTTCAAACATTTTTAGGCCGTAAAAGATCAATTTAAATCACTTTAGGTATAGATAACCAGCTTACTAAGATAATTAATCTCAGGTTTCATTGTATCGATCTAAAATTATTTTATAATACAAACTAGCTTTTCCCTAGCTTCATTCATGTTAAGTTCGATTTATCAAACCCCTATTTTACCCCCTTAGGGGATGAATTTTCAAAATCGTTTCTTAGCGGATGCCTACATCATATCGATCCGTCCAGTGATTCGAACTGTGCGCTGATAGATCAGTCAGTCAGTCACTTTTTCCTTTTATATATTTAGATTTTTAGAAGGTAGGTAGCCAAAAATATCAAATTACAAAAAACTGCGAAATCAGATCCGAACTCAATACGCAATTTCCCAGTTCCCGTTAGATTAAAAATCAGCTTTATAACGTCATAAAGTAGGCGGGGGCGTTAAGATAAGAGTTCCGCCGGCTAAATAAAAAATGAGCCACAATCGTAATGGTAGCGAGCTCCTTTGATCTCGGCTTCATGGCTTACTGGGGATTTTCAGCTTAGAGTCGAGCAATTTGGATATAAAATACGTAATGCGTACCGATATACGCTTTAGGGACATTAGCGGATTGGCTGCGGTAACGTATGTGTTCGCCTTTACAGACGCGTGCCGGTGCCTACCTATTAAAACAAGTGTAAATTAAAAAAATTCATTTAAAAAACAAGCTTTTAGTAGCTGGATACATCGTCAGACCTGGATATCATCTAGGACCAGAGTACGTCGTTTCTTTACTGAGTTCCTATGACCACCTTCCAGCTCCATCATCAGATCAGACCCTGGTAACCATCTAAAAACAAAGTACTCGTCAAGACGAATCAAACGAGCCGAAACTCGATGAGGTTGCGTCGTTTCATTACAGAGTTCCTATGAGCACCTTCCAGCTCCATCATCATACCCTGGTTACCATTGAAAGAGAAACTACTCGTCAAAACGATTCAAACGAGCCCAAACTCGATGAGGTTGTGTCGTTTCATTGCGGCGACGTTCCTATGGCCACCTTCCAGCTCCATCATCAGATCAGCACCATGTCATCATAATATTGCATTGGCACGCAACTTACACATGTAGCTATGCAAAATTTCAGCTCAATCGGTAACCGGGAAGTGGATCAAATTTAATTTGCAAGATTTGAAGTCAAACATTGTTGATGACAAACATCGGGGCAGGTGAAACTAAATAAAAGCTTGTAATATCATGGTTTATTTAGTAACTAGCTTTTGCCCGCGAATCCGTCCGCGTGGATATAGGTTTCTATGAACCCCGCAGGAACCCTCTGGTTTTCCGGGGTTGAAGGCAGCCTACCACTCTCCAAGTCCTCAACTATACTCATGCAAACAATCACGTAGATTTTTTGTAAAGACAAACCAACAAACAAAATGTTCGGCACATGACTGTATATACAGTATGACTGTATATACTTGCTTAAGATACTGGTATCAATATGAAGCTGTATCTCTGATGTTGTAACGTCTTTTAAATATACCAACCTACTAATTTTTGGAAAGAGCACCTATGCAAAGGGCCTAGTGTAAGCTTTCATGTAGTATATTTGAAAGTATAGTTGAGAGTTGGTGAGTCACATTAGACTACAGTGACTAGGGACAGTCACACTAGGGATTTTTAAAACCCTAACTCCAGTCCGACGTAGTCGCTAAGTCTTTCAGTCTGAAAGTAAAACAACTCTGCAAAAGAAAATATCATTTAAGCACTAAAATATTCGCATGTAAATAAACGAGTAAAGAAACCCAAGCAATAAAAGGGCGGCCGTCTACAAGCGAGACACCGTAAAATTCAGGTTTATTGAAGCATCTCAAAAGAACAAGAGAAAAGTCAAAAGCGTGTACAATTAAAAACCTCCCCCAGAGACGCACCTCAAGCCGAGCGGTCAATATTGCTTGGAAAAGACCCTCAATTTTCACCACTCCCCTGCACTAATAATAATAATTAGGAATGAGTGGTTCAATAATTAAAAACGGAAAAGAGAACTTGCAAAAGACGGCCAAAGGAAATCTGATCTCCCTTTCTGACGCGGCCCTCCGCGCGAAGATAACATTCCCTCCTCATCGTGGCTATACCTTTCATTATGCCGGCTCGTTTAAATTAATAAAAATGGAAATGAATGAACACCTTAATTTAGACTCAGCTACTTAGCATTTTTTTATTCTACTTAAAAAATACTAACCGAATCACCTCGGTTTCGCATAGGTGAGTTTGTGAAAGAAAAAGTTCCTTGAAAATAAAAAGGTGAAAAAACCCCTAAACGCACGATGCGAATTCCAAGAACTTTTTCTTAAATTGATTAAAACTAAGATCCACTGAAATTCTATCATATTTATTAGTTAAGTTAATTTTCCATCTCTTCTCAATCGCTTAGTTAGTCTGAAAAATTTACTTTTGGAAATACTATAATTATTATAACAATTCACTGCATTCTCTGAGTGCGGCAGTAATTTTTTTCGTTACTTACAGATATATACTTAGTATAATATAGAGATTAACGTTCAAAGCTTGTAATACATTCTATTCTCATACCATTAATTATGATTACACTCTGCAAGCGATGCGCGCAATCTAAAACTCGTTCCCTAATTTATAATATTCCCATTCCATTCTAAATAACAAGGCAAATTTAAAACCATTAGCCGTTAAGGGCAACCATGCAGTGCATCAAAGGGGAACCTCTCCAGTTAATAAGGAAAGGTGAGGCCGAGATCTTTTTCCGCAGCTCTTATACAAAAATAATTTTCCACCTCTGAGGGTGGCTAGGGTTGCCATGGCAACGGAGGTTCTAGGACAGTCCTATTCAGGGCTCTACAGCGAAATACTGAAACATCTATCTTCTATAATATAATAAAACTGTAACAGGTCCAATTCTGTACATTGAAGATATTTTGAAAATTTTTGTTTGAGGGCACTCTATAATCGATACTGAAGCCAAAACAATTTTTTTTTAATTTTTTGTCTGTCTGTCTGTCTGTCTGTCTGTCTGTCTGTCTGTCTGTCTGTCTGTCTGTATCTTGGCCGCGCATCACGCTGAAACTACTGGACGGATTTAAATGAAACTTGGCACGATTTAAGTTAATACTACGAGGTATAATATAGGATACTTTTTATCCCGAAATTCAGCACGGTTCCCTTGGGAGAGGGGATGAAAGTCAAAATGTGTATTTCGCTGTAATTCATTAAGGCGTATTCCGATTTAATCCATTCTTTTTTTGTTAGAAAGCAGGTTCTTTAGAAATTGTCCTGTAATTATTTCAAGGTCGTCAATTTCGTAGTTCAGAAATTATAGACATCACGATCTACAGTATAGGGTCCAAATAACTTGAACCCCGGAATCTACAAGATACTTTGAATGAACGGCTCATCTTAAGCTGGCAACTTACTTTATCGTATATAGCCATCGTGGATAGCCCTATTTTGTCAAAGTCAAACTATACCAAAGGCGTCAGATTTTGCCAAACGATCATTATACCTACATATTACATAGTAGGTATGGATGTAATACATCGTATGGACTTAATGCTACAGTGTTTACCAGTGTTTACAAATTTAATATTCTAATCATACTAATATTATAAATGCGAAAGTGTGTTTGTTTGTTGGTTTGTCCTTCAATCACGCCACAACAGAGCCACGGATCGACGTGATTTTTTACATGGGTACTATAGTTGAGCACATAGGCTACTTTTTATCCCGGAAAATCAACGTGTTCACGAGGGATTTTAAAAACTAAATCCACGCGGACGAAGTCGCGGGCATCAGCTAGTATTATATATAATTATCTTGAAAAACATCGTTCTAAACGCTAAGTGTAAGTTTTTTACATTTTGATGTATGAATAAAATGTTTTCAGAGACCTTGAAGCCTTGAAATTTGAACTAACTTAATTCTAATGATAAATACCTTAAATACAGAGATATGTTGAAAAAGCAATAATAATCGAATTATTTTTAGTTCTTTTATAAAGCTTTCAGATGTTCACCCTAACTCAACTGCCTTAAAGATCTTAAACACAAAGTCAAAAACACTAAAAAGGGCAATTGGGAATTTAACGATGCATAATACGATTCGGCTTGCAACCATCATCTCTGCATTATTTTTATTAGTTAGTATGTTTCTAAGGTCCGCTTGCAAAGATGCCGAGTACTAACCCAGGAATAAATTTGTAATTTTGACAGAAGCTGTATACGCAATCTGTCAAATCTGTCCTTTTAACCCAGAGTTAGCAGCTAGCTCTGTGTTAAGACGTTTCTGCAAGCGCGCCTAAGACAGCTACAATTTTAAGTATTAAATAATTGTATCCTATAAAAAATATTCTCATGGAAACTATAGTGGGGAAGGAGTTGGAGGGGTCTATTGTGTGAGATGTTTGACTAACAAGCCTCTTTCAGGTGCCAACAGAACAATAGTGAACACAAGTTATCTATGTATGACGCACGAATGTGACGAGAATACTGTGTGACCCTTTTGAAACACTAGTCTCTGCGCCATCTTAAATGGCAGTTTTTTGTTACAGGGAAAGACCACATTGTTCAGTGAAATAATATAATCGTCGTTATCTTATTATTTTTTGATTCACAGAACAAAATATAATTCATCAATTAACTTATTGCAAACGTATATATAGTTACAAATTAGTATTATCCAACTAAATGATAAGACCGAAGCCTGTGGAAGTCCATGCAGGAGACCTTTGTCCAGCAGTGGACCTCTATAGGTTGATAAAGAAGAAGAAGAAGAAATGATAATGTGACGATCTACAGTAATACACATTATAGTGAACGT
This sequence comes from Oeneis ivallda, assembly GCA_029955525.1. Classification (NCBI taxonomy): domain Eukaryota; kingdom Metazoa; phylum Arthropoda; class Insecta; order Lepidoptera; family Nymphalidae; genus Oeneis; species Oeneis ivallda. The sequence goes on from JARPMR010000019.1 coordinate 8,899,304, forward strand.
ATTTATTTCTTTTAGGAACTTTTTCACATTCCTGATTATTAGGAAATATTTATACTAAGTAATACGTTTAACAAATCCAAGCTACAAGCTCATTGCGTCAATTAATATAATACACTAGCTGACCCAGCGAACTTCGTACCGCCAACTTATCTATACAAATAAAACAAATAAACTATCCCAATTCAAAAAAACTATCCTATCTTTTAAGTTGAACCAAATTACAGATAGTTACGAAGTTTGATAAAAATCGGTTAAGTAGTTTAGGAGTCCATCGCGGACAAACAACGTGACACGTAATTTATATATAATAAGATTATTGTTTTAATGAACGTAACCGAGTGGTCCTTGATTTACCACAAAAGGCAGGAGCTCACCATCGTTAGCGTGCAGGGAGCCAAAGATCCAAATGATGCCATCTTAAGTTCTAACGTTGCCTATGGACTCAAAGGAACTTGAAACAACGATGTGTAAGTAGTATAGATGTTCAATGACTGTGTTGTTGAATGTCGAAGTGCATAAGTTGCGATGTAGGTTCTTTTGATGATTACCCTTAGAAATGATTGTGTCTCGAAACATCAGTGTTGGGTCTCGTGATAATAAAGCAAACCGGTGTCATTCATACTGTATTTTAACCATTCTTTGTTATAAATTAATACGGGAATCGACTACAATCTAATACACGATAACTCTCACTTGAATCAGAAATGAGAAATGAGATCCGTAGGAGAACCAAAGTCACCGACATAGCTCAGCGAGTCGTGAATCTGAAGTGGAAATGGGTGGGGCACATAGTTCTAAGGTCGTTGGGGTCCCAAGGTGCTGGAGTGGCGACCCTGCACCGGGAAACGCAGTGTTGGCAGACCCCCATTGCCACAAAACTATAGAAGCGAAACCGCTGAAGTACCTCCCACCATGACAATAGCGCCTAGGTCTTATGAACTCATTACTTCTGACGCTCTAAAAGTTCTTGGGTTAATACGATCACAACATTATAAAGGGTACCACTAGCGATTCACGTTCTAAAGAAATAATATAAAAGTAGAACGATTAATAGAAATCATAGTGTAGAGATTTTCGTAGGATAGTTAGGTCAGTTACAAGGTGGACCAACGACCTCCGACGAATCGCAGGGAGCTGCTAGATACAGGCGGCGCAACACTAAAACATATGAAAGTCTATGCTAGAGACCTTTGCCCAGCTGTGGACCTCTATCTATATAGAAGTATGTTAAGGTGGATTATACGAGTCTGCCCGAAATTCAAAAATTTGGTTTTCCCATTTTGTAAACGAATACGACGAAGTAGGCTTATGGCATTCTAATTGCGTCAGTAGAATTATCATCTTCACAGGTTTACATAAAAATCTTTACTAGAAAGTGACCAGTTTAAGAAATTAATCAAAATACCGAGTTGGACGTGAGTTACTCACAAATTAGTCAGTATTTTGATTAATTTCTTAAACTGGTCACTTTCAAGTAAAGATTTTTATGTAAACCTGAGAATATGATAATTCTACCGGCGCAATTAGAATGCCATTAGCCTAGTTTGTCGTATTAGTTTACAAATTGCGAAAAACCAAATTAAATTTGAATTTCGCGGGCAGACCAGTATAATCATCCTTAACATCTTTTTTTAACATTAGACACCTATTTTATGATCTTAGATTAAATCAATGTTTTACTTCACTCGTATTTCGTCTGTTGGACGTCTTGTACTGCATTTTAAAAGAATGGGGAATGCGGGGACACACGGCCCTAGGGTATTTTTTTGTCGACGATCGCTCTAAAGTGGGGTTAATCAATCGATTAGCAGATGTCGCCTCTTGACTACTGGTGCAGTAAATTGGGCTCTTATTGCGGGGGACATAATGAGGGAATCACATCTACCGTTACCTTTATATCTGGCAATATTGGCCTGGACTAAATTCCAAAGTATGCATTTACCACACATACATGAACATAATATTTATACACACTCGCATTTTAATATTTCCGGTGCCGGTACCGGTACCCGGTACGGTATATTTGATATGTTTTGGTATTTTATAAAAGCTATTTTGTAAGCAAAGATAGTAGAAAAACCTACATAAGTAAAATATTTCAAAACCAAAACGTCAAATTTATTCATCGATTAAAAATTAGTCAGTGATTGTGAGATAGACCCTTATTATATCAAGCATGCAATAAAATTAAACGCATAAAATTAAGAGCCAATTCTCAAAAGTAGCAATAACTAACAATCTTGTACAAAAACAAAGTGCCTCACTTCCGCCCCACTTCGACGCAACTTCCCTTACACTTAAATAGAGCTGACACGGTAAAACCGAGCAAAAATTGTTCGGGTACCCTCATTAAATTTTTCGCTTATTAAAAATTCCCCGCGCCCTGTCCGTCAGCATCAGGCAACTTTTTTATCCCGAGTAACAAAAGTTGTGTTTTCGATCCCCTTCGTTTCCTTGCCCGATAATTTGAGTGAGATTTTCTCGCAATTTAAGATAAACAAAGAGAGCGCTTACCCTTAATTGGAAAGCAGAACGTTATTCACGAAGGAACGTGACAAATAGACACCTCTTAACTTCTTTTCCACTTTCCCGTTTAGGGCTATATTGGTTTTTTACAGACGCCGGCCAAAGCTTTTGTTTGTTCAAGGAAATGTTAATGAGTTATCTCTGCTTGCCGGAGTGCTAGGAAATGTGTTCTCAGTGTACGAAGGAAATCGATCCCTATTGAACGTATGTAGATAGCAAAACAACTTCAGTAAGCCGTGTACACTTGAATTATTACTGTCGAGATATAAAGGTATTCATTCAAGGGATTACCTACTTGGGGCATTAGGGCAATCTTAAACAGAGCGACGATGTTCGTGTGTTGTAAGTGAAGGTGATCTATGGGATACGTATAGGTACTAATAAAAAATGCAATGGCTACAGTACATCACATGATTTGAATAATTCTATTAAAAGAAATAAACCGATGAGGTGTAGATATGTATTGAAATAATATGATGATATACTCTTGCATGTTAAGACGCTGACTATCACCAACTACTATTTGGATTTTTTTATTATCTGTATATCAACAACAGCGGTAATAGCCTTGTGCTGCGTACCTATAACTTCTCGGAGCTATGTAAGTTTTAAGCAACTAAATATGGCTTGCTTTAACGGTGATGGAAAACCTCGTAAGAAAATCTGCATACCTGAGAGTTCTCCACATAATGTTCTCACAGGTGAAGCCATTTTGCACTTGGCACATCCGCAACGCTGAATTTTGGCTTAAACCCTTCTAAGTGGAGATTTGTGCCCATTAGTGACCTAGTGAGAAGCAGTGATAGCCTAGTGGTTAGGACTGTGGTCTCCTATTCGAGGGGTCGCGGGTTTGATCCCGGGTACGCACAAGAAATTAAATATCACATGCTTTAACGGTGAAGGAAAACATCGTGAGGAAACCTGCACACCTGAGAGTTCTTCGTAGTGTTCTCGAAGGTGTGCGAAATCCGCCAATTCGCATTGGGCCAGCGCAGCGTGGTGGACTATGGCCTATAACCCTTCTCTGAGAGGAGACCTGCGCTCAGTAGTGAGCCGTTGATGAGTTGATGATGGTGATGATGATGAGTGGACTTGCAATGGGTTTAGGTGAAGAAGTATTTTATGCAGACTGAGTCCTACTGAGTAGAATTGTGCGTTGACGTACGCTAACTGCGCGAGGTTAACGATAAACGACTCTTCCCATTACGATGTAGTTTCATCAACAGTTATAGAACTGCATTTTGCAGTCAGCGTGTAATTCAACTGCAATTCGTCTGTCTAGACAATAATATGTGGGATTGCACTTTTGTATTTTTCTGGGAATAGTATAATAGTTATAATCCTAGTTCCACATCTATTCCAATTTCACACAAAGCTACAAATGAGATCTAAGTGACATGACAAGCCTCCCCCGACTGTTGATGTTTCTTCCTGCCCGCTTCGTTAGCTTCCCCCCTACTATTTGAATATGTGAGTTTACAGTTCGTGTACTGTTTTACCCCATTTTACCCCTAAACATTTAAGTTTTACATGCGCTCTGTTTGTTTGAGTATTGAATGGAAATAGTTTCGCGAAGACCCCTCGCGTAATAACTTACATGATGACAAGACAAATATGTAAATATTACTATGTTTAGTAGTGGTATCGGTATGGCACAGTACAAAATTACAAATCTTCTGCGTATATATCTCTAAAATATCACTGGGTAAGCTAAATATTTTAAATTGGGGCAAATATTCCTCGAGTTACGTAGAGATCCACTTATGGATTTTTTGTAATTTCGGTGGTAAAAACGTGCGATACCGTGTGAACTGGTGGTAAATTCTCCTTATAAAATAAGTGCCAAAATTTGGCCTACATGAAATATATTATTTTGAATTTTGAATTTCTTTTTTGGATAAAACTGTTTAATCTATGCGGAAGAAGTCATAGGCATCAGCCTAAAAATTTCGAATTATCTAGTGGTTACAAAAATGAAATGGAGACATAAATAATACGCCAACAAAATCGACACTATATCGCGTATTTATAGTGTGATTCTGTAGGCTTATTATGTGTGGGCACAATATTGAGGCTAAGCAAAATGGCCAACAAATAACTGACGAACTTCCAACTTACTGAGCGACTTTGATGATGTCAGGAGTATTCGTACTCCTAATCTACATGCGTATCATGGACACCAATAGCGGTTATTTGTTGGTCATTTTACGAAGTGTAATCTATATAAACTAGTGGTTCGCCCCGAACTGAGACCTCGCGGTAACGGTATCCCATGATTATTCATTCAATCGATACATGATAACCAAAACTGACATTATTATTATGCCCGTTTTCACCAAACATACCTAAATCATCCCCTAAGTAGGAGTCTCTTAACGTAGGTAGCTCCTAAATACAATCCTAAGTCCTAACATCCGTCCCAATATCCTTTTAGGTGTCCCGTACAGGATCGTGATAAATAAGTTGACAGAAAACATCAATCACCTAACTTATAGGTAGCCCGTAAAGGTTAGGGAACGTTAGTGAAAACATTGAATTATTTATCAAACATTGAATTTAACTCGTAGTTCCATGGGAATAGTTACTGACTGCGCCATCTATTAGCATTATTGTGAAGCTATGTTGATGCTATATGAATTACTGACGCCCATTAAAAATTAAATAATCTCGTTTCTTTATAATATTCATATAATTTTAGTATTTGTTGTTCAAGTACAGGATATAAGTGACCTAAAAACATAAAATCAGTTTGAAAATCCATAGCGGATTTTTCTAGAGAGCGTCTTCAAGCGAGCGTATAAAATCGCCACTTTGAAAGCCCCCCATTTCGTCAATTTTAAGGGAAAAATTAAAAAAAAAATATTTTTGTACTCAGTTCAAAATTATCTTTAAAATGATACGTAACAATTTTATGTAACGCGATTTTTTTTTTTTACTTCGCATTCGCTTCTATGAGAGCCCCCCTGAAATAAAGATTTTTATAACTTTTTAAGCCATTTTCGGCTGGAGGCCATCGGTTTACATATTATATCTAAATTTGAAGTAATTACGTTCAGTAATTCAAAAGTTATAAGGCTCTGACAGACGGACGGACGGACAAGTGCAAATCGCCCTAGTTAACTCAAAGACCTTCGCTTCGCTCGGTCGATAAAAATGAATGTTGATAAGCGCATAACTCAAGAATGGATGGACCGATTCGGTTAATTTATTTTTTTGTATGTTCCTTAAGTTCCACGGAAGGTTTTAATACAAAAAAAAAAACAAAAAACTAAATTCACGCGGACGAAGTCGCGGGCATCAGCTAGTAATAAATAAGTCTCTTCTGAGGTACAGAATAGGAAAACTGGTCATAGAGGATTTTCCGCTTTGCTTTGACTTGCTTTACACACGTCATGTAGATGTCGACCCACTCTACCATAAGTGATCTTTTTAACGTTTTAATACTATTTTATAAAGGCTCTTAATATCTGTCTACATTGCTATATTGGAATTTATTTTATAAAAACAAATTCCCTATTGAAAAATTATACCGAGTCTGGGTCTGAGCTGACGCGGACGTTAAGATTCATTCATTTTAAGTGAGGATTGGCCAAAGCTAGCCCGAATGCCTGAGGGCATCAAGAACGAAGGTAAATAGTAATAAAAAAAGTTGCTTACTACGTGTTCCGGCTAGGCCTTAAACAAAAATTTGAACATTATTAAATATGTACAACCAAAGCCAAATAGATTAAGAAAGTTAATTACTTCAAATTATCATTTAATTATTCAAAACCCACAAGACATACTAAGATGCTTTATTAACAAATACAGTTAAATTGGATTAATACTGCTCCAATTTTAATCGAATTCGGTTCACAAGAACCAAAACTTGACCCGAACGTCACCCGGAAGTATCTACCTTGACAAAGTAAAGTCATACCTAGCTATTGAAGCTAAAGTGATATAGAGATTGCGTGCCTTTCTCAACCAATGAAGGGTTAAATACTATAAGTATCGTTTCCCTACGGTAAGGCGACACTTAATTGCGAAGTTCTATAAGTGCGGTGTCAGTCTAAGTGCTAGACTTAAGTTTGTTAAACCTTTGTGTTAGGTAAAACGAGCAATTATTCCTGATCTAATTATTGTAATGTGAGCAGTGAGCACAACGGAAACTTTTGTAAATTATAAACTCATCTTCATTAATTTTTAATTAAATAGGTACTCTATATCCCAGTTTCTAAGCTTTTTTCGGTATGGCAAGAGTAAGTATCTTAAGGGAGTCGTCCTAGGGCAACCCTACTAATACGCGAAAGTGTTTGTTTGTTGGTTTGTAGTTAAATCAAGCAGCAACGGAGCATCGGAACGATATGATTTTCTGCACGGGTATTGTTGAAAACTTTAAGTGACAAATGCTACTTTTGATCTTGACTTCCGCGAGATTTTAAAAACCTAACCTCACTCGGACAAAGCGGGGAGAAAAGATATTAGATATAACAATACTTATAATAGATTAGTAGTAGGTATATTGGATGAATTTTACTACCCAGAATAAATTCTGACAAGTGATTTAATAGGACTTCAAAGTGCACAATTTCGAGATCTAATACAGCCTAATGATTTCGTGATAGACCGTGCACATACACAATGACGACGTACATATTTATTACAACGAGTAGGTATTCTCTGTCATTGTAATGAACATAAACTCCTGGCCTATTAAGGTAACGGCATTATAAAGCGACTGTGATGCTTCGGCCCTAATGCAGTAGATCTTCACAGATCAATTACCCCCATTGACTTAATATTCCGACAAGGAGAAGACCTGTTGAAATATTCAGCAGCAAAGGCGAAGCTTTGTTTTGAGTGCGCACTCGAGGGAGGGTGCTTTTTATGAGTAGATGTCTGCATTATCGTAAACATTCAGATATATGTACGCGGTGTATGAAATATTTAATATGTTTTCAGCATTGATTTTTGCGAGAGTGGAAACGTTATGGGGTGAGTGTATTGCTCTTTTTTACCCATGACCGAACGGAGCCGATAATATTATATGCGTTTGACGTTAGTTGTGTGTTCGTGTGTGCAATGTTTTGTTAACAATTTCCTGAAAATCTCCTTGGATATAAAGCCGTATTTTGCAGTAAGCACGTATTACAAAAGAAGTATCATTCATTCAATCTTCTAAAGTCTAAAATGTATAGAGTCCCATCTCAACTTATTACTTAAGAGTACTAAATAGATGTAGGTACCTAAGCGAAACTTTAAAAGAGATCTAAAACCGTCCTGTAATTCAAGTAAGCCATGGATAGAAATAACCCGGTCAATTGCCTTCAACATAAGTCGATATTGCGACGTCTACACTTGAGGTGATTCTGCACTCAGACAATAAACGTTTAAGTACAAATACTACTTTAAGCCTTTGTTTTTTTTAAATAACTTTATTTTCTTTAACCTCTCTGTCTTCTTTTTTCTAGCATTAATAATCTAACTAGCCAGCTTGAAAACTTTAAATTGAACGAGGGTACATAATACATTTTTAAAAATTATGGATATGAGGAAGCCTGTCATTTTATCTAATTCCTGCTACAGAGATTAAGGGTGAGATCTATAAATGGCACTCCCACTCAGCTCAGACTCAAGACTGAGTTAAAACTAGACCGATTAATGTCCGGACATATTTGTGTCTCATTTTAACTTTATCTTGAGTCTTGAGTAGAACCAGAGATCTATAATCTCAGCCTTAGACCCTCGAGAACTCAAGAATTATTTTTTTAAATCTTTTTAAATTATTATAATTCCATGTAGGTATATAGATTTGTTTTTACTCACCTCTTCCACTTCTGCCGACGAACCTTAAATCATTAAACTTCGCGACCTGGTTCTTCATAACGGCAGTACAGTTTCTCAGCTCCGCTGAGCAGTTCTCATCGTTTCCAGCTCTGACCGTCACCAGGGTACCATCACCGACATCACCAAGAGCAACTACTTTGAATGCTACTGGCAAGGTTTTGTTGGACCGCCAGTGTGGGGGCAGCACTGTGCATACCTGTAAAGATGTAAAGATTAATTTGAATGATCATTATCATTTGCGATCCTGGATGCTTCCAAGCTTCTTTTACATTTACAGTTTCTTCTTCTTTCTGCTCTCTTAAATCTTAATCAACCGATAGACTTCACGACGAGACAAAGGTATCTAGCACGGACGTCCTCAGGCACCGAAAAGTGGCAACCAACAACACCAAATAATATTAACAAGTGCGTGTCGGGCCACGTGCACTGTAGGGTTCCGTAGTTGCAAGTCATTAATTTATTGCTGACCTAGGATAGGCTTTTATTTTATCTATGAATATTGAATATATTTTGAGTTCCATAGTTTAAATACTATAATATACTACAAAATATGCAACTTACTATACGTGTAATACCTAACCCAGAAAAAACAGATATAACTCCAACCTAATGAACCCTATTTAGCCGTGATAGTTTTCCTATAAAATTCTTTATATATACTACTGCTGCGAATTTTTCATGTATCCTATAAACAACTATTTAGCTGGCTGGGGGGATGGGGGCGGGCACACTTGACTCTAATAAAATTTAGCATATTAAACTATCATATTTCACAAACGGATCCCTGAATCTAAAAATGGTTTTCCCACACTCACTATATTTTTGAAAGACCTATTTTTGAAGGACCTATATGGGATAGACGAGAAAAAAAAAATTACCCCACTTTACATGTAGGGGAGGTACCGTAAAAAAATACTTTTCACAATTTTATTTCACCACTTTGTTGGCGTGATCAATATTTATACCCTTGTAAAATTACAGTTTTCTAGTACCAATAGTCTCTAAGCTAAGCCGCGGACGGACGGACGGACATGGCGAAACTATAAGGGTTCCTTGTTTATTACGGAACCCTAAAAATGGCGATTCCGCACCAAAATGCGCAGTGCTTGCAGACTGAGGCCTGTTTACATTTAGATACACAATATTTAGCTTGAAGATCCGAAAGACTTGTTTGAGACGCCACACCGCTTAACGCAGCATCAAAAGAGATCGCTAGGAGATTAAGCTATCTCTCTTGGAAAAAATACAATTATAAAAAAAAATCAGTTACATGAAGTGTATTATTTTCAAAAACCAGCTCTTATAATGGTGCATAATTTTATTGGTAATACAAGTAGCACTGCAGGATCTATTTATAATGGTGAATAATTTTATTGGTAATACATGCAGCATAGGACCGAAGCATGTTGAAGTCATAGCAGAGACCTATGTCCAGCAGTGGACGTCTACCGCTGATAAAAAAGAAGTTAATTTTAAACTACCCCAAAAAATACCAAAACCCGTTTCGCACAAGCTTTACGCTAAGTTGGAAGGGAAAGGGGAATATTAGTCAAGTTCAGCATGGCTAATATTTTTATTTAAAAAACCGATCAAGTGAGAGTCGAACTCGTGCGCCGAGGGTTCCGTACCTACCCATTATAGCGGCATTTTAATATTACTATTATTATCTTTGGAATTTTTACTTTATTTATGCTGTAAGACCTTGCTTTTTGTCAAACGTGATTCTAGGCCAACGGGAACTATCATATAGGATTTCAACTCCAAACCTATAGGGTACTTCCGGTTGACCTAGAATTGTCAATTTTGGTTATAAAGCAAAGTCTTACAGCACAAGTATAGGGAAAATTCTGAAAAATAAAAAAAGTTGAAAATTAAGGTAAATTTTGGTATACTTACAAGTTTTAGCGAAAATTTAAATTTGCCCATATCTTTTTATCGTGTTGACTCAGGACCTTGATTTTTATACACCTAATAGGGACTATAGACCTCAGGATCTGGTATAAATTTCAACTTGCTAGGTCTACCCGTTCCTGAGAAAATCGGTGATGACGCACGGACAGACGGACAAGAGAGAGATCTTATAAGGGTTCCTTTTTACCTTTTGAGGTACGGAACCCTAAAAACAACTAAGCACTCAACAAAATATTCTTTACATAACTTACAACATGAGGACTGCCGGTCTTCACAAGCTCGCCAGGATGATCGGCCAAAAGCCCTTCCAGCGTTCTTTCGGCCAACAACTCCGCTGTCAGAGGTTGGCTGGGCAAGCCACCATAACTGGAGGAAGGCGCCTCATGTCCCAGACCGTTCGTAGTGGAACTCACTTCACTCGATAAATGCATCGTCCGTAGATATCGTATACATGTAACGGGTAACTTATCGTCTGTAGCTAAATTATCACTGTATCTGTCACATAATTTGAGTTAACCGTCGGATGTTGTGGTTGAAATCACATTTTTGTAAGTGGACACTGATTTGTATGGACACGGCCATCGTCTTTGCAATACCTGAAAAGAAGAAAATATAGTGCATTTAAAATATATAATTTTACAAAGATTTCAAAAAAGTGGCACTCGTTGACTCCCGCGGTAAAGCTATTGCATAGCATTTTTTATCAAATTATGCAATTATAATATTTATGCAATATTTTTTTGCATAATAAAAATTATGCAAAAAAAAAATTAAAAACAAACAAACAAGAAAAGCGAACTGTCACTACTTCGCGAGTGAGATTCGAACCTGCGACATCATACACCATACGGTAAAGAAAGCGGCCGCTCGCCCACTGCGCCAAATAGAGCTACTTGAGAAAAATGTTGTACGCTTACTGAACGACGGTGTTAGGTCTTTTAGGTTAAGTTTTATTCGTTACGGAATTTCTTGATTCGGTCGCCGCGCTCAAACTGTTTGTCCTAGTTCAAACCCCGCGATAAAAGCTATGCAAGAGCTTAAAAAAATTTAGGGACGTTTTACGAGTATCCTTACAATCCGTAATATCATGAATGCAAAAGTGTGTTTGTTTGTCCTTCAATCATGCAGCAACTGAGCAACGGATTGACGTCACTTTTGCATGGGTTATACATAGTTAAGGATTTGGAGTGATCATATAGGAAATATAGAGAGATCAGATCAAATATAGAGTTTTTTAAAACATAAGTGCACGCGGTTGAAGTAGCGGGTATGAGATTAAATATAAATAACTACTGAATTTCTACGAATTGATGTTCGAACTAGACGCAAAGGAGCATATTGTGACGTTACTTGGCCTCAGAAGTCACTACGGCTTTATTGACGAGTCGGAGCATCAAAGCAACTCTCACAAAGTGTTACAAGGCAAGGGTGCGAGCATACGGGGTGCCAAATCATGCAGACATGATAAAGTATGCCAATTTTTCACAATCTGCACCGCATTTGATTTCAATATGTGACTTCATTCGTTCATAATTTATTTTGTGTGTGTTTGTCCGTATCCAAGGAGGTTGGTCCTCGATACTAAGATAATCCTACTACTATCCTATATTATAAATGCGACAGTTTGTGAGGATGGATTTATGGATGGATGTTTGTTACTTTTTCATGCCACATCGAATGAACCGATTTGGCTGAAATTTGAAATAAAGATACGCAAGATTAAAATTAGGGCTACATTTTATACCGGAAAATTAAGGCGTTCCCGCGGGAATTAAAAACCTTAATCCGCGCTGACGAAGTCGCGGGCATCATAATAATAATAATAAAATCATACGACACGAATTTTCAATTAATATTCAAATTATTTACTTTTAAAAATAAAATAAAGACTTGGACTTCATTTAAATAATGATATATTATGTCTCACAAATTTTTGTACAGAAAATTCTACTCGGTAGATCCTTTATAAGCCAAATGTTATCTGAATTTGTAATAAATATACGAACAAGCGTTATTGTCGAAAACATCACCAGAAGGCAGAAGGCTCTATCGAGTTGAAATCAAAGCAAACAAGGAAAGGCAGTAAAAGGCGTGTAGGGCGAACCCCTTGTAGAAATTAAGTTTAACATCCATCGACATATCGCGTTTCGCAAACATCTAACAGCCTATTCGTGTATGGGAAAGGGGAAATATTTTATAGTAATTGGTGTGGAAGAGTATCTTCCTGGATATCATGGCGTTTTAAGGTACGACTTTGAAAACTAATTAAGTTATGTAGTGTCAATACGTTTATTTCATTCATCCCAACTCATCGCCAGCCCACTACTGGGAATACCCAGTTATTTGAAAGAGCCATAGGTCTTCTCTCAAATAAGAAGGGTGTATGCTTGAAATAAGGTATATTCTTGTCATTTCTTTCTTGTGAGCTGTAAAGTGCAATATCTATATATCTACTTATCCTTGCTATTATTAATACAAAAGTGTATTTTTTCTTGGTTTACCGTTCAATCACACAGCTACAGATTATATTTTACTAACGGATCTCGTAGGTAGGACTCGTAGATAAAGTCGTAGCCAAGTGCTACGCAGTCAAAAATGTTACTACACAAGAGGGCTAGCACGGAAATCGGTATAATTGATCGACGTGAATTTTTGCAGGGGTATAATTGAGGAGTTCGATAACTTTTTAAAACATAGGTCCACGCGGAGCAAGAATAATAAGACGCGGGCAAAAGCTTTTTTTTAATAATAAATTTAAACCTTTAAAATCTTCATTAATTTAATAAAAAAAATCAATACTGAAAAAGATAATCACTGCACCCGTACTTATACGCTACGAGGTGGATTTACTCGTATCTCATGAATAGGGCGGCAATAAAATCTTAGCTTTAAAACATACAAATAGGGCGAAGGTCGTAAATAATAAAGCATGTAGGCGCCGTGTGCAATGCTCGTTACCCAGCACCCTTCCACAAAGGACCGGAATGGGGTAAAGATACATTACACCAGCCGTTTCTGTTTCACTGCAATCTATTGTGCGAAAAAAAATTAAAGGCTGTGCAATATTTGCCGGTTGTCTGTAATAATTAATTCAGATGAGAATCATATTCTACTAAAATATAAATGCGAAAATGTGCTTCTTGGTTTATCCTTCAATCACGCAGCAACGTAGTTTATCGACTTGATTTTTTGCATGGGTATAGTTGACAACACGGAAAGTATTTTTATCCCAGAAAAACAAAAGGTTTCTGCGGCATTTTTAAAAACCCACTCCACAAGGACCACTACCACGAACACGGGAAAAAGTCATTAAATAATTTGATCACCTCGAATGACGATTTATGTCGAATTATTATTGGTTTTCACGCTGTGATGTCACGAGTGACATGAATGGCCGAGGCCATTCCATATTAAATTAAGTTATTTATATCGAGTTAGCGTCACGCTTAACTTTTTTAAGTACCTACTTGCTTAAGAGGAATGTGCTACGTTTACATGAGTTTCGGGACTTGAAGAAATAAAATATGTATGTATAATATTATGCTCTAGTCTAAAAAATAAATGAAAATTGAATAAAATATGTATAAATAAATGTTTATTCATTTATTTATTCATATTTATTTATTTATTTATACAACTTTATTGCATACAAGATCAAAAAATATACAATAAGTAAAGAAACAATTTAATACAAAAGGCGGCCTTATCACTAATAGTGATCTCTTCCAGGCAACCTATACTAGAGAACATTATGCACTGAGAGACGGGGTATCGCAATAAATACATAGGAATACAAAACAATAATAATTATTAAACATACTTACATACACTCTAATAGATACAAACTATACCAAAATACATTAAAATAAGAATATATTAATATATATATTAATATATTTATATATGAATGAAATTTAAATTGATGCATTAGGTATCAATAAATTTTAAAATAGAAGAAGAATCTAACATGTCGACAGAACTGTGTAAAATTACCACTTGCAACATCCATTACAATTCCTGCCCAAGAAGTGAAAATGTAGAGAATCAATATGGGGGCACAAATTCCTGAGGGAGCCCAGACCTTTCGGACACGGATAATGATCGTCTGGCGACGGTTACAAATAGGTTAGCAAATGTAATATCCGGACCCTACGTGAGATATTCAAATGGAGAAGACTCTCGGACATCCTGATTTCAAAGTAGATGTTGCCTCTGTGATCAATTGAGCTTGGAAGGAATTTACTGTTGAAAGTTTGTATTCTATGCACTAAGTACTGTCAAAGAATTGTTTTTTATTTGTACCATAATAATTATGATTTACATTATTATCAATTCAAATCAAACAATTCAATCAGTTTGCTAGATTGTGAAGAAATACCTAGTTTGAACAACAAAATCTGAGATGCCAATGCGAATGTCTAAAAGTGATGATCCCTAATGTACCTAGTTCTTTTTAAAACTAGTAAGTTCCTTTATGTCATTATTAGAACCCTTAGTTAGAACCCTAAGATGATGATTAAGCGTGCAAAGATGTCGATATATTCTAAATACGATCATGCCACATGATAATATGACACCAAAATTATACAAATCTGAACCCAGCTCTTCAGCACCTTGGGACCCCAACGACCATCAGCTCTTCGAACTATGTTGGCAGGTGGACTGATGACATAAAACGAGTCGCAGGGAGCCGCTGGATTCAAGCAGCGCAAGACCGAAGCCTGTGGAAGTCCATGCAGGAGACCTTTGTCCAGCAGTGGACGTCTATAGGTGGATAAAGAAGAAGAAGAACCCAGCTTAAATTGTTTAGGTATAAATCTATTATGCGTACTCTAGCGGCACGCTATGATGGCCGGTTTGACACATTACAATAGTGATGTGGAATGTCAATTTATTCTCGAACAAAAAACAATTAAGTTTTGTTTTTGTACCTGATTAAATAGGTTTAATAAAACAAAAATGTATATGTTTATTTAATTTATTTGAACGAACTGAATATTTGAATGAAAATGAATATACATACTTTATATGCACACAAGAAACATATGAATACAAAAGATACCAAAAAAGGTGCCACAAAAGGCCATAATTAATCAGATTCGTCCATACTACTATTTTCACTGTCGTCACTGCTATCATCACCTACATTAATAATTATATGTTCGTTTTCTATAATATTATCTATTTTCACATCTCTTTCATAATCTTCCCTTATTAATTTAACAGTTCTATTCACAACCTTTTCCCAGTTTCCTTTAGTCACATGTTCACAAGCTTCTTCTAATAATTTTAGCATTTTTTTTTGTGGTAAATGGGGGTTCTGTATTGTGTCTTGCAGCATATCCCTTAATTTGAGCCCACACCAACTCAATCGCATTATACTCACAATGGTAAGGCGGTAACCGTATAACTCTGTGCCCATGTTCTAATGCTATTTCGTCAATGACGTATCGGATCTTGGTTGGTTTGTTTTCTTTTAAAAGACGTACTAATTCCGCTTTTAACATATTCATGTTTGCATCTACGCCATTTTTACGAAGCCATGCGACGATATCAGCTTTCTTTTGGGATTGGGCAGGTGGCTTGTCAATTTGCATCGAGTGGTATGGGGCGTTGTCCATAATTATAATAGATGGTTCAGGGAGGCTACACAACATTGAGGTAAACCATTCAGTAAACTTTTCTCCATTCATGTCTTCATGATAGTCTCCAGTGGTTTTTGACGCAAAAGCCATGAGAGAACCTTCGACAAACCCGTTGATGGTTCCGGCGTGACAAATTATAAGTCGCGATCCTTTTCCTACAGGAACTTTGGAAGTAGATGCTGCTGTGTCATCGTTCCAAGAACGGCCTACAGTATGGTTAGCATTAAGCCATGTTTCATCCAAGAACACAACATTTTGCCAATTTTTGATTTCTTTCACTTGCCGTAAAAAAGTATACCTTGCCATCGCTATATCAAATCTTTCCATCAATATTTTGCGTTTGTTACATTTTTTGTATCGAAATCCAATGGTCTTCAAAATCTTCGTTAAAGAACTTTCCCCACCGAAGAATAATCCAGCTTCCTTCAGTGAATGCACCAACTTTTTTCTTGTTGGATACTCCTTCTGTAAATAGTAGCCGTAAACATGTCTTCGGATAGCATCGGCATCAAAGCTATCGATGCCTACGACTGGTTTTGCTCATTTTCTCTTTTTTGGTGTGTGAAGTTTATTTTCTTCTGTGCCAGTCTCGCCATATTTTTTTTTAGTTATCCGTCTAACAGTTCGTTGTCCAATATTAAGCGCATCAGCTACGCGTTCAACCACTGACGTTATAGGTAAAATTGGCCCTCCATTTTGAGCTTCACGATCGAAATAGTTACGAAGGCGTATTACGAACTCACGTGTCTGACTATTTAGAACAGTTCTCTGCGTACGTTCGGTCATATCGACGAAATCCACAACAAAGGGCTTGAACAGAGTCCAAATTAACGAGCAAGGGTCAACAGTAATGCAGTATCAATATTTGAAATCCAAAGCCAGGTCAAAACTATATCACAATCGCATTGCACTGACAGTTTATACTTTTCGAAGCAACGTCAATTCGAAACTGCTTTGTTTTGCATTGAGCATTGACGCGAGTTTGCCGGAGGTAGTAGTTGTGCTAGCCAGCGATCCTATGTGACGATCGTATTAGATTCCATTTTTAAAAATTTTCAATGTAGAAAACCAAATGCCGAGTTGTGGTATATATCATATAAAAATAAAAATTTTACCTTTTGTATGAAACAGCTGATATTTTTTTGCGATTTCAGAGGTTTGTCCACATAGTGAAAATTGTTCATATTCACAAGTACATTCACCCCTTAAATGGTCCAAACTGATTTTTCTACACTTGTATACATTTTAGAAATCAATTTAATAAATAAATTTTGAGTCCTAAACCTAAAACTACATTCGATAAAATTTATGAATCTCTGCACATCACTATCGTCAATAAAGTAATACAATTATTTCCTTCAAAGTCGTTATCAATTAATACGGAACTTCATGAGCGGACAAACGTCAAACCGGCCATCCTTAACTACCTACACCTATCTTCTCATGCAAAGGTAAGACCTTTTTATCATATTATATTGATACATAAACAATACTTATTTATATAATTTTGGGTATCTTCGTACTATTCCTTGCATTCATTTTTTTTAATCCAGACGAGAATTCAACAACTCAAACTCTGCGTACGCCATTGGGGGACCCTTGCAATATTGGTGACAATAAACAACACCAGGCACAATCAACCACTTAAGCAGGATACGCGGAATGCGACGGGTGACGTCATTTACGTGATATTAAAAAACCCACCCAAGCCTTTTAAAGTAAACCAAAGAACTTCAGATAAAATATATTTGTTTTTGGATGAAAATATAGAATAAATGCCAATATTTGATAGATGCAGGCATTACTTTGCGGAAGTTCATGATTAGCAAGGAAAGGTTAGAATTATTTTGCTAAAATCCGCCAACAGAAAAATCTGTATGATCAAACATGCAGTTACCACTCACATGCACCACCACCTTTGAGTAATAAACCAGCAATGGAGAGGAATTGACGCCTAATTTATTTGCAAAAAAGTCTGTCAATTACGGTGGGGGGCGAGGTAGCACACATGAAAACTTGCTTACTACAGTTGCATTTTTCCATCACGTCGCTATGCACGCACACAATATAATTAGCAAACACTACCTTAAAGTATATGCACACTATCACATTCACACACAGGGACGCTCTATCATTACATGAAACAATCGCATCATTTGTGTAAGCATTTTAGGGATTTGACACTATCGATTATCGACTTTCGATAAGTTTTTCTAATAATTATTTACAACAGAGTTACTTTATTCGAGAGTAAATTTTTTTGTTCGAGATCTTTAACATGGTAGGTATATAGAAGCGCTAGGAAACGAGGTTCTTGCCGTTATTTTAGTCATAATATGCCTTTGCTATTAGATTGACTCTTTGTAGGCTTTTAGTACTTGCGTAAAGATACAGCTAGAAACTTTGGACTATATTGACGCTGGAAAGCGATCTAGCTTATTTCGAAAAATAACAAAATTACTTTTTTATATATTTGGAAGAAAAAGATACTGCGTCGGATTGTCGGATTTTCGTTTTCCTATGACATTATTTTTCTAAGATACTATGTTGACCTTCTCTACATGTTTATATTATATTTTTTGTTATTCATATTTTTCAACGTACTCAAAAATGCTGTAAATACTAAGACACCATCTATTTTTCAATATTATACAGATACTTCAAAAAAGTTATCAATACTTTTTAGCAGTGCAGTGCACTTAGGTGTAGCTACTGTAAGGACTTAGGATTATCTGATTATTAACAGATTTTGTAGATACCAAGGTATTTACTCCGTCACTATACTCTCAATCTCATGCTGAAAGCATGCTGTAGGTACCACAGTATATCACCTTAGAGCAGCTGTTTAGTTATGATTTAAGGTTATAAGCCACCAGGGAGTGCTGTACTTTGTCATAGATTTTTAATAATATTGTTTATTAAGTTGAGAGACATTTAATTTTTATTTGAATACGTAGTGGGTATTAATATTGAACACATTGATTTTTTAAGTAATCTTGTTTAAATAAACATACAGCATTTTTAATGAAACATCATTTGTTTTATTTATGTTTAAAGCGAAATTTACGATGTATCTATTTCTAAAAAGTATATTAAGTACAAACTGTTAGGACTACATCATGTTTCCTTAAAAATAAATACAGCATAATTAGCATTTCAGAGTTTAGAGTTATTTCGTGGTTTCATATGTATCAAATACCAAGTTACAGCAACATTGCTTCTTGAAATTGAAAAACTATTAGTCGAAATTGATATAAAACTAATGTATAAAACTAAAGTAATTCTACTTTAGAATTATATAATTAGTATCATCTGATGTGTTACATTAAAAAATATGCTTTTTGAAAAAAATCTGCTCCTGATAGCTTATTATGAGCTGTTATGATTTTTTAAAACGTTATTGGCTCTGGTTTAAAGTTCACTTTTTCGATTTACAAGATCGTTTTCCAGCGTTGAATAATATTCTCTCAGTCCAGTATGGAGGAAACATAAAAAGGAAAAACTGAACCCTAAAAAAAAATTTATTTAAAGTTATGATTGGTAAGTTAAAACTTGTACCTACATACTTTACTTGGAAGGCTTATTTTTTTCATCTACTTCATCTGAACGAAGTGTATATTTGTTTGTAATGCTAGGCTGCCGCCATGGCTATAGTGGCCACCCCATCTGTAATAAAACACCGCCAAGCTATTTAGCTTTCCGGTAAACCTAGCGGGATGAATAAGAAGTATGGGTACTTAAATTCAATTGCCAAGTTTTAATGAACCAAATATGTATAGAATTTAAATATTTTTTTTCGTCAATGAACCATTAGTAAGACGATAAAAATATCTCGGTATAAATAATTTATACAATCCCCCCACCAATATCGACATATGAAATCTTGCTGTCCAGCCCTAATTTTATTGCGGTGTGGCCGACTTCATAAAATTAAAGTCCTAATTTTCGAGTAAGAAAGACTTACGTAGAACTTATCATTATTATTAAACAATTTTTTAGTCTCGTTTTCATTATTTTTTGTATTATATTTGTAAAAATCCTTTCTTAGCGGATGCCTACGTCATAGTAGATATGCGTTGATAAATCAGTGAGTCAGTCACCTTTTCATTTTATATATTTAGAAAATCATATCACACTGGCTATATGGAAATATATACCTATAAATTTTGAAATAATTGAGTAAAAAAACTAATTTTATGAATTCGCTGAGTTTATGGAGCTCTAGCTGCATCAATGCATTTTAAACAATAGTGGGAGAGTACCAGCCAATCAGACACCATTACGATCGTTATAATAATGCAACCATTTTAACCGACTTCAAAAAAGGAGGAGGTTCTCAATTTGAATTTTTTGTATATTTGTTACCCAATTATTCCGCCAAATAATGAATGGAATTTGATAATTTTTTTTTGTTTAGTAGGGCATGCTTCAGAGGTGGTTCCCATATAAATTTTTGTTGATATAATGTTAGATGTTACTCCATAACTACGTCAAATCTGAAGCGATTTCAATTTTTTTTGAAAGAAAGCATAATAAGGTTTGGCCTATTTAAAAGGTGAAGAGAAGATGATTCATATCTTCGGTGATGGAGGAAGGAACTCAATGATTAAGAGCAAATTGCTCGCGATCAGAGATATACACAAAAAAGCTTAAAATAATAATGTAAAAAAAATATCTTTAAAAAACCGACTTCATACGCCGATCGGGCAAAGTTGGGCTACCGTCGCGCATTAGTTTCATCATTTATATTTAGGCCCGCCCGACTTCAACATACATGTACAAATTAAAATTGTTTTATACTTTGTAGTAGCGTTTAAAGTCGGTTTTATAGAAAGAATTTTTTTATCATTATTTGATAATCCCACAGACGATCAAAGTTCGTATTTATATATCTAGTAATATTTTACTTAAAGCTTATAAATTAGTCGTTCACCCCTTCCTATTCTATCGTGATTTTAATTCTATGGGATCAATTTATAATGCAGTTCAAGATAAAGGTCTCTAAACGAATAGTAAGTAGGAAGATTAATTTTCAATATTTTCCCCAAATTATTTCATGTACGATTAAGTAGCAACATTTTCAGATCGACAGTTTTCTTAAGTTTTCTGCATAAGTATTGCATTATTTGGCTAAAATAATACATCAGAAGTAAATAAATGTTATCCTTTAGTAAACTGGATGTTTTAAATATTTTTTTTAGAAGAAAATACTCTCATATTCGGCATTTATAGCGGAGCTCATTCCCCGCTAACCATACGTAGTTGACAGGCGCGTGACTCGAGTCAAACAGTTTTATATAACGAGTAGGACCACTGCTCATACCCAACTTACAGAGGGGTACGCGCGTCAAGTCTTCTCCTGTGTTGGTTTATTACTCAAAGACCACCACACAAGACTTTTATACTACTCTCGGTTTTATACTCTGTGGTGGCATTGCTTGCTTGGGAACTTGGCTTTCTTGCTTGGTTGGAAAGGTGAGCGGTGCTTAGCTTTTTACTGCATGTTTGACCATACAGATTTTTTTCTGTCGGCGGATTATAGCAAAATAATTCTAACCTTTTCTTGCTGATAAATGCCAATAGTTAATTATTTTACATTTTACTAGCTTTTGCCCCCGACTTCGTCAGCGTGGAGTAAGGTTTATAAATCCAGAGAAAGCGCTCTATTTTTCTGAGATAAAAGGTATTAGGAGGCTATGTCACTCTCTAAATCCTCAACTACAGCCATGAATCTCTCGTATATAGAGTTTAGTAGATGTGTTTTTTATTAAAAATTATTACCTACATAATTCTTACCTATATAATATAAGTACAACATAAAATTATGTTGGAAACATAAAGTAGGTTATTTTGTAGCTTCTTGAATGGACTGAAATTCAAGTATAGCGAAAACATCAAAACGCCAGCAAACATTGCCACCCTCCTTCAACTTTTAAAGGAATTAATGAGTTCATACTTCTGCCTAAGTTTATTTGGCGTGTATTCCTTTTAGCTGATAGAATTAATTCTGAAGACTTCTTTAATATCTTTTAAGTATAAATGTTTCATTTTGTTCAAACTTTTAAGTTTATTTGAGTATAGGTGATGCCCTTGACTTCGTTAGTGTTATTGAAGCTTTTAAATAGTCCTTGGGAACTCTTTGAATTCTCGGGTCAAAATGTGGCGTAGGTACAAATACAAGCTATATCTGTGCCTAATATCGCTAAGATTGGTTCAGCGATTAAACAATCATTGTCCCTAAGCTCAAAGTTCTTATTATTTACGGAGGAACCCTAATTATTTCCAGAATAAAATGTAGTCTCAGTGACTCCTTGTGCAATTGCCTGCCTTTGGAAATCCAGTCATAGTCGGTTCATCTTTTTCGAAGTGATGTAAACAAACAGACAAACAAAATTTTTATAAAAACGTTTGTTTGGGATAACGTTCGAATAATCATTTTATTATTAGCTTAATAAGAGGCATTTATTTCGAAATCACATAACTTAGACGCTTCAATTGGAGATTTAGCAGATTATCAGTTTCAGTTTTTAAGCCTCTTTTGTCCCGGGCTCTATCTCAAAAATAAATTAACACAAAAAAGTGTCGTTTTTGTATGACTTCAGTCATATCTGGTAGTTAAAATAAATACAGCGAATTAATTATATTTGATCAGAACAGAAATAAAATTAAAAAAGTACGTGTGGCACTCGGGGACTGCCGCGGTAAAGCTATTGCATAGCCTTTTCTAGCCGCACTGCCTGCCTGAAGTCTGCCAAACTGAAACGACGGTGTTAGGTTTATTTTCGTTACGGAATTTCTTGATTCGGCCGCCGCGCTCAAAGCCCGCGATAAAAGCTATGCAATGGCTTAAAAACTTTGTTCTTGCAAAAAATTTTCGTTACCACTAGGACGGTAGTAAATATCATTCGTCTATGCCACTAGGTTAATACCGCTACATTTTTGAATTTTGCTGTATCTGTCAAGAAGTATGAACCTCATTTATTTATCTCTCGCTAAAAATTTTTGTAAGTGCTATTTCATTAAGGCGATTGCCATAATAATTCCTCCGTCTTTGATCGACACTCTTTTCTACTACAACCCTCGAGTTAAGGGGTTGCGTGCCTTACCAAATTCCTTTTCAATGTTCTATTCATTTAATGAACAGGATATCAGGATATCAGGAAATTATTATTAAAATTCAGACTATTTTCTTGCATACTGAACCCATACGACTGGAGCTAAAGCGCAGTCTTTTAAAGATAATGACTTACATTCAGTCTTATTTACATTGAAATACGGTCGAAATTATCGCCGCTTTAATTTGTTTTCACTTATTTAGCAAAACATATAACAAGTAGTAAGTAAGTATCAATATTATATCAATGACAAAATTTACAATACCAATTACAAAGGTTACATAAGAAATTACATATTATATTACTAAAGTTAAGAAGCTGAGAAGTAGCACTTACTAAAGTAATAATAAATAATTTGGCGTGGTTAATTTGGTTTACCTTCTATCTACGGGACCTGTATTTGGGTTTTCATATTCTTTGATTTGCCACCACTATGCCAAAGTAAATAAAGCTGTTTTGGTTTTATTTTTTGAATTAAATTTTAATTCAAATGTTTTGACACTTGGTAACAAAAATTGTTACCAGCTCCAAAGAGAACCTGTACCTGTGCTCCGATCATCTCTGATCATCGATAGACGGAATCGTAGCCATTCGCTACGCTATTAATGTTGTG
This sequence comes from Oeneis ivallda, assembly GCA_029955525.1. Lineage (NCBI taxonomy): Eukaryota > Metazoa > Arthropoda > Insecta > Lepidoptera > Nymphalidae > Oeneis > Oeneis ivallda. The sequence continues at coordinate 8,922,943 of JARPMR010000019.1, forward strand.
CAGCAGACGCCTAAATGAGAAGAATTGAAACTACTGTACCATCATAAGCTACATCATAATTCGTAGTCTCGTAGGTATGACTCGTAGATAAAGCCGTAGGCAAGCGCTACGCCGTCAAAAATTTTACTACACAAGAGGGCTAGAACGGAAATTGCTATAATTGATCGACGTGATTTTTCGCATGGGTATAGTTGAGGACTTGAAAAGTGAGGTATCCTTTTATCCCGGCAAAACATAGAGTTCCAGCTAGATTTTTAAAACCTAAGTCCATGCGGACGAAGTCGCGAGTAATAGCTATTACAAAAATATTATTGCTTTTCTGTGTTAAACGTAGGCATAAAAGTTGAAAATGTAACAGATTGGACATAAGTGCGTAAACGACAATTAGGCGCAGGTGGAAGTTGGGGGAACCGAGAGCGCCTAATGGGAGTTCGCACTTACTTTTAACAAGCGCCAAGGTTACCAGGGATACATGCGGGATGATAATTTAGACTTATCCATTTTTATTAGGGATGAAAATTTTTAAGTTTTAAAATGTGATTTCTTATTAATGTTTCACGGATTTAAGTGTTATTGATTTGAGCTAAATGTTATTTTTAGAAGGTTTAAATTATAACGTATATAGTGGTGGTTACCACTAATAAAAATGTGATAATGTGTTAGTTTAGGTATTTTGTTAATTAATGCTTATTATAAGCGTAGCCACCGTTTTTACGTTTTTGATATGTTAAACAAAAGTAGTGTAGTTTAAGAAATTATTTAATTATTAAAATTTTTCATATCGTTATTTTTGTGCTTATTTTAACTTTTTCATGTTAAGATTGATATTTTTTACATTTTAAAAATTTCGTCTAGAAATCATATTTTATTTTTAAATAATTGTTTAAAACTACTATTTAAACCAAATGTAACTAAACATCTTTAAGTAAAGGCTAACCAAGTTATTATTCACGCGAAAACAAAACCATCCAACCGGGTTAGGTAAACAAAACTTTAATTAATCGGGCTCAAGTAGTGAAGCTTCGCTCCATGTTATCACAATGTACGCCTATCTCGTTCAAGCGTAGTGTGCGCGGAGGCTAATGAGCCTGCGGTTTCAGGAAAACAACACGCATCTCGACGCCCGCCCAACTTTGCGAACTTACGCAAACTTTCCATTAATTAAATCTACAACTCCCTAACAACTATTAATTTATATTAACTACCAACATTTCTCATACTTACTTTCGAAACAAAACAAAAAAACTCAAGTTTACGCTTTCAAGTAACACTATCACAAAAACACTTGAACCCGAAGCGCGCTCAATAAAAAAAAAAGTTTAAGAAAACCGCGAGAGGCGCGCGTTCGCCACCGAAACGTGGTCGACATTAAAACCTTAGCGGGAAAGAAACGGTCCCCTTATTACGTCTCGAAAGAAATTCTCCCGCACACAGAGGCGCGGAAAGAAGTTCACTCACACAAACGCAGGGGCTGCAGCGACGACGGGGGACCCTGTCCGTGTGTGCGGGTACAAATAAGTATTAAAAGAGATAGTTAGGTGCGGGACAACTACGGAGTGTGTACATTCTACGTGCCAACATAATGGGGGTCGCCTCGGAAAATTCTAGATAAAATTTTCTTTGCATTAGAAAGGCATGCAATGCAACAGAATTTATACGTAGAAGCGTAAAGTAACATGACATGTTTAATTCAAATTTTTTTTAAATATCAGCCAAGCTGAACGGGATCAATATATCTCCTCTGCCCTCTAAATAAGCGAAAAGCTTGTGTTAGCAGTGGAAACGACAATAGTGCAACGAGTGGGAATCGAACTTTTACTTTTCAATTTTCAGTCCGCACCTTTTAATCATTAGGTTACTGAGACTCGAAACGTGATAAGATAACCCGATCTATTCAATACGCTTTTAGAAAAAAATATGATTTCAGTACATTTGTACTGTGGTGTTGGTGTTGTACGAAGGTGTTTCATTAATGAAGCGTAAACTATAAGTAACTGAGCTCATTTTAAATTGGCTCGACTCGCAAGTAAAAACGGTCTCATAATAATGAGTTCGGGAGGAATCCAACCTCATTATTACGGAATCGTTTTACTTTTTCGTAATTATATCATAACAACTTTTATCCGCGACTTCGTTCGCGTGGAAAAGTTTTTTAAAAATCCCGCGGAAACCCTCTGTTTTTCCGGATACCTACAAATCAATAAACTAACATTTTTGCATTTATAATATCAGCCAGGTCTTTCACTTCGTACTTATCCACAGTCTCGCAAGCATGCCTCCATTACCGCCAACGCCTTCAATGTTGTTTTGACATGTCATGCAATTTCAACCTTAAAGTAATCACGGTAAGGTTGTGTATATGACATCTCAAAACAATATTGGAAAACTACTACCTACTTTAAGCGCTGGAGGCCCCCTGGGGCCTGAAGGTGCTCGCGCAAGCCGTGGCAAGCTCATTTAGGTTGTGAATACACCTCAGATTTTGTTTCCGACTGTCTAATCAGACTATCTGATCGTATTTTACTCGACACACATCCGGTCCTTGCCTCAAGCTGAACTCAGTCGTTCCGAGCTATCATCCCGAGGACGAGAGGACCAACAGTAAAATCGTAAACGCCTCGCGCCTGTTTCCGAATCGGACGTCCGATCGGACTATCGGATCGAAACGCGTGTTGAATTTTCAAACTTATCTAGCCTTATATCCCGGCCTTATCTAGCTGACCGTGCCGCCAAAAAAACAGACTCTGATTAAAATGGGGGCACGGCGAAGTAAAGGTACCACCCACACACTCGCTCTCGTCTCGCTTAATGAAACTGTAACGCCTCGTCCAGTAGTAGGTACGGAGTAGATAGAACGTAGCCAGCCAGCCAGATATTAAACAAAAAAAATATTTTCAAGAGAATGACAATGTAAATATTTAACTGGCTGACCGATATCATTATAATAACCTTCCTCCTCCCATAAGGTGGAAACTTTGGCGGAAATAGTAAAAGAACATTTTAGCTTAAGATAAAGTCAGCCTTGAAGAATTCTTAAACACTCGTAGAATACTTTCTTTACCTTTCAAATATTTTTGACGAAAGAGGTCTAACTAGTCGTAAATCTTTTATTTCAGAAAGTAACTGAATGACTTAAACAGCTGTTTACTGTATCACATTTATTTCGCTATACTCATACCTAGATTGCTGATTGGTATACCTGAGCCCTAAACAACAGCTTAAATAATTAAAATTCAATAAGAAAGACAGAAAATTATTAGATTCGATTAGAAAAATCCAAGCCTAAAGGGATTCGATTTCATATAGGAGGTGGAAGGGAAAGGGTTAAAATTAAAAATAACTACGGGGACGAAGTCGCGAGACCAGCTAGTTTTTGCTAACAAGGAACAAGTATTACAAAGCTAGGCTATAACAGTCCATAACTCTACCTTACAATAACATATAGAAAGGGCCAGTAACGGCTACACGAACTTCGTTTGTCTTCATTAACGAATAATTTTTTCAATCCCCCGGAAACCTCAGACAAGGCTGGGCCTGTTTCACCTCTTGCTGATAAAGGACTGATAGCCTATTCCCAACTTATCTGACGAATAACCTCTTGCTAATAAAGGACTGACAGCTTATTCACAATTTATCTGACGGATAGCGTTTAAATTTTTTTTTCATAAGTATCTCATAAGTCAATCTGGCAGTTAAACTTAAAAAGATATCACACCGATTTATCCAGTAGATATTTTATCTGGTAGATATATATCAGACTCTTTATCAGCAAGTGGTGTAACAGGCCATAAAGGTAGCGAAGTGCTGTCGAGTTAAAGCAACGGGTTTCAAAAAGGCGAATGTATCGAAAATAGCAAACTTTTAAGTACTCTACCAAAACCCTCTACGTTATCAAAACAATTGCTAAGTATATCTAATGGTGAATAATGACATTGCGAGGAAACCTGCATGCTTGAGAGTATTATTCATCCATATTGTCCATATTGTTCTCATTCTGCCAATCCACAATTGGCCATTGTGTTGGACTATATGGAAAGTGCTCATTCTGAGAGGAAACCATGTGCCCACTTGTGGGCCCGCGATGAGTTGAGAGGATGATTATGACATCTACTATACGCGTACTCGTCATACTATACTATTAAGCTGATCATTGGGACTGAAATAAATAGGTATAAAAATTTTGAGTGTCATGGAACACTCGGCTGGAACGAAGTTCAGAATCAACGCCATCTCTCGCCACATGTTAGAACCATTTCAAAAAAAACACAGACATTAAAGCCAGTTCAAGCAAGTTCACGCTGCCCACAATAGATGGCGTTAGTAAATTTTGCCGCAAATATTTTGTTCAGAATTTCTCTGCTATAAAACTTCGTTACAAAACTTAAAAAGAAAACAAAAACATCATCTGAAGTCAGGATTCGAACCCCCGAACCGATAGTTCCACTCCTTTGTTTAACCGCTATGCCACCAAAGCTTTGATAGAACGTGTATAATAAACGAAGGCAACAAGGGTCGCGATGAAAATTCTTACGCCTAGCAACAAGGGTCGTGACGGAAAATTCTTTCACATTTTTTTGACGTCCGAAAAGGAACTTCGTTCCAATAAAAGACGGGATAATACTTTATACTAGCTGCAAGTATAATACTGACCTTAAGAAAAACTAACAGCTAAACTAATTATTATTTATTACAGTAAAAGTATTAGGTATAACATATTTTTTTATACTTATGACAGACAACTACAAAATGCATGAAATTATTTCAATCATAACAATTTGTACTTGTATCGCAGTAATATGGCAACCCGAAACCCTTTAGCGCCTTTCACAAGCCGACAATGGAAATTTATATCATCGTAAAATTTAAGTGCGCACTTTAATAAGTAAGCCTCAAGCGTCGTATCGCGGACAAAAGGAAACTTGCCTCTTGGCTCGTGCCTCGTCTTACACCCACACACCTGTGACCGCATAGCCACGAGTACGTACACCGACGCACACACGTGCGCCTCACCACTACTAACCCGAAACCCACACGCCCACCCGCCAAACACGCCCAACGTCTTGGGTTTTCTTATAAACCACGTTGTGTTCGACGTCCCGCTCTCGCCCGATGCACTATTCGCTGCCTCTCGCTCTGGCGCAATGACGAGGTTCACATAAAGCGGCGCCACATTCCCGCCTTTTTTCCCACTCCATTTTGACAGCTCGTGGCTCCATATCTGGCTGGGAACTAAGACAGTGTTCACAGCACTGCAATATGAAAGCCTTAATAATAAGAAATAACAATTTTTCTCCACCTTTCCCAACTTACATTTTTAATTGGTGAAGATAACTAAATTACTTGCTAAAATTTTCATTTAGATACTCTAGTACACTAGATTTACTAGAGTAATCTATATGTACACTTAAAACTGTTTAAACCTCATCCTCATCATCATTGAACCTCATGATCATCGCAAAGAACATTGGGTATATTATATTTCAACTTACTTACCTACTTTATCAACCTTTATCTACCTGTGATCATACACAACTGCTATATCCAGTTGTCAAGCCATTTACATACTTTTATACGACGTGGTCTTGTGCCGCTTGTTTCCAGGTGACCTAAGAACATAAAAAATATGGGCAGTACCTATCTAATGAAAATTGTCGACAGAAATGAAACATGTTCAATTCTCTTAGCTACAGACATACTGTTAACATTAGCAAGTCTGTAACGCGAATCCACAAGATTTTCTTCTACGAAAACCGCTCTAAAGAAGTTTTCACTTCACAAACTCGGGATTTTTTCTCCCTGCGCAGGTTCGTCGATGTAACTTATAAATTAGTCGACCTGTAACAGATAAATAATTAAATTATATTATTAGTGGTAAGCAGCGATAGCCTAGTGGTTAGGACTGTGGCCTCCTATTCGGGGGGTCGCAGGTTCGATCCCGGGTACGCCTCTGACTTCGGACACAAGTGCGTTTAAGCAATTAAATATCACTTGCTTCGACGGTGAAGGAAAACATCGTGAGGAAACCTGCACACCTGAGAGCTCTTCATAATGTTCTTGAAGGTGTGTGAAGTCCGCCAATTCGCATTGGGCCAGCGTGGTGGACTATGGCCTATAACCCTTCTCTGAGAGGAGACCGGCGCTCAGTAGTGAGCCGCTGATGGGTTGCTAATGATGATTAGTGGCAAAGGAAAATTCTTGTCGCCGTTAAGTGTTTCAAAAAGAGCCCAGTGTGCGCGTCGTCTTAGCGGCTAAGTGGCTCAAGACGCGTTAGCGGCGCGGGCCGTGGGCGGGGTCGCGGAGACGCGGCTCCCCGCTATCGGCACACCGAAACACACATTTTTCCCGCCGCAAACCTCGCGCTGAAGGTTAGCCGCGACCCGCAGACCTCGTTGGGGCAGACAGAGATAGCGTCTTATAGCTTCCGCGCGCCTGCGCGATCTTTAAGCGCCAATTTTGACAGCTGGATTTTCCTTTCGGATAAAGATGTTGCCGTCGCGAGCGTGAGGACGTTAAGCGGACGTAATATATATACACTGCTAACGGAGCATAATGTTATTGTAGAGCTTAGTACTCGGATAAATGCAGTCGATATTTGAAATCTTAAGTTTCGTTTTTGATTGCATAATTCAAAATCATACAACAGCAACAAGCATTCAAACCTCTAAAACTAAGTTGTCAACGATTAAAATTTTGGTCTATCTATCTGTCCGTCCCGGCTAATCTTCGGAACAGCCAAACCGATTTTAAAAAACTTAGGTACTACATAGGCAGAGGATTATAAAATAAGGAGTATAATAAGGCTAAATTGCATTCCAGAAAATGAATCGATTTTCATGAGTTTTTTCAATATTATAAGTACTTACTGCACCCAATAATTTCAAAAGTACTAGGTAAGCCGTCGGAAAAGGCTACCAACCTACATAGGTATGACTTATAGGTACCTGACACCATTAGAATATTCTGATGGGTTCATGTAAAAAAAATTAATTTGCTCGATATGACTGATAAAAAGCAGTGATAGCCTAGTGTTTAGTACTGCGGTCTCCTATTTGATGGGTCACAGGTTCGATCCCGGGCACGCACCTCTGACTTTTCTAAGTTAAGTGCGTTTAAGAAATTAATTACACAAGCTTCAACGGTGAAGGAAAACATCGTGAGGAAATCTGCACACCTGAGAGTTTTCCATAATGTTCTCAAAGTCCGCCAATTCGCATTGGGCCAGCGTGGTGGACTATGGTCTATAACACTTCTCTGAGAGGAGACGTAAGTACGCTCAGAAGTGAGCCGTTAATGGGTTGCTAATGATAGTTGTGGATATACATTAATTACCGTCGCCACTTCATTTCACATCAACTGAAAAAATTAGTACTTCAGCGTTTCAGCAAAAAATACTAGTACGATGTACGGAACCCGTCGAGTGCGGATCCGACTCGCACTTGGCCGGTCTTATCCTTTATTAATAACACTATTTAGACACTTTCATGAAAGAATATGCGTATGAAAACATTACAACATAATAGTGGTGTACCAAAGATCCCGTAACCGGCTCCCCGCAACGGCGGTCGCGCGGGTAACCTGCAAATTGTGAAGCGCGACCACGCGATTAGCTCACCGAACTCGCCCAGGCTCGGCCGGATCGCTCACCCGTTTTGTTTTGATTAGACTGAGGTAGCCAGCTGCGCCTTGTTCCGAGGGATCGTCCTAGAATATCTCGATGGGCTTTTCATAGCCCGCAGAGGTCGTTTGACGTATTGGTGTTGTATGCGTTACACATTTGAGGACAAGATCAGTCGTAAGACTAGTGAGGGATACAAATTTTTTTTCAGTTCTAAAAAAAAAATAGCACACAATATTATCTGCTATTCTGTGCTTCTCTCACATGAAGGTGCTTTCCGAACCGCTCGTAGATTCTTGACTTGTCATAATAAGAGCCATAAGTTGGCCTATATGAAAATATAAATAACTTAGAATTTTAATTAAAAAATATGATTACTATAAGATAAATAATAAATTTTTACCCGTCATTTTTTTTAGTTAAAACCTGGGCATATCTTACGCTTACTTTGTGTCCTAACTTTGCATATTAAATTTAAATATCGTCCTACACGTAAAATCAAATTATATAGAAAATGCTGTTTTTTTTTAACCCCCGACGCAAAAAGAGAGGGGTGTTATAAGTTTAACGTGTCTGTGTATCTGTGTATCTGTGTATCTGTCTGTGGTAGCGTAGCTGCCAAACGGATGAACCGATTTTCGTTTAGTTTTTTTTGTGTCATAGATAATTTTATCCCGAGTGTTCTTAGCCATGTTTCATGAAAATCTGTTCAGCCGTTTGAAGATTATCAGCTCTTTTCTAGTTGATGAGGGGATCTGACTTACTTCCATATGTCCGATCGATGCGAAATTTGGTACCGTGTTACTTCAATGATATTGAAAGTATATGGTAAGGTAACCATGACCTGATCAGCAGTTTGAAGATCATCAGCTCTTTAATAGTTGATGAGGGGATCTGACTACCTTCCATATGTCTTATCGATTCGAAATTTGGTACCGTGTTACTTCAATGATATTGAAAGTATATGGTAAAGTAACCATGACCTGATCTGCCGTTTGAAGATCATCAGCTCTTTAATAGTTGATGAGGGGATCTGACTACCTTCCATATGTCTTATCGATTCTAAATTTGGTACCGTGTTACTTCAATGACATTGAAAGTATATGGTAAGGTAACCATGACCTGATCAGCCGTTTGAAGATCATCAGCTCTTTAATAGTTGATGAGGGGATCTGACCACCTTCCATATGTCCTATCGATTCGAAATTTGGTACCGTGTTACTTCAATGATATTGAAAGTATATGGTAAGGTAACCATGACTTTAAATATGACATGTTAGAGTAAGGTTTAGATTTCGAAGGTGGGTAACTAAATGGGATCAATTAGGCTCAATTACCACTGTGCTAACTAATCACTATAAATACCTTCCTAATATTTATACCTACTTTAAAAAGGACTAAAATATAAAAGTAAAATTAAAAATTTTAAAAACCCCCGACACAGAAAATAAACTCTAAAAACAAACAAATAATATTTGAAACCTATATATAATTTTATACCTATATATAATTATATCGTCACATATATTATGTAAGTTCAAATATTTTTATTTTCCAAGCGTCGTCGTCACGTCGGGGGACCGCTAAGTGAGAAAAACAGGTGTAGTCGCAGATTGCAACAAAAGAATTTACTCCGAAAAATTCCTTTATAAACTTTAGCGGTCCCCCGACGTGACGACGACGCTTGGAAAATAAAAATATTTGAACTTACATAATATATGTGACGATATAATTATATATAGGTATAAAATTATATATAGGTTTCAAATATTATTTGTTAGTTTTTAGAGTTTATTTTCTGTGTCGGGGGTTTTTAAAATTTTCAATTTTACTTTTTATACAAAAAATACGGCAATTTCTCATACAAAGCCTCTTTTTTCACGGTTTTTATATCATTGACGATTCGGGAAGAGTCCGAATAATTTCATAAATTATGGTAAGCTCATTTGATATACCACCTCACTCACACCCACACAAGTTGTGGGTCACTGTAAGGACCATTCTGAGGTCACTATCAGGTCTCAAGTTAGGCGTGTTGTCTTTGTCGCATAATATTGTACTTATGGATAATTATACATTTTAAATGGATTTGTGGTGAAGGTAATTTATATAACCAGCGGTAACCAAGCGGCTTAAACTTCCACTTTCTTATCGGGCCGGGTTTGAATCTCAATTGCAGCTGTTACCTAATTATGTTATGAGCATTTTAAGCAATTAAACACCGCTTGCTTTAACAGTGAAGGAAAACATCGTGAGAACCAATATGCCTGACAGTTCTCCATAATCTTCTCAAAGGTGTGTTTTCTTTGGAACTGGTCTCATCTCTAATGAAAGAAATAAAAAATAGTACCTATTCCATATTTTTTTCTTTACCTTTCTATTTGATAATAATAAAGTACCCCTTTACAGTGTTGTCACCTGGTGGTAAGTGACGATGCACTTTTTTTTAATATATAGACTAAAAAGTTACATAAAAACTTATAGCTAAACTAATCTAATTACTATACAAATCATGCCAGCGTGGAATGGTGCCAAGAATACTGGCTGCATTTCCGCGCTGGACAGCCAGGCTGATCCTTAGCGCAAATAATGAGCAAGCCCTTCTGTCACCAGATGAGGCAATTAACTGCGGTGAAATGTCTCGTAAAAATTTTTTTGCACTTTGACTCCATGGCCCTAGGGTCTCCACAGCAAACGGAACAAATATGTAACTCTCGATCAGAGAGGCATACTTGCGCCGCTTACAGGATTCAGCAAATTCAGCTGCGGCTCCCGGACTTGATGCAGTCTCCCTGATATGACACGGGGCCAAAGTGTCGACGCACGTTGCGTCCCACATTAGAGCCCGTCCCCGTTACCAGGGAACCAGCGTCAATCCATCAGGTCTCTTGCCATCATCTCGACTAATCCCTGTTGGCTCGATGAGCGCAGGAATGTCAATGGTGGCAAGAGCCCTTTTTAACGTATCGTTAAGAGAACCATGCCGAAATAGCCTACCAGCGCTCCTCTGGCAAGAGAGTCCGTGAATTCCAAATGTATCAACCTTCTTTCCACACGGACATCTGTTCTCGTGGCACAGCGGTGTTCCCAATCTGAGACCTAGAGCCACACGAAAACTTTCGTTATCGAGAAGAGTACCGAGATTTTTGGATGGCAAGGCATAGAGCAAAAATTCAGATTCTTTTTTAGATAAAGCCTAGCCCGATCTCTGTCACTTGTTAGATTTTGAACCAAATTTCTATGTGTCAGTTGAACCAATGGCGCATCCCAAAGTTTTTGTGTGGAAAGTTCCTTCAGGATATCGATATTGGGACACCTGATCTTCCAACTAATGCCTCTGTGGCATAGGTTATTGGAAATGAATTAGATTTAATAATTTGAGAACTAAGCTCTTTTATACTATGCACAGAGGACAGAAAAGCCGGAAGAGCAACACTCGAAATGTTTCTCACGCCGATGCCGCCCGCTTGCAGAAACGCCGGGTTATCCTTTCAACCCAGAGTTAGCTGCTGCTTTGATGACCTCCCTGGTGCAGTGGTGAGCGCTGTGGTCTTATTACTGGGAGGTCTCAGGTTCGATTCCCGGCGGGGTCAATTTGGGAATTTATAATTTCTGAATTATCTCTGGTCTGGGTCTGGTGGGCGGCTTTCGTTGGCCGTGGCTAGTTACCACCCTACCGTCAAAAACGTGCCGCCAAGCGATTTAGCGTTCCGGCACGATGGCGTGTAGAAACCGATTAGGGGTATGGGTTGAATTTTCACTCCCATACCCCTTCCAAGTTAGTCCGCTACCATCTTAGACTGCATCGTCACTTACCATCAGGTGAGATCGCAGTCAAGGACTATCTTGTTAACGAATAAAAAGATTTCGTATAAAGCTTCTGTCAAAATTACAAATTTATTCCTGGGTTAAACCTGAACCGGCGTCTCTGCAAGCGGGCCTGAATAGATATTGCAATATAATAAGTTATTACATTACCTTGAGGGCAGCTAAAACAAAGCCTATTGCTTCCATGCAACTTTTATCAAAAACCATGTAACGATTACAAAGGTAGGGAAATAAGGCAAACAGCTTTAAAATTGGTTGTCAGAAAACATAATGTCAGAAAGGTGAAGGAAAAGGGTTGGCCCGCGTTCGTGCCCTTTCCCTTTTCTTGACATTTTAAATTGTTTATTTGCAAACAAGTGTCAAGTTATTTATTCAGTGATGTTAGTACTTCACTCGTGTAGGGATGTTTGACGTACCTACACACGAAATCAATTCATGTTCTGCTTTTACGGCGATAATAGCAGTGGTTAGGAATGGTGTCTCCTATTCGGGGGGTCGCGGATTCGATCCCGTATGTGCTATTGAGTGTATGTTTTTTTTTAAATATATAGATTACTAGATGGTGCCCGCGTTTTCGTCCGCGTGGATTAAGGTTTTTTAATTGCCGCGGTAACTCTAATCTTCCGTATTTATTTAGGGAAAAAACCTATGTGTTAATCCTAGATATAAGCAATCTTCATTCTAAATTTCAGCCAAATCCGTTCATTCGTTATGGAGTTATAGAGTAACAAACATCCATTCAAACACCCACATACATCCTCACAAACTTTTGCTTTTATAATATTATATTAGGATAGATTAACGCTTGACTGCGTTCACGCCTGATACTAAGTGAATATGCAGCCTAAGAGGCGCTTTTACCTAGATGCCTATTCACTCTTGATTTAAAGGTACCCAAGTTAGTTAGTTGGAAAAATAGAAGCCAGAATTTTGGTATGGATGTAGATAAGTATGCAATATAACACGTTTACAACCACATAATAAAAAATAATAGCTACAAAAATATTGTAACGTTCAATAAGTACCTATGTGTAGCAGCAAGTTCACCGAGCTGGTTATAATCGAGTGTTGTGCCGTGCTGCAGCTGTGTCTGAGGAATGAACGGATAGGGACGTGCCACACACATATCGACAAAATATTGTTATTAAAGATTATTATTTTATGGTCAAACGAAGTTACCAAGTGAAGTTCGGTCTTGATTGTCGCGTTATTTATCGGCGAAGAGATAATTAAACTCATTAAGCAAGTTAATACAAAATGTTTGAGTACCAAATCACATGTACGAGCAATTTGTTTTCTTTATACTTCGAAGCAACAAAACGTCACATAGATATTATGGGTGACAGAGATTATCGATTGTCTCCTTCTCTCGATATTAAATAATATTCACTACCGGGAACAGTTCTCCATTTGTCAATCCAACATGTCCCATGCCATTTTTAGTACCTATTTTAACCTACAATTTTACTATAGCCAAGTATTAACCAAGGAATTTTGATGTTCTGGCAGTTTTGCATTTTAAATCTGTCAAAACAACAAATTCATTCGTCGCTTAAACTTTACTCGGGGGTGGTGAAATTGGTCCTATAACGGTCCGATATTCAATTCGAATGGGTTTTCTAATGGGTTCTAGACTAAATTCATTTTTTTATTTGGCCCTTAATGTCAACTACACTAAAGGCCAATTAAAAAATATGCATTTACACTGAAAATATGAATTTGTTGACATCGACATCGATATCGATATTAAAATAGGCACATCCCTAACTAGAACCCTTCCGCTGCTAGCCATATGCCGGCACTGAGCGCCCTTAAATTACAGAACTTCCCGCTCATAATAGAGAGATATGCCTTTAATATCTGCTGAAACGGCGCAGTGTTTACTTTTTGCGTCGGTTCTTATATTAGAAAATTGTGCTGGGGGAGGTTCTTTATCATGAGATACTACTTAATATTTGTCAAAGGGAACTATAAGCTCTGGAGCGCCTAACCAACCTCACCTCTTTGCTGAAACAACAATATCTTTCATACGTTTGTTTAAGACCAATTTTTTGACTTGCTTATATCGCGCATGGGAGGAGGCAAATCTTTCCAGCATTTCGTAGCAGCATATTAAAAGCTACCACAAAATGGTTTAGTTGCATGGTGAGGAGTTCTTAAAGTCCAGACCCTATTTGATCGTGTATTAGTCTTTTTTAACCGACTTCCAAAAAGGAGGAGGTTCTCAATTCGGCCGGTATCTTTTTTTTTTTTCTTTTTTTTTTTTTTCTATGTATGTCCACCGATTTCTCCGGGATTACTGGACCGATTCGCGTGATTTTTTTTTAATCGACAGAGGATGTTTGCGAAATGGTCCCATAAAAATGTTAACCTTCAACTCCTCAAGCCTGATGCTGCAGGGATATTGCTCACCTAAAACTATGGCGATTTAGGAAATTTCGATTACGAATTGATATTGTAGGTAACAAGTATGGACTACATCATGGAGCTCCAGGTCCTAGCTCCTCAATCATAGGATACTACACTTAAAAGCTTAAAATAAAAATTATTTTCAAAAAACCGACTTCTAACGCCACTACAAAGTATAAAAATAATTTTAGTTTGTCCACGTTTGTTGAAGTCGGGCGGGCTTAAAATACAAACTATGAAACCGACTCGCGATGCTCGCTCGACTTCTACAAACGAGTCTATCATATTCTGTAGCGTCGCGCATCGGTTTCATAGTTTGTATTTTAAGCCCGCCCGACTTCAACAAACGTGGACAAACTAAAATTATTTTTATACTTTGTAGTGGCGTTAGAAGTCGGTTTTTTGAAAAGAATTTTTGCCCATACAAGTTTATTGAAGAGATACTGAATACGGATGCTATATCAAAGTTTCTGTATTGGGTTACCGTTTTTAAACTTTTTTCTTGTATAACTGAGGTTCACGACTTTGTCCTTAATAATGTAGATTTATTAATCCTATATGCGAACTTTTTAGGATGGAGCTTTTGGTATGCAAGTCTGGCTCGCACTTAGCCGGTTTATTGAATAAATAAATCTGAAACTTGAATATATAGAGCCATGATTCTATCCATTTCCATTGATCCCGGTCCCTCCACATCTACACACGTAAAACGGACAATAGATATCATTGTCCCCTAAAATTGACCCCGGAAAAGGCGCAATTTCAATCACAATTCCAAACGATATTCCGAAACGCACCTGCTGTCTGAACACGTGCCCCACTAAGAATCTACTTAACGTGAGTGACCCCACTTACTGAGTCCCAACTGAGCCGTCTGAGAAACTCCAATACTGCCGCGCGTCCGCCAACTAAAAAACAGCTAAGCCACATAGGGCGCATTTTGAGGCGAAGGCGTCTTTGTCAGTAGGTGCCGTATTTATTCGGCCAGTGCGGTGCATTAGAATCACAAATAAGTATCTACTCTCTTAACGAAACCTCAACGAACGATTAAACAAGAGATCGTTTTAGGTGTTGTTAAGTTTCCTCAACATAGTCAGTTACATAGCATTTATTAAGCTTTACCTAAAGAAAACAAAAATCTGTTACAATAAATAATATGACTGTATTCATTTTCTTCCAATTTGACGTGTCTCCACACCAAAAGGCACAAACAGGAAACTACTGTCAAGCAATTACTTATTTATTATTTACTTATATATTTTTACTGTTAACTTTGTGATATAAAATAGTGTGTAAATTTAATCCATTCCTAAATCATTGTGAAAGTTCCTATGAACCAACTAAGTATACCACTGAACAGAGGTACCTACGGAGAAAGTTGACGAACATAACTTTAAAATTTTATGCAGGCTTACCTGTGGTTCTTATGACAAATCTAGACTCTACCTACCACCGGTTCGAAAACAAAATAAATTCTGCTGCTTAGAATATTCTTTGTTTGGTGAAATCTGGGATTTCTTCTATGTACCTGCAAAAGCAGTGAATGTTTAAAGAACAATAAAAGTCCTATTAGTGTATAAAAGTATTAATTTGTTTGAATCGGTACCAATACCCCTTTCGTAGTTTGTCTCGAAACTTATTTTTTAAACTTATCTCCGTTTTAATTTTCGCACGACAAAATAGCCGGCAATTTCACGTGGACCAGACGCCATCTGCGACATCCAAAAAATAACATTTCCCAAAAACATTTGCGAAAGAAAGGTATATTAGTCTCCGCGGGGCAATAATCGAAGCCAATCGGCTCACCGAACGCCCCGACATGACACTTTTTTTATTTATACCACCATTTCTTTAATGTGAGAACTGGTGAAGTGGTTTCGTACACTTTCTGATTTTTAATTTTCTTTATTCCAAGCCGTACTTTTATTATCTCCCTATCAGAAAGTGAAGAAGCAAACATCTAACTACTACCTACGTGAAAAGTCGTCAAATGAGCAACTGATATTAAAAATGCGAAAGTGTTGTTGTTTCTTGGTTTGTCCTTTAATCACGGAGCAACGGAATAAATAGCATGATAGTACATAGTAACATAAAAAAAAATTTTCTGTTCATCAAGAAGACCTTTGGGTCCTTATCATCTTTTACCAGAAAACCACTCCATCTTTTATACTCTCCGAGATAGACACCGACGAAATTTGTATGGCCGTCAAAGTTTTACTGTATGTAACAAAGTTTAAAGTGATTTTCCATGCCTATTAACAATCCTTATTATTTTTGTAACGCGTTACGATATTATTCTAACATCCCTTCATTTTGTTTATATAATATATCTATAGCGATACTTACAGTCGCGTATTACTACCGTAGTATGTATTACGATCTACATGAATAAACCGGCCAAGTGCGTGTCGGGCCACGCGCAGTGTAGGGTTCCGTAGTTGCTTTCAACTACGGAACCCTACACTTAAAATTAATATAATCTCAAATATTATTGCTGACCTAGAATAGTGCTTTTATTTTATTTATATGAATACATTTTGAGTCCCATGGTTTAAATAGTATAATATATTACAAAATATGCAACTTACACTACGTGTAATACCTAACTTAGGAAAAATAGATATAACTCTTTAACTAATGAACCCTACTTAGCCGTGATAGTTTTCCTTTAAAATTCACTATATATACTACTGCTGTGAATTTTTTCTTGTATTCTTTATACAACCATTTAGCTGGCAGAGGGGGGGGACACTTGACTCTAACAAAATTTAACACTTTAAAATATTATATTTCACCAACGGATCCCTGAATTGAAAAGTGGTGTTCCCACACCCACAATATTTTTGAAAGACCTATTCAACGATACCCCACACTATGGGATAGTCAAGAAAAAAATAATTCATCCCCAATTTGCATGTAGGGGAGGTACCCTAAAAAAAATTTTATTTCAGCACTTTGTCGGCGTGATTGATATTTATACTCTTGTCAAATTACAGATTTCTAGTACCAATAGTCTCTGAGCTAAACCGCGGACAGACAGACAGACAGACAGACAGACAGACAGACGG
The DNA here is from genome assembly GCA_029955525.1 of Oeneis ivallda. Lineage (NCBI taxonomy): Eukaryota > Metazoa > Arthropoda > Insecta > Lepidoptera > Nymphalidae > Oeneis > Oeneis ivallda. The sequence continues at coordinate 8,939,863 of JARPMR010000019.1, forward strand.
ACGGACATGGCGAAACTATAAGGGTTCCTTGTTTACTACGGAACCCTAAAAAGCAATCAAATCGCGAGAGCGCGTCAAACCAACGCAACAAATAACATGGGATGTATTTTTAAGGAGGAGGGGTGATGGTGGTATTTCCATACAAATGTTGCATAATTTAGAAAAAGAACGATTTTGATGCGCCTTTTGCGTCATAGAGCTGTTGTTTTATGTGATTTCTTTTTAAAATGTGCCGGTTTCTAGGGGTTCATAGTTTGGATTAATGTAATTATATGTTAGAAACGCAATTTTCTATGGAACGGAGGCATAAAGAGTAACTTTTAAAAATGCATATCTGGTAATGCCTACGTTTATTTATAGTCCAAACTAATAAGCAGGAATCTAAAGACAGACTACCTGTAATAAAGAATAAAGTCCTTCTGAACTTAAAACAAAAACCAATAATGAAATGAATTTTAAACTCAATTAAAATGTATCAATCAGTCCAAAAAGTATTTAACAAGTTTTTTTTTTTAAATATCAGCCAAGTTGACTAATATTCTCCTCTCCCCTCCAAATAAGCGGCAAGCTTGTGCCAGGAGTGGGTACGACAATAGTGCAACGGGTGGGATTCGAACCTGCGACCTTTCAGTTTCAGTCCGCACCTTTAACCTTTGGGCTATTCAGGCTTAATCCGATCCGAAAATATCCAAATAGATCCGTTTATCTTAATTATTTCTCACTAATAGGTATTATAAATGCAAAAGTGTGTTTGTTTGTCCTTCAATCACAGTGCAACAGAGCTACGGTTTTGCGGACCAAGGGAGTGACATAGGCTTCTTTTTATCTCGGAAAATTAAAGAGTTTCCGTGGGATTTAAAAAACTAAATCTTTGTGGACGAATTAGCTAGTATCAGCTACTAAGTAATACATAATTATTTCAGCTGCTTGGTATCCGACCTGGTTATTCTTAGGACAAGTTACCTACATATTTTTTACAGTTCAGTGGCCAACTACATATTTCTACGTTAAAATAAATTATAGTTTAACGTAGAAAATATGTAGTCTTAGTAGAGTTCTCTTAAAATGTGCATTCTGTAAATGATATCATAGCATATTAAAAGTCTATTAAGTTTCATACTATTCTGCGTTTTTATCGTTGAGCTATTGAGGCTACCATATCATAGGCTGCCCTCCTTTACATTTAATCTGTTTAGACTCGCAGTAAAGCGTCGCCGATAAAATAAACGGCAGCGCGAAAAATCCTTGTCTTATCGCCACCAAGCAAGATTACACATAAAAATGTTAAATGATCTTGAACGCATATTGAAAAAATTGAGGGGAAATGGCTGGGGAAATTGGCAGCCCCAGACGATTTTTATGTGCGTTCGTGATATAATGACAGTAAGTATTTGTTTTTATTTTTGTCTTAAAGTTTGTTTTAGTTGAGAATTTTTAGCGATTTTCTTTGGTTTAGATAATATTTTGTACGTTGTATGTAATTCGTTGGTCGTTGGGGTCGCAACGTGCTTGAGTAGCGACCCCGCACCGGGAAGCGCAGTGTTGGCAGACACCTCACTAGGTGGACCGACGATATGAAACGAGTCACAGAGAGCCGCTAGATTCAGGCGGAGCAAGACCGAGGCCTATGCCCATGCAAGAGACCATTGTCCAGCCAAGAAGAGCCAAGAAGAGTTAGTAATATACAGCCAGTCTGCAAACCACCAGCATTTAGCAAAGGATAAAATCGACACAATATATTATTGTCTTGGTAACAAAGTGATATAATTATTATTTATCATTTAACGGATGAACCACAAGTTATTCTGTCCAAGCATCCTTCGTCCGTTAGGGTTATTTTCTTGTACTCAGATTTTCGAAAATTCTTAGTATTGTACGTACGCAGTACATACCTACGCAAAAAGGTAAATTTTCACGACATCTTCATGTAACGACAGTCTATCTATTCTGTTTCTTTTATGGGTATTTTCTTGAAGTCCTTATATAGGTACCACTTTCCCCTCCAAATTAAACCTAAAGCTTGGGTACCACACTAATGCAATTATGCATACTAATGCAATGCAGGGTTTGAACCTACGACCATTCCGGACTCAGTCGCGGCCCCTTGCTCTATAAGCTATTGAGGCTTGAGTGTGTATTTTTCAGAATATATTCAGGATGTATTTTTAGTAATAAACAGTGTGAAAATAATAAATGGGTATACCATAATAATTTCGGTGTTTTGTAGCTTGATGTAGAGCAACTCTTATCGAGAGGGGAAGTGTTGGTGACACCGCTCACTTGTCGCCTATCGAAATCTAATCTGGGGCCTTATCCCGTATTTTGCATAGACGTAAATATGACAGTCGCAAAACCCATAACCTATTTCGATTTATCAAACTTAAAAGAAATATATTAATTATAATAAATAGGATTTATTTGGGCGTGACCAATGTGACCAATTACTTCTAGTGATGTATGAAGAAATACAGTTCTCACAGTATTTATTTTGGCGTGACCAAATTTTAAGCTATTGCATAGCTTTTATCGCGGGCTTAGAACTAGGACAAACAGTTTGAGCGCTGCTACGAATCAAGAAATTCCGTAACGAAAATAAACCTAACACCGTCGTTCAGTAAGCGTTCAAAATTTTAGAGGTTCACAAGTAGCTCTGTTTGGCGCAGTGGGCAAGCGGCCGCTTTCTTTACCGTATTGTGTATGATGTCGCAGGTTCGAATCTCACTCGCGAAGTAGTGACAGTTCTGTTCTTGTTTGTTTGTTTTTTAATTTTTTTTGCATAATTTTTATTAGAGATGAAACGGATATCCGTTAACTATCCGGTATCCGGCCTATCCGGCCTTGTTTTCACTATACGGCCGGATACCGGATAGTAAAATTTAAAAAATATTATTACTATACTTTGGGTAAATTATACAAAATAATAAGTTATTGACACTATTTTTTTATAATCGCACATAAAAACATATTGTGTTATACTCGTACAAAGGACCATGGGCAATTTTGTATGGACCCCGTCCCCACCCTCCAACAGTCACCGGATTTATGTTAATATGTTCATTTGGATCCAAATAGACGTAAATAGTTGGTTTCAGCTTCAAAATCGCTGGGGTTCTTCTAAAAAAAAAAAAACTTTTTGTTTGAAATTGATTTATTTTTGTTATTTTTTCTATATTTTATCGTATAAAAATCATATAACAGTAAAAATAACTACTTCTACTCTGTTAGAATAACCCAGGTTTTTTTACGGGGTTTTTAAAAAGGTACACTTTCCTCTATTAGGTGTTTTAAATGTACTATTTTTGAAATTCAGTCAGACGTTCTTTTTTTGAAATTCATACAGTTATCACGCATCGAGCAGTAAGAATGTGGCTGTCTGTTGAGAAACCTTTTTGCAGAAGGGATCGAAAAAAAACAAAGGTGTGTTATAATGAAATTCAGTACAACATTATATCATACTTTTGAATGATATAATGGTTATTATGACATTGGGTGTTTTAATGTTGGCAATAAGCTAACTGTTTCAGAATCTATTAAAGAGGATTTATAGCATGGGAGTAGATAAATAGATAAATGAGTAGGTATTTTGGAATTAGTCATCAATAATACGTCAACGAAATATTTTTTTGAACGTAAGATACAATGAGAACCCCATGCATTTGGGCATCGTCGCCATAGTAAAAAAATATCATCTTGCCAAGGTCTATCAATTGCGCTACATTTAATTCTTGTTGATAGGGGGGGACGATTCCGCCCATAGTCCTTTAGTACTCAAAATTAACAAGTGGCAAATTGTGGTGAATGAATACCAAATTTTCCGCATTTGTTGGTAAGAGTCGACTCCGCTTAGCTTCGTATACCAGACCAGCTTCCGAAAATAACCTTTCGCTATAAACGCTACTGCCAGGTGCTGAAAGATAAATTCTAGAAAACTTTGACAACTGCGTATACTGATTAAAATTAACTGACCACCAAATGTATGGATCGTGATTGCAATCGATGCGAGATGTCTTTAAAAATAAGTCAATCTCCTTAGCAATTGGATTTTGTTTCTGTTGATCACGAAGATCACTACCACTTTCATGAAGCCTGTATTCAAATCAACTGATCGCGATATGTAAAGAGCCGAATATTCGGCAGCCGGATATCCGGCGCTCCGGCCTCGTAGCTTGCCGAATATCCGTTATCTGGTATCCGGCCAAACCACTATCCGTTTCATCTCTAATTTTTATCATGCAAAAAAAAATATTGCATAAATATTATAATTGCATAAGTTGATAAAAAAATGCTATGCAATAGCTTTACCGCGGCAGTCCCCAAGTTCCACTTAATTTTTTTTGACATCTGGTCACAGCGATATTAGATTAGCTTTCCTTTTCTATCTTTAGGTATTGCCGTAAGAGATTTTTTCACTCCTCACTCCTTCGTATGTCTTCTTACGGTAGTAAATACACCTACGTCTATGGTATTTTGTATGAAACACCCATCATACTCGTAGCCCCCTGCACGTTTGTATGTACCCTATTCATAATAACTGATTGTGTTATGTTTCCCATCTACGAGCAGTGTTCTAACTTCTTAAACAAATAGAAAATACTTTTTCCTTCGTTATCTCTACCATTATAAATTTTAATTTATGTTTTACCTATATTATAGATAAATAATTTAATTTTGCATCACTTTTGACAACAAGAAGCTTTTTGCATAAACCAAAAACATATCGAGGACCGAGTTTGCTGTGTCTTCGCAGACCACAGGACGCATTTGGAACCCTCGTAAATAATTATTATCACCATTACCCACAAATAGACGTTTAACACCACTGTTTTACTAATGATTCACGAATGCCTATGTCTGGATAAAACCTACGTATACCTAATATGTTTTTGTTAGAAATAAACACACTTTCGGATTAATGTACTTAGTAGGTACCTACGCAATATCACATGCTTCAACGGTGAAGGAACACTCGTGCTGCACGCCTGAGAGTTCTAAAAAGTGTGTGTGTGTGAAGTCTCAATTCTGCCAATTTACAGCCTCTATCTCTGAGAAGAGACCTGTGCTCAATTAGTGAGCCGTTGAAGGGTTGCTGATGAAACATTCCTATTATTTCTATTATTTTCTATAATTAGGAATCTACTAAATAAAATTCTCATGTCGCGGTGTTTTTTACCAAGCTCCTCCGAAACGGCTGGACCGATTTTTATGAAACTTTGTGTGCATATCGGGTAGGACTGAGAATCAGCCATCTATTTTTCATACCCCTAAATGATAAGGGTGACCCACCCCTAAATATTTTTGTTGGCGGTACGAAGTTCGCTGGGTCAGCTAGTAGCCTTATGGTTTAAGATCCGAAGAGGAAATCGTCCTTCACCCATCTGTTTACCAGATCAAAAGTATTTTTATCGAATATTATCTATAAAAAATCAAATCGCAATTGTATTGCCTATTAAAATATGGTCAAGGCTATTTTTTATGAAAAAAACTATAGCTACAATTTTTGTCCATGTTTCACTCTCTTGTACCTAGTTAAGTATTTTAATTATTTTTAGTAAGGGTTATTTAGCTAGGTTAAACTTTATTGCAATAAAAAAAGACCTGCCAACTTCTAGATAGAGCTAGAATATGATAGTGCCGGCAAAGCCAGTACATTTACACTCGCGATTGCTGACTGCTATACTATCACGGGTGTAAAAACCCAACTCCCCGCGTTAAGTTCTGAATGAGTGGAACTTTTTGGTTGATTATTTTTTAACGATATCTGTTTTCAATAAGTAGGTAAGTACGTAAGGTACGTTTTAAGAGGATTTTTAAACAATAACTAGCTGATGTCCGCGACTTCGTCCGCATGGATTTAGTTTTTAAAAATCCCGCGGGAACTCTTTGATTATCCGTAATCCGAGATAAAAAGCAGCTCTCCCGGTCTGAGGACCCACTACTACACCCATTACTATACCCATGCAAAAATCGCATCAATCCGTTGCTCTGTTGCGCCATGATTGAAGGACAAACCAACAAACAAACACACTTTCTAATTTATAATGACAGTAATGCAAAATTATAACACAATCTAGACAACCGCAATCTAACATAGTTCGAGATTTAGGTTGCTATGTTGCCTAGCAACCTAAATCTCGAACTGTATATACGACTGTCGTGTATAACATATTTTAATTTGCAATAACAAATATTGATGTCATTAATTAAGATGAGAACTACTTAACCTACCTAAAAGGTACCAAAGGTCCAAGGTTGGACCAAATTACAGATAGTTACCAAGTTTGATTAAAATGCGTTCAGTAGTTTTCGAGTTTATCCCGAACATACATCGTGACACGAGATTTTTATTTAAATAGATTTTAAATTATTTGTGTGCTTGCTATTTTAAAACGTGATGGGTTACGGTGAGACCGACATTTATGCTAGGCTACCCTTCAGACCCTCGAAGAATGGTTGGTAAATTTTCAATACTCACTTTATTAAGGCCGAAAACGGAAGGAGGGTGGAAACAGCCTTTATTAGATTTCCTAGAAACGTGAGTAGGTATACCTACAGCCAATTGCATAGGCTGGGACCGACATTGCACCTTGATATTGGAAATTTCTAAGAGCTCAATTTATAGGATTATCGCAATTATTGAGATACTAGTTAGGAAGGTGCCTGTTATAGCATACTTAATTACATAATAATATATAATTTAGGAGCTATAAAATAACTATTGATCCAAGTAGTTACCTAATTTATAATAATACCTACTACTATTAATAATAAAAGATATAATTTAATATTTATCTCCATAATACTTTTATATCTTGAGAATAGCTTTTGCCCCCGCGATTTCGTCCGCGTGGAATTACCTAGGTTTTAGATTGGAATGTGTTTAGTGCAGAAATCCTGTCTAATACCTATGATAATTCCGAAGGAATTAATAGACGGCCAGTTGCCAGCCAAAAACAATGCGTTAAAACATGGTAAAAACTCACTAAAAGTTAATATATAAGTCGCGGTTATTAGAAAGTACTTAAATTAATGACAAAGTTTCATGGGAGAAATCTGGACATGGAGTTTCTCCGACTGATAGCTGATATCTTATGGAGTAACATAGGTTAAATTTTTTAACCGACTTTCAAAAAAGGAGTTGTGTTTTTCTACCTACCATGTATATCGATATCTCCGTGGTTTCTAAACCTATTTGCATGAATCTATTTTTAATCGATACAGAAAGTTATGGTCCTATTAAAACTTCGGCTTCTAACTCCTCAATCCTGATGCTGGAGCGTTACTGCCCCCCTAAACTGTTGTGATTTATTAACTGTCGATTATGAACATTTGGTTGTTGTAGGTACCAAGCAAAGACTACATAGTTAAATTTCAGGACCCAACTCGTCAATCCTGATGCTGCAAGGGTTCTACCCACGCGGACAAAATCGCGGGCATCAGCTAGTCTTAGATAAAATCAATAAAATGCAAACCTGTGCCACAAAGGCCGTTAAAATCAGCGCGTGGTTAAACCGTGGAAAGGCATTTTATCATTTGTTTAATAGCTATAATTAGTATGAAAAGTGGAAAATTCATAATTAATAATATAATATTATTAAAATTAAATTCAGTTGGTTATTTTATACAATAACGACATCTTTATTACACCAGATGAAACAAGTTAAGAAAGCATCCAATGATTAAATAGTTTTAAAAAGTTAACATAGATGGCGTTATACGCAGACCAATGTAGGACTAAAATAAACACTATTGTAAGTACACCTTGCTCCAATCCCACGCTGTAATTACATCTGTTCGCATCAATTCGCATTTTATCCATACAAAACTGTCATTTTTCCATCATTTTTCATAAAGTCGTTGCATCGCAAAGCCCAATTGATACGACTCTATGAAAAATGAGAATGCGAATCGATGCGCACAGATGTGATACCAGCCATAGTTTATAGTTTTTTTTCCTGTACAGTGTCGAAAACATCACGTTTCAAAATGTCACTGTGGTTGAATTGTCAAAGTTCTTTTTACCATCACGCTTTTCAATGGTTTGCACTGGCAACATTGTAATTGATTGCGAAGTGCCATGTAATTCCTAGTTCCATGCGATGTGTGAATGGTGCGAACCACAGACCGGAACAACAAGAACTGCGAACAAGTGCGAAATGGGTGCGAAGTGCGAACTTTTCCATGGTAGGTAGGATACCTACCATGAACTTTTCCCACTCTTTGTGCGAACCATAGACTGCTATAGACCACAAACCCAAGAGCATACAGATTAGAAATATAACGGAGTGGTTCTCCTGGGAATTTAACCGTGTTGTGCCAACTCAGAAAAAATAAGACTCGAGATAACTCGAGTTATAATTCACGTTATTCTAATTGAACTCGAGTTAACTGGATGAAACTGACTGAAATAAATAAAATGATAATGATTTGTTTTGTTTTTACCAATTTAATGTTTCAGCTTCGCAACAATAATTAAAAAATTTGAAACAGATTTGCAATAAATATGTATTGGGACAGTTATAATTCATTGAAGTAGGTGGTAACTGGTAAGTTAGTTGAATTATTTAAAAAAAGCCGGCCAAGTGCGAGTCGGACTCGCGCACTGAGGGTTCCGTACTCCAAAAGTAAAAGTAAAACGATAATATTATATTAATTTGCTTATTTATCGTTAACTTTGTTTGTAGAGGTTTATTGTTAATATAAAAAAAACTATGCTAGTTAGAGCGTTGGTTTTATTTTTCCTGTAAAATATACATAAACCTCTATTGACCATAATTATTTCAGATTTTTCGATTGGTAAACTTCGGAGATAAGGGGGGGGGGGGGGGGAACGGTATTTTTTTCGACATTTTGGCCGATTACTCAAAAACTACTAGTGGTTCGCCCCGAACTGAGACCTCGCGGTATCCCATAATTCCCATAAGGTAGTTTTAACTATATTATATTGTAATTAAAACGCGCCGAATCTGATGACGTCAATCGTCATCTGCTTTCGTGGATGGGATGCATATTTACAATATTAAAGACAGCGCCATCTAGTAACAGTATAGTGAAGTTTTGTTAAAAACATTGATGCCCATTAAAACTCAAATAATTTCGTTTCTTTATAATATTTATCTAATCTTAGTATTTGTTGTTCAAGTACAGAATATAACTCAAATTATGTGTAAGTTTCAAGTTTTAAAACAAAGTGGTTTTAGAAATCTAGCCTCGAATACAATCTCCACTTTGAAAGCCTCCCATTTCGTATGGGAGCCCCCCTGAAATAAAGATTTTTATAACTTTTTAAGCCATTTTCGGCTGGAGGCCATCATTTTACATATCATATCTAAAATTGAAGTAATTACGTTCAGTAATTCAGAAGTTATAAGGCTGTGACAGACGGACGGACGGACAAGTGCAAATCGCTCTAGTAAACTCAGAGACCTTCGCTTCGCTCGGTCGATTATACATAGAAATAAATAAAAAACTGTTTTAGAATGCACAAGTAAAGGCCTTTCATATGATACCCCACTTGGTATAATTATCTTACTTTGAAATTTCAAACCCCTGATTTTCCCCCTTTTTTAATTAAACTAAAATAATTTTCGCATTGATTTTATTTTTCCTGTAAAATATACATAAACCTCTATTGACCATAATTATTTCAGATTTTTCGATTGGTAAACTTCGGAGATAAGGGGGGGGGGAACGGTATTTTTTTCGACATTTTGGCCGATTACTCAAAAACTATTATATATAGAAATAAATAAAAACTGTTTTAGAATGCACAAGTAAAGGCCTCTCATATGATACCCATTACCCATATTGAAATTCTTTGTTTTTCGACCGATTTCGTTCAAATTCGATATTTGGGCTTCCCAGTGGTCAAGAAAGAGGAAATGGATTCCAAAAATTAAAAAAGTCGCCGCCATATTGAAATTCTTTGTTTTTCGACCGATTTCGTTCAAAATCGATATTTAGGCTTCCCTTGGGTCAAGAAAGAGAAAATAGATGCCAAAATTTTAAAAAGTCACCGCCATATTGAAATTCTTTGCAAATGGACCGATTTCTATCAAAATCGATATTTGGGCTTCCCTGGGGTCAAGAAAGAGGAAATCGTTGCCAAAATTATTAAAAGTCACTGCCATATTGAAATTCTTCGTTATTGGACCGATTTCGTTAAAAATCAATATTTAGGCTTCCCAGAGATCAAGAAAGAGGAAATTGATGCCAAAATATTAAAAAGTCAACGCCATGTTGAAATTCTTTGTTATTGGACCGATTTCGTTCAAAATCGATATTAAGGCTTCCCTTGGGTCGAGAAAGAGGAAATGTATGCCAAAATTTTAAAAAGTCGCCGCCATATTGAAATTCTTTGTTATTGTACCGATTTCGTTCAAAATCGATATTTAGGCTTCCCTTGGGTCAAGAAAGAGGAAATAGATGCCAAAATTTTAAAAAGTGACCGCCATATTGAAATTCTTTGTTATTGGACCGATTTCGTTCAAAATCGATATTTGGGCTTCCCTGGGGTCAAATAAGAGGAAATGATTGGCAAAATTATAAAAAGTCACCGCCATATTGAAATTCTTTGTTATTTGACCGATTTCGTTCAAAATCGATATTTGGGCTTCCCTGGGATCAAATAAGAGGAAATGATTGGCAAAATTATAAAACGTGACCGCCATATTGAAATTCTTTGTTATTGGACCGATTTCGTTCAAAATCGATATTTGGGCTTCCCTGGGGTCAAGTAGGAGGAAATGGATGCCAAAAATTAAAAAGTAACGGCCATATTGAAATTCTTTGTTCTTGGACCGATTTCGTTCAAATTCGATATTTAGGCTTCGCTTGGGTCAAGAAAGAGGAAATAGATGCCAAAATATAAAAAAGTCCCCGCCATATTGAAATTCTTTGTTATTGGACCGATTTCGTTCAAAATCGATATTAAGGCTTCCCTTGGGTCGAGAAAGAGGAAATATATGCCAAAATTTTAAAAAGTCACAGCCATATTGAAATTCTATGTTATAGGACCGATTTCGTTCAAAATCGATATTTGAGGTTCCCTATTGTCAAGAAAGAGGAAATGGTTGCCAAAATTTTTAAAGTCACCGCCATATTGAAATTCTTTGTTATTGGACAGATTTCGTTCAAAATCGAAATTAAGGCTTCTCTGGGGTCAAAAAAGAGGATGTGGTTGCCAAAATTTTAAAAAGTGATCGCCATATTGAAATTCTATGTTATTGGAATAATTTCGTTCAAAATCGATAATAGGGCTTCCCTGGGTCAAGAAAGAGGAAATATATGCCAAAATTTTAAAAAGTGACCACCATATTGAAATTCTATGTTATTCGACCGATTTGGTTCAAAATCGATATTTGGGCTTCCCTAGGGGCAAGAAAGAGGAAATAGATGCCAAAATTTAAAAACGTCCCCGCCATATTGAAATTCTTTGTTATTGGACCGATTTCGTTCAAAATCGATATTTAGGCTTCACTGGGGTCAAAAAGTAGAAAATAAGTTCCAAAATTTTAAAAAGTCACCGCCATATTTAAATTCTTTGTTATTCAACTGTTTTCGTTCAAAATCGATATTTGGGTTTCCCTGGGGCCAAGTAAGAGGAAATATAAACTTGAGAGGTGTCAAGGGACACCCGGATGGAACGTAGTTCCTTTCAATTAATTAATTTGGCATTGTGTTCGGTATTTTCGCGGTACAATAATGGGTCTCCGTAGCCTTGTGGCTTCTGCAGTCGCCTAACAGCCAAAGGTCGATGGTTCGAATTCCAGCTCGACAGACCGAATTTTTCATTTTCAATTTTATTTTAAACAATTTCTACATGTCGAACTTATAAGTTATAAAAAATTAGGGAAAAATTTGAGTTGAGTTGGGAACACAATGCCTTCAAAAAGTCTCGGTTACAAGAAAATGTCGATCCGTCTAGCCCCCTTCCGAATTGCGCACCGCGCGATAAGGAACTACGTTCCAATGATTGGCAAAATTTTAAAAAGTGACCGCCATATTTAAATTCTTTGTTATTGAACCGACTTCGTTCAAAATCGATATATAGGCTTCCCTTGGGTCAAGAAAGAGGAAATAGATGTCAAAATTTTAAAAACTCACCACCATGAAATTCTTTGTTATTGGACTCATTTCATTAAAGAGCAATATTTAGGCTTCCCTTGGGACAAGAAAGAGAAAATAGATACCAAAATTTTAAAAGTCACCGCCATATTGAAATTCAAAATCGATATTCAAAATCGATATTTCGGCTTCCTGTGGTCAAGAAAGAGGAAATGTTTGCCATAAGTTTTGAAAGTATGACGGCACCCCCCTCATCGCCGAGCGTCTAATAAAAGGAATCACACACAACATCAGAACAGAACATCATTCTCAGCAATCGCCTTCTATCAATAAAAATAACTACCTACACAAAGGAGGGTACATTGTAATCGTTACGTAACAAGGATGGAACCCAATATTGCCATGTCTAACTAGACAACCCGGCTAACTATCCTAACCTAGGTACGGCCTCCAAAACCACCCCTTTCTAGCCGTCCGTCTCCACCAAGAAGACCTTAGCAAATCTCCTTTCTAACTCGCTTATGGCCTGTTATAAGGCAACGAAACACTACACCAAACTAAACCCTAAGACCTACAACGACCAATGAAATCAACTCTTCAAGACTACTGGAACTAGATGGCGCTACCGTCTATTGTCAGTATACAACTGATCGCCGACAAGCACATAAGGACGTGGCTTACCTGTTGAAACGTCACACGTAATTCTTACTCTAGTCCCAGGAATAATGATACGAGTCAACACGAACGATGTTGAATCACCCAGCGTCTTCAATTCTTCATCAGCTGCTTGAGACTTCGCCAGCGCCACCAGAATGTCCTCAAATGTGACGCTCTCAGCACGTGGGAATGTGACAGCGACAGGGTTCTCAGCTCCCTTGACATGTGGTTTGTCAGTATTGAACTCCGAAATCAAAACTTTTTGCTTAAGCTGAATAGGCGGGATTTTTCATCCTTTTGAGTGAAAACGTTAAGTAGGGATCATACAGATCATTATAGATCGTTGCAGGTCGGGCTTCAAGAATATGCCTAAAATGCTGCACCCTTTCATAAATGGCTAATAATTCGTGATAATAAGCCGGCCAAGATGATTGCTTGGTAGTCAGCTTTTTACTGAAAAATGCTATAGGTTGCCAGCCTTGCTTCACTTCTTGTTGAAGGCATGCACCGACATGAGAGCTCGATGCATATGTAAATAACCCTTATCTAACATTTAAAACTGGATGAGCTAAAGCTGAACTGATTTGCATTAGCTAAATTTTCTTTGTAAATATTAAAAATACGCTCTAAATCGGGAGTCCAAGTTAAAGGTTTTCACAAAATCGATCATTTTTATCTTGAATTTTTGATAAAGCATCTATTAATGTTGCTTGAAGTCGCGCTATGCTAGGGAGAAATTTTCGATAAAAATTAATCATATCTTCTAATTCCCTGTACTGTTTTAGGTAGAGGAAAATCCTGTAAACTCTTAATGCGGTCAGCAGGAGGGCCAATCCCGGGAGCGCTTATTTTGTATCCAAGGAAACGAACCTCTGGAACATTAAAATGACATTCTTCTCGTTATAAACTATTTATACCGTATCCTTCGAAAACGTTTGAAAAGAATACGTAAATGTTTTGCATGCTGTTCGCTATCTTTTGAAGAAACTAAAATATCATCGACGTACGCGAACTAAAAATCTAAACCACGAACAACTTTGAATCCATATTGAAATAACAAAGAATTTCAATATGGCGGTCACTTTTTATAATTTTGCCAATCATTTCCTCTTATTTGACCCCAGGGAAGCCCAAATATCGATTTTGAACGAAATCGGTCCAATAGCAAAGAATTTCAATATGGCGGTCACTTTTTAAAATTTTGGCATCTATTTCCTCTTTCTTGACCCAAGGGAAGCCTAAATATCGATTTTGAACGAAATCGGTCCAATAACAAAGAATTTCAATGTGGCGGCGACTTTTTAAAATTTTGTCATCTATTTCGTCTTTCTTGACCCAAGGGAAGCCTAAATATCGATTATGAACGAAATCGGTACAATAACAAAGAATTTCAATATGGCGGCGACTTTTTATAATTTTGCAAATCATTTCCTCTTATTTGACCCCAGGGAAGCCCAAATATCGATTTTGAACGAAATCGGTCCAATAACAAAGAATTTCAATATGGTGGCGACTTTTTAATTTTTGGCATCCATTTCCTCTTACTTGACCCCAGGGAAGCCCAAATATCGATTTTGAACGAAATCGGTCCAATAACAAAGAATTTCAATATGGCGGTCACTTTTTAAAATTTTGGCATCTATTTCCTCTTTCTTGACCCAAGGGAAGCCTAAATATCGATTTTGAACGAAATCGGTCCAATAACAAAGAATTTCAATATGGCGGCGACTTTTTAAAATTTTGGCATCTATTTCCTCTTTCTTGACCAAAGGGAAGCCTTAATATCGATTTTGAACGAAATCGGTCCAATAACAAAGAATTTCAATATGGCGGTCACTTTTTATAATTTTGCCAATCATTTCCTCTTATTTGACCCCAGGGAAGCCCAAATATCGATTTTGAACGAAATCGGTCCAATAACAAAGAATTTCAATATGGCGGTCACTTTTTAAAATTTTGGCATCTATTTCCTCTTTCTTGACCCAAGGGAAGCCTAAATATCGATTTTGAACGAAATCGGTACAATAACAAAGAATTTCAATATGGCGGCGACTTTTTAAAATTTTGGCATCAATTTCCTCTTTCTTGACCCAAGGGAAGCCTAAATATCGATTATGAACGAAATCGGTCCAATAACAAAGAATTTCAATATGGCGGCGACTTTTTAAAATTTTGGCATCTATTTCCTCTTATTTGACCCCAGGGAAGCTCAAATATCGATTTTGAACGAAATCGGTCCAATAACAAAGAATTTCAATATGGCGGCGACTTTTTTAATTTTTGGCATCCATTTCCTCTTACTTGACCCCAGGGAAGCCCAAATATCGATTTTGAACGAAATCGGTCCAATAACAAAGAATTTCAATATGGCGGTCACTTTTTAAAATTTTGGCATCTATTTCCTCTTTCTTGACCCAAGGGAAGCCTAAATATCGATTTTGAACGAAATCGGTCCAATAACAAAGAATTTCAATATGGCGGTCACTTTTTAAAATTTTGGCATCTATTTCCTCTTTGTTGACCCAAGGGAAGCCTAAATATCGATTTTGAACGAAATCGGTCCAATAACAAAGAATTTCAATGTGGCGGCGACTTTTTAAAATTTTGGCATCTATTTCCTCTTTCTTGACCCAAGGGAAGCCTAAATATCGATTATGAACGAAATCGGTACAATAACAAAGAATTTCAATATGGCGGCGACTTTTTATAATTTTGCAAATCATTTCCTCTAATTTGACCCCAGGGAAGCCCAAATATCGATTTTGAACAAAATCGGTCCAATAACAAAGAATTTCAATATGGCGGCGACTTTTTTAATTTTTGGCATCCATTTCCTCTTACTTGACCCCAGGGAAGCCCAAATATCGATTTTGAACGAAATCGGTCCAATAACAAATAATTTCAATATGGCGGTCACTTTTTAAAATTTTGGCATCTATTTCCTCTTATTTGACCCCAGGGAAGCCCAAATATCGATTTTGAACGAAATCGGTCCAATAACAAAGAATTTCAATATGGCGGTCACTTTTTAAAATTTTGGCATCTATTTCCTCTTTCTTGACCCAAGGGAAGCCTAAATATCGATTTTGAACGAAATCGGTCAAATAACAAAGAATTTCAATATAGCGGTCACTTTTTAAAATTTTGGAATCTATTTCCTCTTTCTTGACCCAAGGGAAGCCTAAATATCGATTTTGAACGAAATCGGTCCAATAACAAAGAATTCCAACATGGCGGAAAAGTGGCACTTGTGTTTGCATACATACTTGAGATAAAAACTAATTTCATCGATATATCGATACTTTTTGGCACTTCATGCATTTCCCTAGTTGCCGAAGACGCTTTCGCACGCGTAAGGATCCTTACGGATCCGTAAGGATCCTTTCGGATCCGTTCGCGTCCGTAAGGATCCGTTCGCATCCTTACGGATCCGTAAGGATGCGAAAGGATCCTTTCGCATGCGAAACGTGAACTACACTTGTAAGGATTTTAGGCACTTTTAGGTACAAAAAATGCGAAAGCCGAATCGATGCGAAAAGCCGAATTGATCCGTTCACGTTTCTATGGAATTTGACAGTTTTGTATGGGCGAAATCCGAATCGATCCTCACAGATGTGGTTCCACCCTTATTTGGTTGTAATAGGAGCGATTTTGCAACAAAAATGTATAGTCTGATGTGGTGGTGACTGTACAAACCGTGCACACAACAAACGAATCGCCGCGCTTACTTAATAAAATTATTAAATAAGAAAGAGAGCGCGTCAAGTCAATCGCGTACTCGCTTGGTTCGTTCATTTATCGCGCCATCGGCCTCGCCGCGCCAATCCAAACCACAGACTTATAAAGAATTTATTTAACTCGAGTAAGTTCGAGTTAAGCCCAACTCGAGTTAGTAAATCGAGTTGAGGATCACTAACCAAACCATTAACCACAAACCTGTGCCACAACACAAACAAAAAGATGGTGAAATCTTCAAAATGTTAGGTTAGAAATATGATTTGTCAACGTATTCAAGTTTATCAAAAATATAACAGTAAAAACGCAATTTTACTATCTAACTTTTATTTATTAATGTGGTGGTGACAGGTTAATACATAATGGCGGTTGTGATAGAAACAACACTCGGAGACATTACAGTGGATCTGTATCTGGATCAGCGTCCCTTAACATGTTTGAACTTTTTAAAGCTATGCAAGATGAAATATTATAATTTCAACTTGTTTCATACTATACGAAGTGGATTCATCGCTCAAACTGGTGATCCCACGGGGGAAGGATCAGGTGGACAGTCGATATGGGGCATTTTAGAGGGTCCAGAGAAGCGATTTTTCTCTGGAGAGAAAAGGCCCAAAATTCGCCACACAGACGCTGGCTTGCTGTCAATGGTATGCACTGATGAAACGATGGTCGGATCTCAGTTTTTCATAACTCTGGCGCCAGATTTGGATTCATTAGATGGAACACATTGTGTCATTGGGGAAGTCACTGAAGGGCATGAAGTATTAACTAAGCTAAATGAAGTGATCTGTGATGAGTCTTACCGTCCTTACAGAGATGTAAGAATAACCCACACTGTTGTGCTTGAAGATCCTTTTAGTGACCCACCTGGGCTGAGAGCTCCATCAAGATCGCCTTCGCCTAACCCAGAACGACTCAAAGGAGGAAGAATTGCCCCTGATGAAGATATTGATGAAACACAGGGAAAAAGTGCAGCTGAAATACAGGAAATGATTGAAGAGAAAGAGGCCAAAGCTCGGGCTACAATATTAGAGATAGTAGGTGACTTACCTGATGCTGATATTGCTCCACCAGAAAATGTGTTGTTTGTCTGTAAACTTAACCCCGTCACAACTGATGAAGATTTAGAAATTATATTTAGTCGCTTTGGTAAGATAGTTAGTTGTGAAGTAATAAGAGACAAAAAAACTGACAACTCTCTTCAGTATGCATTTATCGAGTTTGAGAACAAGAAATCCTGTGAAGATGCATATTTTAAAATGGATAATGTATTAATTGATGACAGACGTATCCATGTGGACTTTTCACAATCTGTTTCCAAAATGAGATGGCTTGGTAAAGGCAGAGGTGTACAGTATCTTGATGAAGATCCTAAAAGCAAATCAAGAGATGAAGACAAGAGAAGAGGTAGATATAGAGAAGAAAATGACGTGACAGATGAAAGAGACAGTCAAAGTAATGGTAAAAGAAACCATAGCAGTAGAACTGACAGAGAAAGACTGTACAAAGGTGATATTGAGATGGATAGACAGCACAAAGATGAAAGAGAAAGGGATAAGCATCAGCAGAAACAAGAAAAAGATATTGACATGCATACAAGAGGTGACAAAGTAACTGACAGCCAAAATAAAGATTATAGAGGAAAGGAGAGGCGAAATAGAGATGATGGTGACAGGCAACATAAAGATGATAGAGTAAGAGACAGAAAAAATAGTGATCATATGAATGAGAAAGAAAGAAACAGACAAAGTAAAGATAATAAGGAAAAGGACAGGCAGAATAGAGATGATGAAACACCTGATAGACAAAATAGAGATTCTAGGGAAATGGACAGTCAACAAAGAGATGAGAGGAAAAAAGATAGGCATCATCAAACAGATAAAGACAGACAAACTGAGTACGACAGTGACATAGAAAGACTAAATAAAGATGATAGAGAAAGAAACATACAAAATAGAGACAATAGAGAAAAGGATAAGACAAATAGATATGATAGTGAAATGGACAGGCATCATAAGAATCATAAAGAAATAGACAGGCAACAAAGAAATGAAAGAGAAAAAGATCTGAAGCATAGAAATGAAACAAAAAATGCCCTGCAGAACAAAATTGATAGAGACAGAGACAGGTATGATAGAGATGAAAAAGAAACTGACAGACAAAAAAGAGATGATAGAAAAAGAGATAGGCAAGTTAGTGATGATAGAGAAATGGGAAGGCAACACAGAGATGAGAGTGACATGCAAAATAGAGAAAGGAACAGGCAAAATAGAGATGATAGAGAAAAAGACAGACAGAATAGAGAAGATATTGAAAAAGATAGACATAGAAGAGATGCTATGCAAAAGGACAGACACTATAGAGATGATAGACAAAAGGAAAAACAAGAAAGAGATGAGAGAGATAAAAACAACTACAGAGAGAGAAGTAGAAGCAGATCAACTCACTCTCATGGTAAAAATAATAGAATTAAACATACAATAGATCATGATAAAAGTAAATCACATAAACATGAAAATGATTATATTGAAAATAGACATTCTAATTCTCATAAATCTAAGTCACCTGATAGAAGAAGAATGGATAAAGCTGAATATAAAGATAGTAACCGCCGTCATATACAAAGACAGAGTAGACAGAATGATGAAAGAGAAAGAAGCAAGGAAAACAAAAGAGATAAACGAAGACATGATTTAGATCCAAAAACACCCTCCCCTGTTATTGTTGATAAGAAAAACAAAAACTCAAAACAAAAGAAAGTTATTTCCAGTAAGAAACCATATAAAAAAGGCAGTTCTACTTCCAAAAAGAAGAGAAAGTCATCCACATCTTCTGAAGATTCATCTGAGTCTAGTTCATCAAGTAGCGAATCTAGTACTTCGAGTGATAGTGATAATAATAAAAAGAAGTTAAGGAGAAAAAAGAGGAAATATTCTACATCAAGTAGCAGCAGTAGCAGTTCAAGCAGCTCTTCCAGTTCTACAGACAGTAGTAGTGAATCCAGCTCAAGTTCAGACAGTGAAAAAAGTAAGAGAAAACGTCTTAAGAAAAATGTTAAACAGACAGTTAAAAAACCTAAAAAGAAGGTATTATAGGTCTTCTTTTATCTTTTTTATCATTGTGATATAATTATTTTGTTGTCAATATAGATGTTTTAGTCCAAATTATTTATGAATGACTGAATTAAACAGTTCATCCAATATAAACATTCTTTATTCATATTCTCCATGAACAACTAAATTAATATCAAAACAAAAAATGGATTCAATGTACCTACTATCTTTGCAATTCCAGGATTACAAAGAATAAATTATTAATTTAATAATTATTATAATATACACTAGCGGCACGTTATGATGGCCGGTTTGACACATTACAATAGTGATGTGGCATGTCAATTTATTCTCGAACAAAAAACAATTAAGTTTTGTTTTTGTACCTGATTAAATAGGTTTAATAAAACAAAAATGTATATGTTTATTTAATTTATTTGAACGAACTGAATATTTGAATGAAAATGAATATACATACTTTATATGCACACAAGAAACATATGAATACAAAAGATACCAAAAAAGGTTTTTAAAAATTTTCAATTTAGAAAACCAAATGCCGAGTTGTGGTATATATCATATAAAAATAAAAATATTACCTTTTGTATGAAACAGCTGATATTTTTTTGCGATTTCAGAGGTTTGTCCACATAGTGAAAATTGTTCATATTCACAAGTACATTCACCCCTTAAATGGTGCAAACTGATTTTTCTACACTTGTATACATTTTAGAAATCAATTTAATAAATAAATTTTGAGTCCTAAACCTAAAACTACATTCGATAAAATTTATGAATCTCTGCACATCACTATCGTCAATAAAGTAATACAATTATTTCCTTCAAAGTCGTTATCAATTAATACGGAACTTCATGAGCGGACAAACGTCAAACCGGCCATCATAGCGTGCCGCTAGTTTAATATATAAATCATTATATGAATATGAATTTTTATGTACTTATCACATTTGACTCTGTGTAAATCAAAAAATCTTTACATATTATATTCTTTTGTAATCTTTTTTGTGATTATTGATCAATTCACACTTCTGACATCCAATTATTATTATACTTACACTTACTTGAGTTATTTTATTTAATTTTAATGAACTTTATGAAAATTGTCTAAAATTATGATCAATGGTCTTTAAGACAAACATGCTAATTAGTATAGGTAATTTTTTAGTAGCACCATAGCATTAATGCCTTCGAAATTGTTATTATATTATTTTGTCTATTATTACCTTTCATTATTACTTACCTTTAACTACTAGATTATTTGAGTACCTATGTGTAATTATTTTTAAAGAAATACATGTAAAAGTACCCCTGTAACCCTTCTCTGAAAGGAGACTTGTGCTCAGTAGTGAGCCGTTGATGGGTTGCTGATGATGATGATATTATGTAAAAGTATATTTTTACTTTCAATCTTTGAAAACTAGCCAGCAATTAAATGTCCAAACTATATGAATTTTTATCTACTTAACTTGTTTGGCTATCAGACTTTTAATCTAATTGAAGATTAATAGAATCAGTCTTGTCTATACCTACTAACTCTGGAAGAAAAATGGAGATCTTAGAATAAATACTTAGAAATGCAACAGTTGATGCTGTGATAAGCCATTTTTAGCCTACCTAGTATAGTTGCGTTAGTACGACGAGCTCGTGGTAAATTATTAAAAAATAACGTACTGTGAAAGGGTATTCATCACAATAACCATCAAAAACGTAATTACCAGTAACAGTACCAGTACAGAAAATAATTACATGGCACTCACACATTCATTGCTTGTTTTGAGCCTACTTTTGGAGCGGAACTTTGTTAGAAACTTACGATCTATGACTGAGTATTTAATCTAAGATGGAGATTCAGGTGGTTAGGTAGGTACTGTTTTTTTTTACGTGTTTCAATTCAAATATGAAGCATACCTAACTCTGTGCTATCAGTAAGGTCCTGTGTGACTTGCAGGCTTGCAGGTATCTATTTTATTAGGCTTAGGTATATTTTAACAGTTCTTACTTATCAGCTATAAAGGACAATCTAGAAAAATATAAGAACATTATTTAAAAAGCAGTCATAATATTTATGGTGATGCTTTTCTCAACAATTATAAAGGTAAAATAAAATCACCAAAGTATTAGCTGCTGATGGGATAAGGAGTGTTTCCACCATCAAGACAATTAAAACTCACGAGCAAGCAAGAAATTTATATTGAGTATACAATAAGTATATTAGTATTCTTAATTGCAAAGAACACTTGCATCCTTGCATCCATCATTATGAATTATAATATTATTATGTTGATTATGTTCCAAGTAAAACCAAAGGCCCTTAAATAGACTTGGCATAATAATATCATGCAGTAGGTAGATATGTTGCTAGCTTGCTAGAATAAGATTTCTGGGCTTTTAGTACAAAATATAGTATGTACCCAATAGTAAACTAGTACATATTTTGTAATTTTTATTAAACCTAAACAAAACTATTTTAAGGCACTACAATTAAGTTTGTATCAAGTATTTGTATTAATACCAGGCTATTAAATTGATATTATTCAAAGAAAATTTTCAGGGTTTTTATCAGTTTTATGCCCTTGGCCCTTGCCCTCAATTTGTACAAGTTGTTAGCCCAGTAAGTTTTGTGGTGTCTCAGAAAAGAGCTAACATGTGAAGCCAGACAAAGGCTCAGCATCAATTAATATTATGCCTCCTGCTAAGCTTAAGTACACTTACAACAGGTACAAACCATGCCTACCAAAGGTACTGTTGACACCTGTAGAGGATATTACTTACAAGCATCCCAACTGAACACGTTCGTCCTCCATATTTTATTTTTGAGTTTCATCAAAATCAGTTCAATAAACTGAAAAATTAACTTTACGACTATTGCATAAAGTGCAAGAAAAATACATTCAATTTTGCATTTTTGTTAATTTTTCAGTGTTCTCAAAAAATGCTCTGTACTGCTCTATTGGTGTGCGCTGACCCTATTAACAGTCTTAACTTTTAACTATTGGTAGGTACCTACGAGTAGTTACCTACTCTAGGGATGTTCCGTACCATACGATAGGTGTAGCTAATAGGTTCTTCCGGTAATTGAGTTTTATGGTTAAGAAATCAATTATCTACCTACCTTCATTTGGATTAATTAACCGTTATTGAAATAACGGTAAAATTAATAGAATTTTGTAATTAACGTTACCATTGATAAATAACCGATAATCCGACTGCCTACCTATTTTAAGAAACGCTAATGGTGTCGTGTGGTAGCTTCGTCCGAGTGTGGTCTCGGTGTGGTAGTAACATCACCAATCATATATCTACTTAACGGTATTTTAAACCGTGCGTTGAAGACCAATTAAGCAGCACATCCCTATCTCAGGACGGACAATCGGTAATTTGCGATTGGTTCCTTTATGATTTCCGGTCAGTAATTTCAAATTTTCGGGAAATTAAAAAATTAATAAGTAGGTACATACTTACCCATATTAATGTATCTTTAGTTTAATGTTGTGTTTGATTTAATCCTAGAAGGATCCCAAATCTAGACAGTACAGTCAAAGGAAACCATAAAACATGTCAAAGTTTCAAATGGTCATCACCTGATAACAGGATGTCAATGGCTCGCCGCTCGGCGGAACATTCTATTGGACCAGTTAGCTTTGTGAAAGAATTAAAGTGGCGTGAATGGCACTCGTTAAATTGTATTGTGTACCTATGGATACAGACTAACGTAGATAACAAACTCGAATGTTATTGCAAAAAATATTTTACAGAAGAAAACTTAAACCTGAAAATGCAAACTTGTGCAAACAAGCAATAATTGTTTTACTGTATACCTACTTATTAAATCTACATAATAAATTCTGCTTATCATCAAATGATAAATAAATATAGTACTTATACAGACCCACATTATTCAAGGCTTTTCCTAATAAAAGGAAAATAATTTAATAATAACTTATATGTATCTATTCGACGTAAAAAGCTGTCTATTTCTAGCAATATACACCTATGTAGGTACTATATTTTAAGGAACGCCTTGTTTCTACCCTGGTAGACATCGACGTCATGAATCCAGGGTAGGACTCCTATAAAACCCAGTTAGCTTTTAGAGAGTTTTTGTTTTTCAATTCGTGAGAAGAACAATAAATTATACCTAAGATTACTTGCGCGAGCAAGAGTCGATTTTCATGACGTGCGGTAACTAATAATATCAATTATAATACTTAATATATACTAGCAAAAAGCTGAGCTTTGTGAGGGCTCGCGTAGTTTTTATAGCGGGTAATAAGACTAATAAGTTCTGTTGCAGCGATGTTAACTCTTTGGTTTTCTAACAGATGGCGTTAGTGTACAATAACATTCTATCCAATCAATGAATACAAAATTGTTAATGTTCATTTTTTTCTTAATGGTTATAAAATTATTATTTTTTTTGACAGATAACACATCTGGATATGAAGTTAAATTACTGTGTTAAAGCACAAATCTATAGGCGTGATAGGTTTTCAGTAAAGTGTACCACAAAAATGCTCAGGTTGTGTGATAGTGTTAGGGCTCGCTTCGCTCGCCCTAATTACTAGCTACGGAGCAACCTTAAATATTACTGTGACAAAAATTGGCCTACTTCACTTTTTGTAAGTAGGTAAGTATAGTACTTAACATTCTATCTACCTATGAAAGTTACAGACAGAAAGGCAAACAAAATTTTTATTAACTTGTGTCGTTAACTAGTTTTAGGTACAATTTTTGGGTTATGTACGCTATCGCTCAAATAATCATAATTTATGGAGGAGTGTTCTGCCTGAGAGTTCTCCATAATTATCTCAAAGGTCAAAGTCTCAAAATCTGCCAATTTGCATTGGACCAGCGCGGTTGGACTATGATCCTTCTCTGAAAGGGGACCTGCGTCTAGTAGTGAGCCGTTGATGGGTTGCTGATGATGATGATGATACTGGGTTTAGTAGAGGCAGTTATTTTTAAATCACAGGCGTACAATTTTATTTATATTTTGTAAAATATGTATAATATCAATTCCTAGTTTAATCTTCATTCAGGTAGGTTAGGATTCATTTTTTAGTCGGGATTATTCCTAGCATTTTATTGTCGAATACGTCCCTGCTCAGTCCACTGCGCATGTCGCGAATGTATTGACAGAAACTTAGCTTTTCTCTCCAGTCGTCTCGGTCCACGGCACTCGTCCTCTGAGTGCGACCCCCCACCGTCGCTTACTGGACCTCTTTGTTACTGTTACTGATCTTATCAAGCTAATATTACCGGTAAATATGTTAACCACGTCGCTAACCGCGTTCATCGCGGTCTTGGTCGTGACCAGTGCGGAGTCTTCAACGAACCCCAAAGGTAATTTATCATAATCAATAACACATAATTATGGCTCTCTTGTATTGTTTTGGTGCGTAGTACCTATCGATTAGGTGGAGGGTCGGGTGGTTCTATATATAACAACAGGTGGATCAGGTGCGCGTTATCATCTGCGCGGGCCCTAAGTTATTTCTGTTACTTTTCAACTATGACCTTTTTGAACTTCACGATATACCTACCTAGATCTTTGAATGGTCTTCAATTGAGTTCTTTGAGTGGTCTTCAAACGGTTTGAATGGAGCATAAAGATTTTTGGCTTCTACTAGCGACCCGCCCCGGCTTCGCAAGGATGCAATTTACTGATGAAGAAACTTCTCATACAAAGATACCATCCTAATTTCCGACTTTTCCGGTGGATTTTCCAAAAATTTCTTTCATACAAAGAAAAAATAATATTAGTCAAATCAGAACAGTCGTTCTCAAGTGATGATCTTCCATACATGCGACAAATTGATTTTTATATATATAAAACGAAGATAGATAAATTACTGCAGTTACAATTCACATTCCAAGTTTATTTTAAACTAGATGATGCTCGCGTCTCCGTGTCAATTTTGTTTTTTTAATAATCCCACGGGAACTCCTTGCTTCCTTTGCAACAACTTTTTTCTTGCCAAATGTTGAAATCGGTCAGATATGAAATATGGTAACAGACAGATAAAAAATTTACTTTCGCATTGAATAAAATTAGAATACTCGTAGATTCAATAAATATCAAAAAAATATGTACACTGGAATCTATACATATCTATAACTAGCTGATGCCCGCGACTTCGCCCGCGTGGATTTAGTTTTTAAAATCCCTCGGGAACACTTTGATTTTCCGGGATAAAAGTAGCCTATGTCACTCTCCAGGTCCTCAATTATACCCATGTAAAAAAATCACGTAGATCCGTGGCTCTGTTGCGGCGTGATTGAAGGACAAACCAACAAACAAACACACTTTCGCATTTATAATATTAGTAATTATGATTAGGATATTAAATTACATAGGAAAACACTGTAATATTACGTCCATACGATGTATTACATCCATACCTACTATGTAGTATGTAGGTATAATGATCGTTTGGCAAAATCTGACGCCTTTGGAGTAGTTTGACTTTGACAAAATAGTATCCACGATGGCTATATACGATAAATTACGCATGCCAGCTTAAGATGAGCCGTTCATTCAAAGTATCCTGTAGATTCCGGGGTTCAAGTTATTTGGACCTATACTGAAGATTGTGATGTCTATAATTTCTGAACTACGAAATTGACGACCTTGAAATAATTACAGGACAATCTCTAAAGAACCTGCTTTCTAACAAAAAAAGAATGGATTAAATCGGAATACGCCTTAATGAATTACAGCGAAATACACATTTTGACTTTCATCCCCTCTCCCAAGGGAACGGTGCTGAATTTCGGGATAAAAAGTATCCTATATTATACCTCGTAGTATTAACTTAAATCGTGCCAAGTTTCATTTAAATCCGTCCAGTAGTTTCGGCGTGATGCGCGGCCAAGATACAGACAGACAGACAGACAGACAGACAGACAGACAGACAAAAAATTAAAAAAAAATTGTTTTGGCTTCAGTATCGATTATAGAATGCCCTCAAACAAAAATTTTCAAAATATCTTCAATGTACAGAATTGGACCTGTTACAGTTTTATTATATTATAGATAAAACTGTAACTGGAAGATTTCTGTACATTTAATATATTTTGAAAATTTTAATTGGGGGATGCTTTACTATTGATACTGAGCCCAAAACAGATTTTTTTTTAATTTTTGTCTGTTTGTTTGTCCTTCTTTCACGTAAAAATTACCGCACAGATTTCTACAAAATTTTATACCGTGGTAGCTTATTACTCGGGTCAACATCTAGGCTACTTTTTATCCCGGAAAATCAAAGAGTTCCCGAGGGACTTTAAAAACTAAATCCACGCGGACAAAGTCGCGGGCATCAGCTATTGAACATATAATCTTTCTGGCTTTCGCGACCGGAATGCCTTTAATAACTGCCCTTTAAATGACATATGCCCTTTGATAAAGATTGTGCCTGCCCGTCTTAACATGAATTGAATTGTAGATTTTTTTTTTTTGGAACTTCCCCTTATTGTGGAAATATTAAGTATATTTTATTCTAACAAAGTTGCATAGGTTCAATCGGTTTGGCATCCAGCTGCCCACAAGATAGTATAAAAAACTTATTACAATATAATATGTAGCTTCATAATAATATTGTAAAATGATTATTTTGAAAAGAACAACTGCTGAGTTTCTTGCCGGCTCTTCTCAGAAGAATCCGCTTTCCGAACCGGTGGTAGAGTCATGACTTGTCATAAGAGCCACAGGTTGGCTTACGTGAAATAAATAAATTTGAATTTGAATAACTATAGTGAATGAAGACATTGATCTAATCAAATTAAAATTTTAAAATTATTAAAATTAATTAATAACTTCCAAGCTCTCAATCGCAATATTATTCAAGAAACCAAATCAGTTTTTAATGCTTTTAATAAATTTTAGATGGCGGTCCATTGGCTGAACTGCCAGACAACTGGGACCAAACAAAAGATGATACACAATCATTATTTCTGAACAAAAGTGATAAAAATGACCTGGAACCCTATCCTCTTGCGCTGAGTGAAGAAGGTAATGATCACTCAGACAGTGAATTTGTCGATGCTTTATGAAATCAGTCATCCTAAATAATATTAGTTCCCTTTGTTGGAGATTTTACTTGATACAGGGTTCTGGTCTCTTTTTATTTTTGTAAGTATGTTACGAATTTGAAATATAGATAGGTAAATTCTTTAAAGGTAATTCGGAAGGGTATGATCAAACCGTGGAACAGCGATATGATTCTCCCCAAGCGACCGGAGAGCTCGACAATTTAATTATGAGGCCAGAGCTATATGCTGAACCACCGGCAATGGAAGGACTATCCGTAGGTTACGATTCTCGACGTCGAAAGCGTGGAAGCGGTACCAAAGTTGGTGGAGCAGGCGCCGCGACAAAGGTTGCGACTAAAAATGGATCGGGAAAAAAGAACCTTAAGTAAGCTTTTATACCTGTAACAAAATTTCTTTAAATTTCCGTTACCAAGGTTTCGATTTTGGGGTTTGATTTAATATTAACTTTCACAGGGCAAATGATGCGCCTTTGCCGGTTGATTCAGTTATACAGGAACATGACACTGATCGCCGGAAACGTGGTAGTGGCACGAAAGTAGGTGGAGCAGCTGCCTCGGCAAAAACTGCAACGAAAAATTCCGGAGGCAATAAGAAGAACTTCAGGTAAATTTACTATTTGCCTTCTAGTGTTTTGTTTATCTGGTCGTAAGTATATTAAATCGTATTTATTTTGTGCATTCAGGCCTATCTCAGAGCGTCGTAAGCGAGACTCCGGTTTGAGTGCAGCTGATGTCAGAGCTCTTCTTAACTTATGGGAAGCTCAAGAACGCCGAAAACAGGAATGGAACGCCAATCAGTGGGCAGATCGCTATTACGGTCGAGTCAACAGTCTAGATGAAGATCAGCCCGAAGTAGACGAGAATGGAGACGTATGGTACAACGAGCCAGCCGTGTTAGGGCCTCGCGATAGGGATTTCCCAAGACATTCATATTTCTCAGAACAAAATCGAATGGCCTTAGCTCGAGGATTGCCTGATATTTATCAAGTGGACCCCAATGAACTTGCACAAGTAGAGGCTCGCCGCAAGAGAATGTACATGAATAAAGTAAAACGTTTTATGGTTGCTCGAAAACGTTCAGAGCATCAAAATAATTACCGACCTCGCGATGATCTGTTCACTCTAGCAGAACTTTTACGTTCAGCACCTCGTGTTCAGGAACAGGACCTTCCCGTTTATCGCCGACTGATACTTTAAACATTATCCAAACATTCTTAGTGCCCATAGAACAAGCTGTAAGACAGATACATTTCAGATTAACATCAGGCTTGCCCTCTGTTCCAAACATTTCTCTAATAGTAAAGGCTGTATACGCACACCCCCTTGTCCGTCAGTTTGCGGGCGGATACATAAAAAAGATGGAGCAAAAGATTGTCTAGTATTTACTTCGCAGTGTTAGGATATTGTCTAAATAGTTTAGGAAATAGTATAAACTGTTCGTATTCATAATTTGTTTTGAATATAAAATTTAAGGCCTAATATTAATAACATCCATTTTGTAGTAGGTATGTAAATTTTTTAACTTTTCTACTCTTTACTTGATTATTACAAAATATAATATACTTTTCTACCTCTGTTCTCCGCATATCTATTAAATATATAGTTTCATCCTACATACTTCTAGTAGGTACTTCAAATATTAATATTATTAATGTTTAATTGTATAGTGAAGTTAAACTTCACATTTTATCGTGCGAAACGCCTAGACTTAGACCTTACGTGTAAGTGGTATATTAACTTGCTGTATTAAATTAGCATTACAATATAAAAAAGTTGTTTTTTTTATCAGTCCTAAAATTTAAACTTTTTATTTTACAAAAGTCGATAACACCTCGTTTCATTTACGATAGGTAGTAGTAAATACAAGTTTTCTTTCATCTTGAACATTTTCTCACATTTTAATAATTGACCGAGCGAAGCGAGGTCTCTGAGTTTACTAGAGCGATTTGCACTTGTCCGTCCGTCCGTCTGTCAGAGCCTTATAACTTTTGAATTACTGAACGTAATTACTTCAAATTTAGATATAATATGTAAACCGATGGCCTCCAGCCGAAAATGGCTTAAAAAGTTATAAAAATCTTTATTTCAGGGGGGCTCTCATATAAGCGAATGCGAAGTAAAATTTTTTTTTGCGATTCATAGGGTTTCTCTGTATCATTTTAAAGACAATTTGGAACAGAGTACAAACGTATTTTTTTTTTATTTTTTTCCTAAAATTGACGAAATGGGGGGCTTTCAAAGTGGCGATTTAATACGCTCGCTTGAAGACGCTCTCTGGAAAATTGGCTATATATCTTCAAGTTGTACTTATTTTTTTACTTCACTTGTATCCTGTACTTGAACAACGAATACTAAAATGATATGAATATTATAAAAAAAAATCATATATACACTACTAAGTATATTAAACCTAAATTTAATTCTAAAATTAAAACTAAAATAAAAACTAATTAAAATCTAAAAAATCTATTAAATTTAGGTTTAATATAGTATTGTATATATGAAATTTTCTTAAGGATCCAATAAAAACTTATATATTATAAAGAAACGAGATTATTTAATTTTTAATGAGCATCAGTAAATTTCACATAGCTTCACAATAATGCTAATAGATGGCGCACTCATTAACTATTCCATGGAACTAGGACTACTAGGAGTTACGACTACGATCTACCCCAAAAACAGTTTTGCGTCGACTACTATTATTTAGTTAGGTACATAATATAATAACATATTATTCAATTAAAATTATTCTTTAGTTAAATATCAAACTTCAATAAACTATTAATTGCTGCATTTTGTTTATTTTCTATTCGCGTCGATAGATGACGATTTGTACAGATGCCCCTAACCGTTTTCACTCGTTAGTACATACATAATAATTCAATGTTTTCACTGACGTTCCCTAACCTTTACGGGCTACCTATGATAAGTTCGGCGATGATTACTGTCAACTTCTTTATCACGATCCTGTACGGGACACCTAAAAGGACATTGGGACGGATGTTAGGACTTAGGATTGTGTTTTGGAGCTACCTACGTAAAGAGACTCCTACATAGGGGATGATTTATATAGGTATGTTTGGTGAAAACGGGCGTAATAATATTGTCAGTTTTGGTCGTCACGTATCGATTGAATGAATAATCATGGGATACTGTTACCGCGAGGTCTCAGTTCGAGGCGAACCACTAGTATGATACCTAAGCCTGATACTGACTGTTTTTCTTCTATTTTGATATCTCACCGCTACCAAAACCATTATTTAATATAAGTACGTTTATTACAACGTTAAATATAAACAATATAAGTACGTTTTTTTTCTGTAATCCAAGATTATCACGTTGTATTTTTTTTTTCCGATAATAGTTTTAGAACTCATCCATCGAACGATAATTAAACCTATTTACAATGAAACCTACCTTGAAATACTTTGGAAAATAAATAATTGTTTTATAAATTATTGTCATTTTTGAAACACTAACCCATTGTCATTATTTAATGAAACAAGATTATTGGATAGTAAATATTAAGATTATATTGATTATGAATGGAGAAAGCAAATCTAGATTAAGTAGAACATCAGAAAATATATCAGTCCACGCCACAACACCTGCTAGTACGAGTAGCTCTCAAGACGTGAACGTTGAAGATGGCCAAACCTCATCACGGTCGACGTACGAATTATTTTTATGTTTGTTTAGTTACTCCAAAATGTTTATATTTCGTTTAGGTCGTGATTTACTTCAATCCGTAATGTTTTACTTTTTCTCGGAAAGGGTCCTTCCAAGCCATATTGTGGACTTAATCAATGCCCAAAAACGAATACAATTAGAACATGAATTACAAACTGCAGCTTACAGCAGATACAATAAAATCAGGTGCGGAAGCCATTTTTCTACACCAACAAACAATCAACACAAACATTTCTATCAGTTACAGACAAGTTTATCGAACACGGATTATGCAACAATCCCTGAGAAAAATCCACAAACTATTTAAATCATATGTTCTTTCCAGTGAAGACGACTTCAACTTACAATGTACTTCAGCTAGTATATACAAAGACTCTAACAACGCCGATAGAGATAGAGAACCGATGTTTGTTATTGTGGATTCAAATTGTGAAAGCAATCCCAGTTCTAAAGAGATGCTTATTAACAAGAAAAATGTGCTTGCGGAAAATTCATTGAAAAAATATAAGCGTAATGTAATACCCGATGATATACCATCTACGAGTAGGGATCAAACTAACTTCATACTGCCTCAAGGTCAAGATGGCGGCGTGTCTAGAGAAGAATTAGAAATGGTAGATATAAATTTACAAAGTGAAAATGAAATCATCATTGATGAAAGCAATAATGAAACTGAACCGGAATCTATAGTAATTGCCTATTTACGAAATAAAGACACAATCTTAGATAACGAGGGATTAATGACTACCAAGAAGAAATCGTCAATATTAGAAAATGTACCAAAAATGGAAACAATTCCAGAAGATAAACAGTTTTCTTCATTTCCTGGTCAACTCAGAATTAGAGATTCAGCAGAATCGCAACATACTGCAGCTTTGGAAATTGAAGATACTCCAGACTAAAATACAACTAGTGTCTGTTATAATTAGTTTTAACCAAAAGTAAAATTTATTTTTAAAATAAAAAAAAATAATAAAAAATAAAAAAGCCCTTTATTTCTAATACGTTACAAAATTACAACAAATCTATTCGCATAAAATTACATTATTCTTTAATTTGTTAATATAATCTTTTTAACTTTCACAATTTGATAAAATAATTAAGTATAGATTTCATAAATTAATATAACACATCATTCATGACAATATTTAAAATAATAAAATAATCATGTCAAATATACATTATTCAAAAGTAAAATAGTAAAATAATCAGGTCAAATATACATTAAAATACAATTCTATGTCAATAATTTATGTGTAAAGCGAAAATAATTAATTAAAATATAGGTACAATATTTCACGCATAAGTCGCCTCTACGGCGTAGGCCTCCCCCAAATCTTTCCAGCGCTTCCTGTTTCTAGCCTGTCGCGTCCAGCTGGTCCGCATTTTTCCAAAAATATATCCCGCAATGTCCAAACAACTCCAGATTAAAATACAACTAGTGTCTGTTATAATTAGTTTTAACCAAAAGTAAAATTTATTTTTAAAATAAACTTGCTTATTAAACATCCAATTTTTTTTATTTGGGCAGGCGGCTATTAATTACTGTTTTTCTTACGAGAATATTAATGAAAGTGTTTTTATGGAATAATATTCGAGAAATGCAAAAAAAGTTGTTTTGTGCAGAATTATCGGAAAATTCATTGGATGTACATATTCCATCCTATCCTGTTTCACCACGATCACTTAGCATCGGGCCTGCACACTCGTCTCAAACGATTGAAGAAGAAAATCCTGTTATACGACAAGCTGTGGAATTTTTACACCAAGACAGGGAATTTCTAATAGCAGCTGAAATTGGACATGATAGGCTTCTAGAAATTTACATACGGTAAATAACATGAATAAGAAAAGTGTGGCATTGATGATGATGATTCATTTGTTTAAATTTTTTTTTGTAAACAGTTTATTAGATAGATACTTTAAATCAATGTTTTCTTATTGTTATAGGAGAGGCACAGATGTTCAACAAATTGATCACCTAGGACGAAATGCTCTCCACTTAGCCGTTTGTTCGGATAATTATCGAGCTGTTCGAATGCTTTTAGATGCTAGGGTAAATCCAAATATTAAAGATAACGTTGGAATGACTCCACTTTCACTTTCACTTATGAGAAGGTTACATTTTTAATTAATTTATTTAATACAAGAATGCCAGCCGCATCGTTCCCTGATCTAACCATACACACTTAACTTATCAACTTAAAACTACCTGCTTTAATTTTTGGTAATTTAAGTGTACATGTATGATTATATCAAGAAAGATGGGGCTGGCATTCTTCTTTTTAAAGAAAAGCCTCAAAAAAAATTAGAATTAAAAAAAGTTTCTATGCTTTAAAATATATAGGTAAGTATTATATTCTCTGTCCCTGTTGCTATGTTTTCATTGTCTGTTGTAATTTTTTGCTAATCTTACAGACCTTCATTGGCTGTAGCACATCTTCTCTTCGACTATGGTACAATAGTTTTACCACGATCTTGTCCTATGGATACCGGTCTTTTCATTCGTTAGTATAAAATGCCAATTTTACCATTCAGATTCAGCACTGCTAGCTGACTACTACTAATTCTGATGCATACTTTATAGAATTTGTAATGATGTGTACACCAACGGCAGAAGAACAGAAAATACTTGAACTTCTTGTAGAAAAAGGTGCTGCTATAAATGATCCTCATGCGCCTGGTGGTCGACAGGCCCTTCATTTTGCAGCTATGAGCAACAATACTACTTTGATTCGTTTACTCGTCTCTCTGGGTGCTGATCTATATATGAAGAATCATAGAAATGAAAAACCGATCGATGTGGCCCAAACATTTGGATGCAAATTAGCATACGAACTTCTGTATGGTATAGAAGAAAATGATTTGTCCTTGTCTTCGTCTAAAGAATTACCTACTTAATATCAGTAGTTTAAGTTAATTTGTTAATTTTATTAAAAACTAGCTGATGCCCGCGACTTCGTCCGCGTGGATTTCATTTTTAAAATCCCTCGGGAACTCTTTGATTTTCCGGGATAAAACTTAGCCTATGTCACTCTCCAGGTCCTCAACTATACCCATGCAAAAAATCACGTCGATCCGTAGCTTTTTTGCTACTTGATTGAAAAACAAACCAACATACAAACACACTTTCGCATTATAAATATTAAAAGTATCCTATGTCCGTCTCCTGGTTCTAAGCTACCTCTCCACCAATTTTCAGCCAAATCGGTTCAGCCGTTCTTGAGTTATAAATAGTGTAACTAACACGACTTTCTTTTATATATTTATATAGATTTAAGTAGGTAGCAAATCTGACTATCCCTACTCCTAAAGTCAAAACAAAAATGATAATGGAGTGGTGTGCATTTCTAATAAGAATTATACGGGTCTGCCCGCGAAATTCAAATTTAATTCAGGTTTATATAAAAACTAGCATTTGCTCGGTGCGCGAGCTGCTAAAGCAGCTCGCGGGAAGTGTTATTGCTACAAGTAGGGCGCGTGGGTGCGCGGCCCGCTAAAGCGGACCGCGATTGTTCGGCTTTATTTATTTCGCTCGGTGCGCGAGCTGCTAAAGCAGCTCGCGGGAAGTGTTATTACTACAAGTAGGGCGCGTGGGTGCGCGGCCCGCTAAAGCGGACCGCGATTTTTTTACTCATCAAGTAGCCCTTCGGATTCTGGTCATCTTTTGCCAAAAAATTTGTTCGAGCACACCCCACCTATCTGCAATAACCTGGCCGTGCTCCTCATTCACAAAAGAAAAAGAAAAAAAAAGAAAAAAAAAAAGAAAAAAAAAGAAAAAAAAAACAAATGTAAAATGAAAAAAAAGAAAAAGAAAAAAAGCCCTATGAACCTATCAAAATCAATGTCTTGCATAGTTCCCAACTTCTAGTCCCTTCAATATTCCCCATACATTTTGTATGGGGGGAAAAAAATCCGCCATCTTGAATTTTTTTCCTACTCACCAGGTAGACCTCCGGGTTGTGGTCATCTATTGTCGAGAAACCGCTCCTCCATCTTTTATAGTCTCCGAGAGAGAGTCGGACAAAATTTGCCGCCATTTTTTTTCCGCCATTTTGGAATTTTTTTTCAACTCACTGGCAACTGCTCGAGGTTTTGAATGACATTTGGTCGAGCACCCTCCACCTATCTTCTATACCCTGGCCGTGCCCCTCGCCCGTCTCCGAACTCCTCACTCATCAGCTCTCTCCACCTTTCTCCGAGTCACATTCTTTGAGCTCTATACGACACCATGGGTGAAAAAAATTTTTTTCATACAAAATTTTACAGGAGAGGGTCGGAAATTTGAGACGTCACAGCTCGGCCGCCATCTTGTTTTTTTAATTTTTTTCACTTTTTCTGTTAATCGTTTAATAATTTCTACAATAATCCAAAATTTCTAAGAAATCGGTTGGGAAGAAAAGAGTTGCAAGATTCACGTCGGCCGCCATCTTGTTTTTCCAGAATGTCATAATTTTTCCCCACTCGAATCCCCCACCCGAACATATCTCCCGAACATCATTATATCGATTTCCGTCTCCTTCTAGGAGAACAATTATGTCAATGAGTCAGTCAGTGAATCAGTGAGTGGTAATCGAGCTATATATATTATAACTAGCGTTTGCTCGGTGCGCGAGCTGCTAAAGCAGCTCGCGGGAAGTGTTTTACTAAAAGTAAGGCGCGTGGGTGCGCGGCCCGCTAAAGCGGACCGCGATTGTTCGGCTTTATTTATTTCGCTCGGTGCGCGAGCTGCTAAAGCAGCTCGCGGGAAGTGTTATTACTACATGTAGGGCGCGTGGGTGCGCGGCCCGCTAAAGCGGACCGTGATTTTTTTACTCATCAAGTAGACCTTCGGATTCTGGTCATCTTTTGCCAAAAAATTTGTTCGAGCACACCCCACCTATCTGCAATAACCTGGCCGTGCTCCTCATTCACAAAAGAAAAAGAAAAAAAAATGAAAAAAAAGAAAAAAAAAACAAATGTAAAATGAAAAAAAAGAAAAAGAAAAAAAGCCCTATGAACCTATCAAAATCAATGTCTTGCATAGTTCCCAACTTCTAGTCCCTTCAATATTCCCCATACATTTAGTATGGAAAAAAAAAAATCCGCCATCTTGAATTTTTTTCCTACTCACCAGGTAGACCTCCGGGTTGTGATCATCTTTTGTCGAGAAACCGCTCCTCCATCTTTTATAGTCTCCGAGAGAGAGACGGACAAAATTTGCCGCCATTTTTTTTCCGCCATTTTGGAATTTTTTTCAACTCACTGGCAACTGCTCGAGGTTTCGAATGACATTTGGTCGAGCACCCTCCACCTATCTTCTATACCCTGGCCGTGCCCCTCGCCCGTCTCCGAACTCCTCACTCATCAGCTCTCTCCACCTTTCTCCGAGTCACATTCTTTGAGCTCTATACGACAACATGGGTGAAAAAAATTTTTTTCATACAAAATTTTACAGGAGAGGGGTGGAAATTTGAGACGTCACAGCTCGGCCGCCATCTTGTTTTTTTAATTTTTTTCACTTTTTCTGTTAATCGTTTACTAATTTCTACAATAATCCAAAATTTCAAAGAAATCGGTTGGAAAACAAAAGAGTTGCAAGATTCACGTCGGCCGCCATCTTGTTTTTCCGAAATGTCATAATTTTTCCCCACTCGAATCCCCCACCCGAACATATCTCCCGTACATCATTCTATCGTTTTTTGTCTCTTTCTAGGAGAACAATTATGTCAATCAGTGAGTGTGTCAGTCAGTCAGTGGTAATCGAGCTATATATATTATAACTAGTATTTCGCTCGGTGCGCGAGCTGCTAAAGCAGCTCGCGGGAAGTGTTTTACCAAAAGTAAGGCGCGTGGGTGCGCGGCCCGCTAAAGCGGACCGCGATTGTTCGGCTTTATTTATTTCGCTCGGCGCGCGAGCTGCTAAAGCAGCTCGCGGGAAGTGTTATTACTACAAGTAGGGCGCGTGGGTGCGCGGCCCGCTAAAGCGGACCGCGATTGTTCGGCTTTATTTATTTCGCTCGGTGCGCGAGCTGCTAAAGCAGCTCGCGGGAAGTGTTATTGCTACAAGTAGGGCGCGTGGTTGCGCGGCCCGCTAAAGCGGACCGCGATTTTTTTACTCTTCAAGTAGCCCTTCGGATTCTGGTCATCTTTTGCCAAAAAATTTGTTCGAGCACACCCCACCTATCTGCAATAACCTGGCCGTGCTCCTCATTCACAAAAGAAAAAGAAAAAAAAAGAAAAAAAAAATGAAAAAAAAGAAAAAAAAAACAAATGTAAAATGAAAAAAAAGAAAAAGAAAAAAAGCCCTATGAACATATCAAAATCAATGTCTTGCATAGTTCCCAACTTCTAGTCCCTTCAATATTCCCCATACATTTTGTATGGGGGGGAAAAAAAAAATCCGCCATCTTGAATTTTTTTCCTACTCACCAGGTAGACCTCCGGGTTGTGATCATCTTTTGTCGAGAAACCGCTCCTCCATCTTTTATAGTCTCCGAGAGAGAGACGGACAAAGTTTGCCGCCATTTTTTTTCCGCCATTTTGGAATTTTTTTTCAACTCACTGGCAACTGCCCGAGGTTTCGAATGACATTTGGTCGAGCACCCTCCACCTATCTTCTACACCCTGGCCGTGCCCCTCGCCCGTCTCCGAACTCCTCACTCATCAGCTCTCTCCACCTTTCTCCGAGTCACATTCTTTGAGCTCTATACGACACCATGGGTGAAAAAAATTTTTTTCATACAAAATTTTACAGGAGAGGGGACGGAAATTTGAAACGTCACAGCTCGGCCGCCATCTTGTTTTTTTAATTTTTTTCACTTTTTCTGTTAATCGTTTACTAATTTCTACAATAATCCGAAAATTTCAAAGAAATCGGTTGGAAAACAAAAGAGTTGCAAGAATCACGTCGGCCGCCATCTTGTTTTTCCGAAATGTCATAATTTTTCCCCACTCGAATCCCCCACCCGGACATATCTCCCGTACATCATTTTATCGTTTTTTGTCTCTTTCTAGGAGAACAATTATGTCAATGAGTCAGTGAATCAGTGAATCAGTGAATCAGTGAATCAGTCAGTGGTAATCGAGCTATATATATTATAACTAGCATTTGCTCGGTGCGCGAGCTGCTAAAGCAGCTCGCGGGAAGTGTTTTACTAAATGTAAGGCGCGTGGGTGCGCGGCCCGCTAAAGCGGACCGCGATTGTTCGGCTTTATTTATTTCGCTCGGTGCGCGAGCTGCTAAAGCAGCTCGCGGGAAGTGTTATTACTACAAGTAGGGCGCGTGGGTGCGCGGCCCGCTAAAGCGGACCGCGATTGTTCGGCTTTATTTATTTCGCTCGGTGCGCGAGCTGCTAAAGCAGCTCGCGGGAAGTGTTATTACTACAAATAGGGCGCGTGGGTGCGCGGCCCGCTAAAGCGGACCGCGATTTTTTTACTCATCAAGTAGCCCTTCGGATTCTGGTCATCTTTTGCCAAAAAATTTGTTCGAGCACACCCCACCTATCTGCAATAACCTGGCCGTGCTCCTCATTCACAAAAGAAAAAGAAAAAAAAAGAAAAAAAAAATGAAAAAAAAGAAAAAAAAAACAAATGTAAAATGAAAAAAAAGAAAAAGAAAAAAAGCCCTATGAACATATCAAAATCAATGTCTTGCATAGTTCCCAACTTCTAGTCCCTTCAATATTCCCCATACATTTTGTACGAAAAAAAAAATCCGCCATCTTGAATTTTTTCCTACTCACCAGGTAGACCTCCGGGTTTTGATCATCTTTTGTCGAGAAACCGCTCCTCCATCTTTTATAGTCTCCGAGAGAGAGACGGACAAAATTTGCCGCCATTTTTTTTCCGCCATTTTGGAATTTTTTTTCAACTCACTGGCAACTGCTCGAGGTTTCCAATGACATTTGGTCGAGCACCCTCCACCTATCTACTATACCCTGGCCGTGCCCCTCGCCCGTCTCCGAACTCCTCACTCATCAGCTCTCTCCACCTTTCTCCGAGTCACATTCTTTGAGTTCTATACGACACCATGGGTGAAAAAATTTTTTTTCATACAAAATTTTACAGGAGAGGGGTAGAAATTTGAGACGTCACAGCTCGGCCGCCATCTTGTTTTTTTAATTTTTTTCACTTTTTCTGTTAATCGTTTACTAATTTCTACAATAATCCAAAATTTCAAAGAAATCGGTTGGAAAACAAAAGAGTTGCAAGATTCACGTCGGCCGCCATCTTGTTTTTCCGAAATGTCATAATTTTTCCCCACTCGAATCCCCCACCCGAACATATCTCCCATACATCACTTTATCGTTTTTTGTCTCTTTCTAGGAGAACAATTATGTCAATGAGTCAGTGAATCAGTCAGTGAGTGGTAATCGAGCTATATATATTATAACTAGCGTTTGCTCGGTGCGCGAGCTGCTAAAGCAGCTCGCGGGAAGTGTTTTACTAAAAGTAAGGCGCGTGGGTGCGCGGCCCGCTAAAGCGGACCGCGATTGTTCGGCTTTATTTATTTCGCTCGGTGCGCGAGCTGCTAAAGCAGCTCGCGGGAAGTGTTATTACTACAAGTAGGGCGCGTGGGTGCGCGGCCCGCTAAAGCGGACCGCGATTGTTCGGCTTTATTTATTTCGCTCGGTGCGCGAGCTGCTAAAGCAGCTCGCGGGAAGTGTTATTACTACAAGTAGGGCGCGTGGGTGCGCGGCCCGCTAAAGCGGACCGCGATTTTTTTACTCATCAAGTGGACCTTCGGATTCTGGTCATCATTTGCCAAAAAATTTGTTCGAGCACACCCCACCTATCTGCAATAACCTGGCCGTGCTCCTCATTCACAAAAGAAAAAGAAAAAAAAAGAAAAAAAAAAAGAAAAAAAAACAAAAAAAATCAAATGTAAAATGAAAAAAAGAAAAAGAAAAAAAGCCCTATGAACCTATCAAAATCAATGTCTTGCATAGTTCCCAACTTCTAGTCCCTTCAATATTCCCCATACATTTTGTATGGGGAAAAATAAAATCCGCCATCTTGAATTTTTTTCCTACTCACCAGGTAGACCTCCGGGTTTCGATCATCTTTTGTCGAGAAACCGCTCCTCCATCTTTTATAGTCTCCGAGAGAGAGACGGACAAAATTTGCCGCCATTTTTTTTCCGCCATTTTGGAATTTTTTTTCAACTCACTGGCAACTG
This sequence comes from Oeneis ivallda, assembly GCA_029955525.1. Classification (NCBI taxonomy): domain Eukaryota; kingdom Metazoa; phylum Arthropoda; class Insecta; order Lepidoptera; family Nymphalidae; genus Oeneis; species Oeneis ivallda. The sequence continues at coordinate 8,980,299 of JARPMR010000019.1, forward strand.
CTCGAGGTTTCGAATGACATTTGGTCGAGCACCCTCCACCTATCTACTATACCCTGGCCGTGCCCCTCGCCCGTCTCCGAACTCCTCACTCATCAGCTCTCGCCACCTTTCTCCGAGTCACATTCTTTGAGCTCTATACGACACCATGGGTGAAAAAAATTTTTTTCATACAAAATTTTACAGGAGAGGGGTCGGAAATTTGAGACGTCACAGCTCGGCCGCCATCTTGTTTTTTTAATTTTTTTCACTTTTTCTGTTAATCGTTTACTAATTTCTACAATAATCCAAAATTTCAAAGAAATCGGTTAGAAAACAAAAGAGTTGCAAGAATCGCGTCGGCCGCCATCTTGTTTTTCCGAAATGTCATAATTTTTCCCCACTCGAATCCCCCACCCGGACATATCTCCCCTACATCATTGTATCGTTTTCTGTCTCTTTCTAGGAGAACAATCGTGTCAATGAGTGAGTGAGTGAGTGAGTGGTAATCGAGCTATATATATTATAATAATAGCATTTGCTCGGTGCGCGAGCTGCTAAAGCAGCTCGCGGGAAGTGTTATTGCTACAAGTAGGGCGCGTGAGTGCGCGGCCCGCTAAAGCGGACCGCGATTGTTCGGCTTTATTTATTTCGCTCGGTGCGCGAGCTGCTAAAGCAGCTCGCGGGAAGTGTTATTACTACAAGTAGGGTGCGTGGGTGCGCGGCCCGCTAAAGCGGACCGCGATTTTTTTACTCATCAAGTAGACCTTCGGATTCTGGTCATCTTTTGCCAAAAAATTTGTTCGAGCACACCCCACCTATCTGCAATAACCTGGCCGTGCTCCTCATTCACAAAAGAAAAAGAAAAAAAAAGAAAAAAAAAAGAAAAAAAAGAAAAAAGCAAATGTAAAATGAGAAAAAAGAAAAAGAAAAAAAGCCCTATGAACCTATCGAAATCAATGTCTTGCATAGTTCCCAACTTCTAGTCCCTTCAATATTCCCCATATACATTTTGTATGGAAAAAAAAAATCCGCCATCTTGAATTTTTTTCCTACTCACCGGGTAGACCTCCGGGTTTTGATCATCTTTTGTCGAGAAACCGCTCCTCCATCTTTTATAGTCTCCGAGAGAGAGACGGACAAAATTTGCCGCCATTTTTTTTCCGCCATTTTGGAATTTTTTTTCAACTCACTGGCAACTGCTCGAGGTTTCGAATGACATTTGGTCGAGCACCCTCCACCTATCTTGTATACCCTGGCCGTGCCCCTCGCCCGTCTCCGAACTCCTCACTCATCAGCTCTCTCCACCTTTCTCCGAGTCACATTCTTTGAGCTCTATACGACACCATGGGTGAAAAAAATTTTTTTCATACAAAATTTTCCAGGAGAGGGGTGGAAATTTGAGACGTCACAGCTCGGCCGCCATCTTGTTTTTTTAATTTTTTTCACTTTTTCTGTTAATCGTTTACTAATTTCTACAATAATCCAAAACTTCAAAGAAATCGGTTGGAAAACAAAAGAGTTGCAAGATTCACGTCGGCCGCCATCTTGTTTTTCCGAAATGTCATAATTTTTCCCTACTCGAATCCCCCACCCGAACATATCCCCCGAACATCATTTTATCGTTTTTTGTCTCTTTCTAGGAGAACAATTATGTCAATCAGTCAGTGAGTGAGTCAGTGGTAATCGAGCTATATATATTATAATAACTAGCGTTTGCTCGGTGCGCGAGCTGCTAAAGCAGCTCGCGGGAAGTGTTGTTACTAAAAGTAAGGCGCGTGGGTGCGCGGCCCGCTAAAGCGGACCGCGATTGTTCGGCTTTATTTATTTCGCTCGGTGCGCGAACTGCTAAAGCAGCTCGCGGGATGTGTTATTACTACAAGTAGGGCGCGTGGGTGCGCGGCCCGCTAAAGCGGACCGCGATTGTTCGGCTTTATTTATTTCGCTCGGTGCGCGAGCTGCTAAAGCAGCTCGCGGGATGTGTTATTACTACAAGTAGGGCGCGTGGGTGCGCGGCCCGCTAAAGCGGACCGCGATTTTTTTACTCATCAAGTAGCCCTTCGGATTCTGGTCATCTTTTGCCAAAAAATTTGTTCGAGCACACCCCACCTATCTGCAATAACCTGGCCGTGCTCCTCATTCACAAAAGAAAAAGAAAAAAAAAGAAAAAAAAATGAAAAAAAAGAAAAAAAACAAATGTAAAATGAAAAAAAAGAAAAAGAAAAAAAGCCCTATGAACCTATCAAAATCAATGTCTTGCATAGTTCCCAACTTCTAGTCCCTTCAATATTCCCCATACATTTTGTATAGAAAAAAAAAATCCGCCATCTTGAATTTTTTTCCTACTCACCAGGTAGACCTCCGGGTTTTGATCATCTTTTGTCGAGAAACCGCTCCTCCATCTTTTATAGTCTCCGAGAGAGAGACGGACAAAATTTGCCGCCATTTTTTTTTCGCCATTTTGGAATTTTTTTTCAACTCACTGGCAACTGCTCGAAGTTTCGAATGACATTTGGTCGAGCACCCTCCACCTATCTTCTATACCCTGGCCGTGCCCCTCGCCCGTCTCCGAACTCCTCACTCATCAGCTCTCTCCACCTTTCTCCGAGTCACATTCTTTGAGCTCTATACGACACCATGGGTGAAAAAAATTTTTTTCATACAAAATTTTACAGGAGAGGGGTCGGAAATTTGAGACGTCACAGCTCGGCCGCCATCTTGTTTTTTTAATTTTTTTCACTTTTTCTGTTAATCGTTTACTACTTTCTACAATAATCCAAAATTTCAAAGAAATCGGTTGGAAAACAAAAGAGTTGCAAGATTCACGTCGGCCGCCATCTTGTTTTTCCGAAATGTCATAATTTTCCCCAACTCGAATCCCCCCCCCAAACACATCTCCCGAACATCATTATATCGATTTCCGTCTCCTTCTAGGAGAACAACCCTGTCAATGAGTGAGTGAGTGAGTGAGTGTGTCAGTGGTAATCGAGCTATATATATTATAATATAACTAGTATTTCGCTCGGTGCGCGAGCTGCTAAAGCAGCTCGCGGGAAGTGTTTTACTAAAAGTAAGGCGCGTGGGTGCGCGGCCCGCTAAAGCGGACCGCGATTGTTCGGCTTTATTTATTACGCTCGGTGCGCGAGCTGCTAAAGCAGCTCGCGGGAAGTGTTTTACTAAAAGTAAGGCGCGTGGGTGCGCGGCCCGCTAAAGCGGACCGCGATTGTTCGGCTTTCTTTATTTCGCTCGGTGCGCGAGCTGCTAAAGCAGCTCGCGGGGAGTGTTATTGCTACAAGTAGGGCGCGTGGGTGCGCGGCCCGCTAAAGCGGACCGCGATTGTTCGGCTTTATTTATTTCGCTCGGTGCGCGAGCTGCTAAAGCAGCTCGCGGGAAGTGTTATTGCTACAAGTAGGGCGCGTGGGTGCGCGGCCCGCTAAAGCGGACCGCGATTTTTTTACTCATCAAGTAGCCCTTCGGATTCTGGTCATCTTTTGCCAAAAAATTTGTTCGAGCACACCCCACCTATCTGCAATAACCTGGCCATGCTCCTCATTCACAAAAGAAAAAGAAAAAAAAAAAAACAAAAAAAAAAAATTGTAAAATGAAAAAAAAAGAAAAAGAAAAAAAGCCCTATGAACCTATCAAAATCAATGTCTTGCATAGTTCCCAACTTCTAGTCCTTTCAATATTCCCCATACATTTAGTATGGAAAAAAAAAATCCGCCATCTTGAATTTTTTTCCTACTCACCAGGTAGACCTCCAGGTTTTGATCATCTTTTGTCGAGAAACCGCTCCTCCATCTTTTATAGTCTCCGAGAGAGAGACGGGCAAAATTTGCCGCCATTTTTTTTCCGCCATTTTGGAATTTTTTTTCAACTCACTGGCAACTGCTCGAGGTTTCGAATGACATTTGGTCGGGCACCCTCCACCTATCTAATATACCCTGGCCGTGCCCCTCGCCCGTCTCCGAACTCCTCACTCATCAGCTCTCGCCACCTTTCTCCGAGTCACATTCTTTGAGCTCTATACGACACCATGGGTGAAAAAAATTTTTTTCATACAAAATTTTACAGGAGAGGGGTCGGAAATTTGAGACGTCACAGCTCGGCCGCCATCTTGTTTTTTTAATTTTTTTCACTTTTTCTGTTAATCGTTTACTAATTTCTACAATAGTCCAAAATTTCAAAGAAATCGGTCGGAAAACAAAAGAGTTGCAAGATTCACGTCGGCCGCCATCTTGTTTTTCCGAAATGTCATAATTTTCCCCAACTCGAATCCCCCCCCCAAGCACATCTCCCAAACATCATTGTATCGATTTCCGTCTCCTTCTAGGAGAACAACCCTGTCAATCAGTGAGTGAGTGAATCAGTGAGTGGTAATCGAGCTATATATATTACTAGCGTTTGCTCGGTGCGCGAGCTGCTAAAGCAGCTCGCGGGAAGTGTTTTACTAAAAGTAAGGCGCGTGGGTGCGCGGCCCGCTAAAGCGGACCGCGATTGTTCGCCTTTATTTATTTCGCTCGGTGCGCGAGCTGCTAAAGCAGCTCGCGGGAAGTGTTATTACTACAAGTAGGGCGCGTGGGTGCGCGGCCCGCTAAAGCGGACCGCGATTTTTTTACTCATCAAGTAGACCTTCGGATTCTGGTCATCTTTTGCCAAAAAATTTGTTCGAGCACACCCCACCTATCTGCAATAACCTGGCCGTGCTCCTCATTCACAAAAGAAAAAGAAAAAAAAAGAAAAAAAAAGAAAAAAAAGAAAAAAAGCAAATGTAAAATGAAAAAAAAGAAAAAGAAATAAAGCCCTATGAACCTATCAAAATCAATGTCTTGCATAGTTCCCAACTTCTAGTCCCTTCAATATTCCCCATACATTTTGAAAAATCCGCCATCTTGAATTTTTTTCCTACTCACCAGGTAGACCTCCGGGTTGTGATCACCTTTTGTCGAGAAACCGCTCCTCCATCTTTTATAGTCTCCGAGATAGAGACGGACAAAATTTGCCGCCATTTTTTTTCCGCCATTTTGGAATTTTTTTTCAACTCACTGGCAACTGCTCGAGGTTTCGAATGACATTTGGTCGAGCACCCTCCACCTATCTTCTATACCCTGGCCGTGCCCCTCGCCCGTCTCCGAACTCCTCACTCATCAGCTCTCTCCACCTTTCTCCGAGTCACATTCTTTGAGCTCTATACGACACCATGGGTGAAAAAAATTTTTTTCATACAAAATTTTACAGGAGAGGGGTCGGAAATTTGAGACGTCACAGCTCGGCCGCCATCTTGTTTTTTTAATTTTTTTCACTTTTTCTGTTAATCGTTTACTAATTTCTACAATAATCCAAAATTTCAAAGAAATCGGTTGGAAAACAAAAGAGTTGCAAGATTCACGTCGGCCGCCATCTTGTTTTTCCGAAATGTCAGAATTTTCCCCAACTCGAATCCCCCACCTGGACACATCTCCCGAACATCATTATATTGGTTTCCGTCTCCTTCTAGGAGAACAATCGTGTCAATCAGTGAGTCAGTCAGTCAGTGGTAATCGAGCTATATATATTATAACTAGCGTTTGCTCGGTGCGCGAGCTGCTAAAGCAGCTCGCGGGAAGTGTTATTGCTACAAGTAGGGCGCGTGGGTGCGCGGCCCGCTAAAGCGGACCGCGATTGTTCGCCTTTATTTATTTCGCTCGGTGCGCGAGCTGCTAAAGCAGCTCGCGGGAAGTGTTATTGCTACAAGTAGGGCGCGTGGGTGCGCGGCCCGCTAAAGCGGACCGCGATTGTTCGGCTTTATTTATTTCGCTCGGTGCGCGAGCTGCTAAAGCAGCTCGCGGGAACTGTTATTACTAAAAGTAGGGCGCGTGGGTGCGCGGCCCGCTAAAGCGGACCGCGATTGTTCTACTCATCAAGTGTAGGGCGCGTGGGTGCGCGGCCCGCTAAAGCGGACCGCGATTGTTCTACTCATCAAGAAGACCCCATTCTCATCATCTTTTGTCCAGAAACTACTCTTCCACCTTGTATACTCTCCGAGATAGACACCAGAGAAAGTTTCTATGGCCGCCATCTTGAATCCGCCATTTTGGAGTTTTTTTTTCAACTCCCTGCTAATCGGATGTGGTTTCGAGTAATTTTTGTTGGAGCACACCCCACCTAGTTGGTCGCGTGGATAGTTAGCAAAAAAACCACCCTTTCACCTTTTTTAACCCATTTCCAAAAAGGAGGAGGTTCTCAATTCGGCCAGCATATTTTTCTTTTTTAATTCTCCGAGATCTAAGACACCTATGAACCTATCAAAATCAATGTCTTGCATAGTTCCCAACTTCTAGTCCCTTCAATATTCCCCATACATTTTGTATGGGGGGAAAAAAAATCCGCCATCTTGAATTTTTTTCCTACTCATCAGGTAGACCTCCGGGTTGTGATCATCTTTTGTCGAGAAACCGCTCCTCCATCTTTTATAGTCTCCGAGAGAGAGACGGACAAAATTTGCCGCCATTTTTTTTTCCGCCATTTTGGAATTTTTTTTCAACTCACTGGCAACTGCTCGAGGTTTCGAATGACATTTGGTCGAGCACCCTCCACCTATCTTCTATACCCTGGCCGTGCCCCTCGCCCGTCTCCGAACTCCTCACTCATCAGCTCTCTCCACCTTTCTCCGAGTCACATTCTTTGAGCTCTATACGACACCATGGGTGAAAAAAAATTTTTTCATACAAAATTGTACAGGAGAGGGGTCGGAAATTTGAGACGTCACAGCTCGGCCGCCATCTTGTTTTTTTAATTATTTTCACTTTTTCTGTTAATCGTTTACTAATTTCTACAATAATCCAAAATTTCAAAGAAATCGGTCGGAAAACAAAAGAGTTGCAAGATTCACGTCGGCCGCCATCTTGTTTTTCCGAAATGTCATAATTTTCCCCAACTCGACTCCCCCCCCCGAACACATCTCCCGTACATCATTATATCGATTTCCGTCTCCTTCTAGGAGAACAACCCTGTCAATGAGTGAGTCAGTGAGTGGTAATCGAGCTATATATATTATAATATACTAGCGTTTGCTCGGTGCGCGAGCTGCTACAGCAGCTCGCGGGAAGTGTTATTACTAAAAGTAAGGCGCGTGGGTGCGCGGCCCGCTAAAGCGGACCGCGAGTTTTTTACTCATCAAGTAGACCTTCGGGTTCTGGTCATCTTTTGCCAAAAAATTTGTTCGAGCACACCCCACCTATCTGCAATAGCCTAGCCGTGCTCCTCATTCACAAAAGAAAAAGAAAAAAAAAGAAAAAAAGAAAAGAAAAAAAGAAGAAAGAAAAAAGAAAATGAAAAATGAAAAAAAAAGAAAAATAATAAAAAAAGGAAAAAAGAAAAAAAAGAAAAAAGCAAATAAATGAAAAATGAAAAAAATGAAAAAAAAAAAGAAAAAAAGAAAAGAAAAAAAAGAAAATGAAAAAAAATAAAAAAATAAAAAAAAGGAAAAAAGAAAAGAAAAAAGAAAAAAAAATGAAAATGAAAAATGAAAAAAAGGAAAAGAAAAAGAAAAAGGAAAAACGAAGAAGAAAAGAAAAAAGTAAAGGCAAAAGAAAAAGAAAAAAAGAAAAGAGAAAAAAAAGAAAAAAAAAGAAAAATGAAGAAAAAGATAAAAAAAGAAAAAAGAAACAAAAAGAAGAAAAAAAAGAAAAATCAATATTCGCCATATATTTCGCATGGAAAAAAAATCCGCCATCTTGTTTTTTTTCCTGATCATCAAGTAGACCTTTGGGTCTTGATCATCTGTTGCCAAGAAACTACTCTTCCATCTTTTATACTCTTCGAGATAGACACCAGAGAAAGTTTCTATGGCCGCCATCTTGAATCCGCCATTTTGGACTTTTTTTTTCAACTCCCTGCTAATTGAATGTGGTTTCGAGTAATTTTTGTTGGAGCACACCCCACCTAGTTGGTCGCGTGGATAGTTGGCAAAAAAACCACTCTTTCACCTTTTTTAACCCATTTTCAAAAAGGAGGAGGTTCTCAATTCGGCCAGTATATTTTTCTTTTTTATTTCTCCGAGATCTAAGACACCTATGAACCTATCAAAATCAATGTCTTGCATAGTTCCCAACTTCTAGTCCCTTCAATATTCCCCATACATTTTGTATGAAAAAAAAAATCCGCCATCTTGAATTTTTTTCCTACTCACCAGGTAGACCTCCGGGTTTTGATCATCTTTTGTCGAGAAACCGCTCCTCCATCTTTTATAGTCTCCGAGAGAGAGACGGACAAAATTTGCCGCAATTTTTTTTCCGCCATTTTGGAATTTTTTTTCAACTCACTGGCAACTGCTCGAGGTTTCGAATGACATTTGGTCGAGCACCCTCCACCTATCTTCTATACCTTGGCCGTGCCCCTCGCCCGTCTCCGAACTCCTCACTCATCAGCTCTCTCCACCTTTCTCCGAGTCACATTCTTTGAGCTCTATACGACACCATGGGTGAAAAAAATTTTTTTCATACAAAATTTTACAGGAGAGGGGTCGGAAATTTGAGACGTCACAGCTCGGCCGCCATCTTGTTTTTTTAATTTTTTTCACTTTTTCTGTTAATCGTTTACTAATTTCTACAATAATCCAAAATTTCAAAGAAATCGGTTGGAAAACAAAAGAGTTGCAAGAATCACGTCGGCCGCCATCTTGTTTTTCCGAAATGTCATAATTTTTCCCCACTCGAATCCCCCACCCGGACATATCTCCCCTACATCATTGTATCGTTTTCCGTCTCCTTCTAGGAGAACAATCGTGTCAATCAGTCAGTGAGTCAGTGGTAATCGAGCTATATATTATATTACTAGCATTACTAGCATTTGCTCGGTGCGCGAGCTGCTAAAGCAGCTCGCGGGAAGTGTTATTGCTACAAGTAGGGCGCGTGGGTGCGCGGCCCGCTAAAGCGGACCGCGATTGTTCGGCTTTATTTATTTCGCTCGGTGCGCGAGCTGCTAAAGCAGCTCGCGGGAAGTGTTGTTGCCACAAGTAGGGCGCGTGGGTGCGCGGCCCGCTAAAGCGGACCGCGATTTATTTACTCATCAAGTAGACCTTCAGATTCTGGTCATCTTTTGCCAAAAAATTTGTTCGAGCACACCCCACCTATCTGCAATAACCTGGCCGTGCTCCTCATTCACAAAAGAAAAAGAAAAAAAAAGAAAAAAAAAAGAAAAAAAAGAAAAAAAGCAAATGTAAAATGAAAAAAAAGAAAAAGAAAAAAAGCCCTATGACTTTATCAAAATCAATGTCTTGCATAGTTCCCAACTTCTAGTCCCTTCAATATTCCCCATACATTTTGTATGGGGGGAAAAAAAAAATCCGCCATCTTGAATTTTTTTCCTACTCACCAGGTAGACCTCCGGGTTGTGATCATCTTTTGTCGAGAAACCGCTCCTCCATCTTTTATAGTCTCCTCGAGAGAGACGGACAAAATTTGCCGCCATTTTTTTTCCGCCATTTTGGAATTTTTTTTCAACTCACTGGCAACTGCTCGAGGTTTCGAATGACATTTGGTCGAGCACCCTCCACCTATCTTCTATACCCTGGCCGTGCCCCTCGCCCGTCTCCGAACTCCTCACTCATCAGCTCTCTCCATCTTTCTCCGAGTCACATTCTTTGAGCTCTATACGACAACATGGGTGAAAAAAATTTTTTTCATACAAAATTTTACAGGAGAGGGGTGGAAATTTGAGACGTCACAGCTCGGCCGCCATCTTGTTTTTTTAATTTTTTTCACTTTTTCTGTTAATCGTTTACTAATTTCTACAATAATCCAAAATTTTAAAGAAATCGGTTGGAAAACAAAAGAGTTGCAAGATTCACGTCGGCCGCCATCTTGTTTTTCCGAAATGTCATAATTTTTCCCCACTCGAATCCCCCACCCGAACATATCTCCCGAACATCATTATATCGATTTCCGTCTCCTTCTAGGAGAACAATTATGTCAATGAGTGAGTGAGTGAGTGAGTGAGTGGTAATCGAGCTATATATATTATAACTAGCGTTTGCTCGGTGCGCGAGCTGCTAAAGCAGCTCGCGGGAAGTGTTATTGCTAAAAGTAAGGCGCGTGAGTGCGCGGCCCGCTAAAGCGGACCGCGATTTTTTTTCTCGTCAATTAGACCTTCGGATTCTGGTCATCTTTTGCCAAAAAATTTGTTCGAGCACACCCCATCTATCTGCAATAACCTGGCCGTGCTCCTCATTCACAAAAGAAAAAGAAAAAAAAAAGAAAAGAAAAAAAGAAAATGAAAAATGAAAAAAAGAGAAATAATAAAAAAAGGGAAAAAAGAAAAAAGAAAAAAAAGAAAAAAAGTAAATAAATGAAAAATGAAAATAAAGAAAAAAGAAGAAAAAAGAAAAAAAAAGAAAATGAAAAATGAATAAAAAATAAAAAAAAGGAAATAAGAAAAGAAAAAAAAAAAAAGAAAATGAAAAATGAAAAAAAAGGAAAAGAAAAAGAAAAAAGGAAAAACGAAAAGGAAAAAAAAAGTAAAAGCAAAAGAAAAAGAAAAAAAGAAAAGAGCAAAAAAAGAAAAAAAAAGAAAACAGAAGAAAAAGAAAAAAAAACAAGAAGAAGAAAAAAAAGAAAAATCAATATTCGCCATATATTTCGCATGGAAAAACAATCCGCCATCTTGTT